>NW_019060135.1:454985-472202 GCF_000696155.1 Zootermopsis nevadensis | reverse complement strand
CGCTCTGCCGTCGCCAGACTAACGCACCGAGTGGTTTGCTGTCGCTAAACATCCAGGCAACTGCAGACGGCCCTGGCTCTGTCTGCGAGACGAGGCAGGTATCTGCGCAACACGGTGTCCCACAGTCGTGTTCACATGTCTACTCCACACCCCTCGCACGTTTCAGAGGCACTCGTTGCCTGCATGGTGGGGTTGCCAGACGTCACGGCGCTACAACCCAGAAGACGGCCATCTTCGTTTCCACCGCCGTGAGATCCTCAGGCCGTGCCCTCCTTGGTGAAAACATTTTGTGTGCACCCGGTGTCAGCGTCCAGAGAATAAAGAACGGGACAGGTTTGTACCTGTCCCACCCCCATCGCACTGACTACCGTGCTACCCCGAGGGTGCGGCTCTCTCCGAAAGTCGAGATACTGGAAACGTCCATTGCTCAAAAATTTACCTGGAACTGAAGCGAATGAACGCGGTGATACACAAAGCTGACTGTGTAAAAGCTACGCCCCTCGTATCTGTGAGACTCTAAGCTTAGATTCCTGTGCGCATGCGTTAGGTCCATAGCAACAGGTAGAATGAAATTGCTACGTACACACAAATGCTGTACATGTGAAAGGCTTGAGGATGATATTAATTCATTACGCTGAGGAAAATTCAGTCACCAGTACGCAGTTTGCGATACAGATTATTATCATCATCGATCAGAATTTGAGGTTATTTTTTACAGTTATTGGGGTGGTATAAAGTTATTTGTATCCACGTGCTGCCAACACACCGACGTTTGGAAATCATAAGAACTCAAAACGCATGAACAGGTGGATTTCTGCTCGCTGGCTTGCAATAGCAAGGCCTTGGTTTCCGTATTTTAATGTGACCTCTGACCCGCGGGCCTACACAGCGCCTATGGGCCACCTCCCCCTCCCCCCTCCGCACCAGAAGTCGCCGTGTCCCTGAGAGCAACAAGGGGACAAGTCACGCTTGTCAGAATTTCGTAACTTGTGTCGCTATAGCAACCATAAACATCTCAGTGCAAAAGTGGTTCATGTAAAGATTTATGGATGATTCTACAAGCTTTTGAGATGAGACGTCCTCCCTGCCCTCGATGAAAGCTCAGATGTCACGCTATCTCGTTTAAAATGGACGCTGTGCCCCTCAGCGTTCCAAATTACATCGAGATCTGTCAATGCGTATTGACGTCAGCAGTTGATATATCGTGACTGGTCGAGTGCTGCCGCCTAGTTCCTTGACCTCCGTGATTTCTCCAACGCCATCACGCCCCCTCATAAAACAGCTGAATACCGTGCGGTCGGTCGCGTTCTTTTGTTTTTCAGGAAGAGTGGTGTACGTCGCGTAACAACCGAATTCTTAATTCTGAAGCTGTAACTTTCAATAGAAAAGTTAAATTCAGGGAACACAGCCCTGAAAACCTAAACAAAAGAGAGAGTCATTCTTAATACTTGGGGGATTGTAAAACTTTCTTTCAGATCACACAAAATACAGGTCGAATGTTGAGTTACACCGCTCAATCAACTACCGAATCTCAAACAATCTGATAGAACGATCACGAATCGGGTGCGACATGTGAAATGCACGTCGTGGCTTATTTTAAACTGCCTGGAGGGACTGAGAAAAACCTCGAAAATGTAGGGAGGCTCATTCCTTGACAGGGTACTTGGCAAGCCCATCGTCGGGAATCGACCTCCAGTCCTTGCTAGAACTAGATCATGTTAATGGCGACAGCGGTTTGAGCATTGTTTTCCGACCACCGGAAGTCCGGGCTGTATTCGTTTGATTAAGCGCCATCTTGCTTTCTGCACCGATGTGTTTTGGAAGTGTTCGCAGAAGGACATTCGTCAGCCTCTCGTAACAAAACGGGTAGGCCGTGAGCCGACATTCGCTTGTCTCAACGTGAGTGAGTTGTCTTTCTTTAGGGAGTGTGTGGAGCGAGAAACAGCTGACGTAACTGAAACAGAAGAAGACGGACGGTTGTTGCTCCGTGTAGACTTTTACCGTCGCTACAGATGTGCTCACTGACTCCATCATCAGGGTGCTTATCGTCTGCGGTAAGTTCAGTCAGAACACCCGTCTTCTCATTCCTTAATCCGCCACTACGTACATGCTGCCTCCGTTATCAGGGTATAAGCTGTGGAGGCGTCACTGTCCGAACAGTCTGATAGTGGGCTTTTGTGTCGACGTTGATGATCCTTCTGATTCCGCAACAACACGGAAGTCGCTTTTCCTTTTGGACGCCGTGAGACCGGACTATTTTCTCAGGGCGGGAGGGAACGAATAAATTGCATCGACGGGGTCTTGGCCAATCACACACGTTCCCAGAATTATGACGCGTGCCTGAGAAATCTTTAGTGAGGTAATTATGAACGGGCTGAAATTAATCACAAGTGACTTTCCTAATATAGGTTTTTAAATGTAACTCTCCCACGCAAGACATTCAACCCCCCCCTGCTACGTGTCCAGCCCAACGCTGACTCTTCATTGGTGCTAAATTTCAGATTAAAACCTACGGGTGTCTCGAAATGAACGTTTAGATGGGCAATGGGAGGTCGGTACAGGCAACCGAGTGCCTCATTCGTGAATAATAATAATAATAATAATCTTTCAAACCACCGCCGGTCATAATCTTCCCAATTTGGGTAAATAGGCTGCAATGGAATACTAACAGCTCCCCAGCTGTCTTTCTGTTATAATAAACCTCTCATTCGACAGGTTAGAAATGACTTTAAATAAATGTAAATTATTATTATTATTATTTACCTTTAGTCTATGCAATCAGATAAGGCGTTAGATCCAACAGATATAAAACTGTCATTCAAGTCAGAATTTTTAGTGTATTTAGTTTTATTTATGCATAAAGAAAGTATTTAGAGCG
Organism: Zootermopsis nevadensis; assembly: GCF_000696155.1. Next base: position 469,324 of record NW_019060135.1, on the reverse strand, counting down.
TTGTTTTCAGAACGCACGCCATCGTAATAACAGCACAAAACGAATTTCAAGCGTCGGCCCTGTATGAACTGAAAATAAAATTACTTCGCTAACTTTAGGCCTCATCACGATCCGTGGGCCTAAATATCTTCACATTTCGATACGTCGTTGTTGCCTCGTTACGAAACGCTATTTCATATTTCAGGTTTTCTATTTCGTGTCGCGCTCTAACCGCGAGTTTTAATTGTAGAGTTTATGAACGCACCCCCCGAGTCTCGCAGTGCGACAGTCTTTTGTTTCTAGTCCTTCTTCCTTCCGGCGCCATTTCTGTGATAGTGCTACGGGCCATGTGAAGTTTTTGTTGTGTGCTGTGTGCGACTTATTAAGTGTTTTAACTGTGTCCGTGTTTGAACTTGTAACACACTGCGATGGATGTGCTAAAATGCCACGGACGCTGCACACGAGGTAAGTGGGTTCTGTCTGTTACAAGAACACTTGTGATTTGCAGGCTGTGAGACGACGCGGCGCTGCGAGCGAGAAGACAAGCCATATTCATCAATCATGATCTGTATTTATTCATATGGTGTTTTGTGTGCACAACAGATAGTGGTTAATCTTGCACCAAAGAAAGTGATGCTGTTGGCCCGATGCCATATCTCGACACTTTATATTGAACGAAATTAAAAGTATGGGACGGTTGATGTTTAATTATTAAAAGTAACGGTTTTTTGGGTTATGTTGTAAGTTTGTGTTAATGTACAGTGAAGCGTGGTGAACTTTCGTTCTATGAAAGGAGCAAACAGTTGGGCCGCGGAGGTTTAGTGAGGTATTCTTTGCAGTGTTAGTTATTTAACTATGCTGCATCAACTGCACAGCGTCGAGAGTGTGATTTTGTACAGAGACACGGCGTATTATATATGAAGTATAACTTAAAAGAGTTGGATAATCTCTGGCACTTACTAAGCACCGCGCCTTGAATTTGTGTGGGGTAGTGACTTTGGCACTAAACGCCTGGCAGCGTTAACTTAATGGGCACGAGACTTTATAATTCAGTAAATCACAGTAATTAGAGCGAAGACGGAAAGTGCAGTAATCAGCCGTTTTGTTCTTAGACCGCGCAGAATTTCCAGAGAATGACCGTCAGATATTTAAGTGTGCGGTGTTGTCATGGTGACCGACGGTACCGTAACAATGCTCTTATTATCTGGCCGAGATCACGAGCGTATACCGCATGGAGCACGTCATTTGTTGCGAAGGTAATCGGCCCACTTCACAGTGATATTCAGATCTTTGGGGGGGGGGGGGGTGTTTGTACTGAGCCAGAACTTACCAAAATTAAATTCTGTCCCCACAACTCCCAGTGTGCACGGCCAACGCGAAATGTAATCGAAATGGTACTCATTAAAACGTGGATACGGTCTGTCGCTATGGAAACAAGGCTACGAACCTGGCGACTTCAGATGGTCACGTAGAATTTATACCAGTCGCTGCAGGCAGCTGATGCGCCATGTTGTCCTGTCAGCTTTGCAGTCAAATTAAGTTGGCACTCCTGCAAACGACTGTTGAACGCTTCTGAGGTAATTCCATTCATATGAAGTCATGACATTTCCTAACAAATAAAAGAGCAGCGAACTGCGTTGCTATAGTTACGGTTTTCTTTGAGACAAAAACAGGGGGACTGTTATTTGAGGCATGTTGGGAACGAGTGACAATTGACGGTCGCGCGTTCCTGAGACTGTGGCGTCACTTGTCGGGCGAAACAAAGACGACGAGGGAATTGTTTAGGTCGATACGATTGTAATCCGGGGGACTTCGTTTCACTCGATGGGATTCCGAGAGATTCTGAACACGCAAAAGACGAAGCCGCGTGTGGCCTATTCGGATGAGGTGAAATGAGGTGCGCTTGTTTTACGACGTAGTAACTGCTGAGTGACCTTCGCGCTGCGGCCGTCTTTATCCCAGGGCAATTTGAGAGGGAGCGAGGCATTTTCCCGGAACAACGGAGTCGGCCTGTCGGAGGTCGTTGTCATGTGCCATGTTCAGGTGTTATTAGCCACTGACATTAAATCGGCCACGACTACACCCGTTTCCCTCCGTCCTCATTCGTCGTTCGTCCGCGTGCAGGCCCCGAGGTTGGCAGAAACGCCTCGCACGTGCAGCCCATTTAAAGAGGCGTGTGCAGTGCGTACTTTCCGTAGTTGGGCAGACGGGATTGGGTCGGCGCGTGTTAATGCGTCTGTCCGTCCGTCCCCAGCAGCGACCTTCCTATTTTCTTGCCACAAGTTTCTGTTCTGAAGTTGAATTTCCTGAAACGCGCGATTACCTTACCTTGTCCCAAAGAGATTAACCGCTTCAGTCGTTCGGCTGTTCGTGTTGGAACTGTTTGCCCGTCCTTCCACCATTGACGTCAACACACCGCGAGCTACAGGCTGCTCCACAAACCTTAGAAGCACGTTCTTAGAGCGGACAGTCTCTGAGTCAATGTATGCGCGAGTTTGCGACGAGGCCGAACCTCCGATGCCCGTCAATCAACACCAGAGTGAAGTTTGACCGGGATGTTCTTTTGTTAAATCTTATGTGGTACCGCCTGATTCGACTTCTAATGGTTAAGTGAAGTGTTTTCTTCGCGGTACGGTCTGGATTCATAAATAATATTCAGACGATCTTCGGATTCAAAGGGTTAATTGCGTTCTTACACCTGTTACGTAAAACGGCCACGAAGAACGGAGCAGGGAGGAGTAGCGCCGAGCCTTGTCCTTCTCCACTTTCATCTTACCCTTCGTCTTCGTTGCATTCTCGCGGCTCGCCCTGCCTTGCTTTGTAAACTCTTACCTAATTTGTACTCCACAGTCATCTAATTTCGTCTGTCTGCATTTCCGTCGCTTTGGGGCAGGCGTTTCTCCCTCCGTTCAAGATGGCTGTTTCAAAAACAAACGGTGTTGTGTTTTTCATCTTCCTACCTCGTCCCCTTTACAGATGTTTCGTCATACAAATTGTACGTCCCTCGTTTCCACAGTAGTCGCGAATAATTTGCCTATTTACATCGCAGCTGGTCAGAGGATCGCGTTTGTTGGTACCGAAAGGGAAGTTTCCCCGCGGGCACAGAACAGAGAGACGTTGGGTTTGCCTCTGTAGTGGCGGGGCGCGGCCATCACGCGACGACGGAGCGGTCCAGACGTGAGAGAAATTCCGTGGCCTCCCTTCCGGGTTCACGCAACAATAACCAGCGAAATCGACTTTAACGCAGTGCCGGGAGGCTCGACTAATATCGATCGACGTTACGCGAGGGTAAAGTAGGTCGGAGCGAACGTCTTCGTTTTTGAACAGCGTCGCGGCGCTCGAAGAAAGATCGGTCAGCGTTTGTAACCTGCGGCCGAGTACAGGCGTCGTCTCAGTGGCGTCCCTGCCGAGAGTCGAACGCCTTTACAAGTCTCGTCTCTGCCGACCTTCTCTCAAGAACGAGGACGGACGAGGGTCGTGCATTTTTGCGCGTCCTGTGACGAGGAACTCTGCACTTTCTCATCAACAGTCCCAAGGCTAACGCGAGCAACTATTTTAGTCAATCGCTTTCTACTGCTAATTACAAGTAAGGTCGCCAGGTTCCGCAACTGATGGCTGCTGCTTTTGTCTGTCTCATATTAGGAGACGTGTTTGCCAGCATCCACATTCCTGTTCGTGTAAGGCTACTTGTGTGATGATATTACCGTCACTCCCGGTTCACGTGTCCTTGAAATTCCGGTGGAAACTTGAAGGTCATACACCTGTTATCTGTCATCGTCAGGGTAGACTGTCATAATGTGACCTCGGTGTACCAGTTTCTGATTTTAAGTTGTTACTCGTTCAAGATTGTGATGTATTCGTAGGTTCTCAGGTTTTTAGAACCAGCATCTATGAATTCTCTAGTTTCATGACGATGAATGAACATGACCGACGTTTCAGAGGCGCTTACTGCTTCCATTAAGGTGGCGACTCTTCGCCCTGATGATGGAAGCAGTAAGTTCCTCTGAAACGTCGGTCATTTTCAACCAGACTACACGGTGTGCATTATCACAGAAGACATTCATCGTCACACTCGTCGCCGTGAGAACCTGAAATCTCGCCAGGAAATTTCTTGGCCAGATCACGCAGCCTGAAGAGCGAAGCTTATCTCAGCGGTCTCAGTTGCGACCTCCCAGAAAACACCCCCACGCCGGCCATGTTGCCTTCTCCTGCTGTACGAGGCTCAGCGCGGTCGTAAGTGTTGGCACAGCAGCTTACGTCATTTTGATGACATGCAAAACCGCTCCCTGCCGCGCATACCGACCGCTCCGCGAGAAGTCGGTGTCTGAACGTGCGTACCAGGACGTGATGGTACTCCCACTATTCAGGTCTCCGTCGTACGCACCCGACAGCACACATACTGCGCGACCTGGGTAGCCATGGCGACAACGGATCTGCCTTGATTTCACAAGCGAGTACACGCACACACGTTCCTCGTCACAAGGCGGGGAGGAGGCGTACTTCACATTCCCACACGGAGACTGACAGAAACCCTTTCTCTTCCCACAACCTGGCTGGGCGACATCTCTCAGCGCCACCGCGGGCCAGAGTTGGTGCGAGGCGTGGAAAGTTCATCATCGTCGGTACCGAAACTCCTCACTTCGCCGGCTGATCCACTGTCTCCTATGCGAGCCCAAAGTTCGCGTTTCACAGACTGTAATTCGCCTACGTTTACGTCTTCTGAGTTGGACGTGACTTTACTCAGGAGCGACCCGCGTGTGTCCCATTATAAAACGTCACGATCTGCTGGAGTAGTGGGGCGTGGCGGTAATACAGTCTGACAGTCGTCGCTGAAATCGATTGTTTCTGCATTCGCCGTTAACAATGTCTGGTGCGCTTACCTGAGTGAGGCAGTCCATCGCGCGACCAGGCGCTGCTGACCTCTGCCGACCTGCAACAACAACAACAACACAGACCTTGCAGTAAGGAGCAGGTCGCGCGGTCTGAGGACCCTTCCGACTCCTGTCAAAAACACAACTCCCCCCCCCCCCCAGGGGGCTCTCGTGAACAGGGTAGGGATTTCTGGACCATCTGAGCAACTACGAGCTTCTCTGTGGAGTCGAGTTGCTGCCACAGCACTGACTCGCAACCGGTGGACCGCGTCCCACCTTGTTCTGTGCTCTGCCGCTGATTAATAGGTTATTTAACGACGCTGTTTCAACTGCCCGGTGGAGAAATGGTCACGGATGAGTGGGAAAGGTCGTGTCGTGTTCGAAGGCATTGCCTGGAGATACTGAGGAAAACAACGGATGGCATGTTCGGTGGCGCTGTTCTCTAACCTTCACAGAAATTTGAAGAAAATCGCCTGTACGCAGCGCCTGCAATGAAACACTGAGACCGACCGTGGCCGGCCGGGGCGTTCGTTCCTGTAATTAGAAAGCGTTTTTGTACAGGTCACGCGCAAAAGTAGACGACTCTTCAAACCGAACTAAAGAGACTTTGTGCGCGCGCTGTATTCGAGCAGGATGTGTGCCCTGCGTGTTTATCACCTGTGTAAATGGCACGTGAAGAATCACGTGTCGTGTGTGACGCTCGTTGCTAGGTAACCTGAATGCTGGGCGACTTAAGTGGCTGCGCCCAAGCCGCGCGTCGCCTCGCGTGAGGCGGTGTGCGCGCTGACACACTTGCTTAATATGCGACTCACGCACACCAGAGGAGCGTCACACCTCCATGAAATTTATACCATTGCAGGACAAGCCTTTTTCGTGGTTTTCCCCCGTCTGCCCAGCGAATGCCTCCCTTCTGTCCACTCGGGATCGTCTCCCCGTCTCATTCGGCGCTGTGAAATTTCTGCAGCTGATACAGCGTCGTTAAATGACCTTGTAATCAACTAACATCGTACCTCGTGTTGTGTTGACGCAGCATAACCTTAGCAGTTGATTGAAATGAACCGAAACGTGCGTCGTGTTGACACATACCCGCTGCAACAGCACGCCCGTGTTGCCTCCGTTCCCTTCTTCAGGGCGAGGTTCCGTACTCCGTCACTGCACTGCGTTCGTACTCCTCGGTGTCTCGCGACCGACTGTCTCCGCCCGAGTGCCGCCCGCGCGCGGTGTCTGGAATGTCGTGACGTCACAAGAGCGAGTGAGGTCGAGGGACGAGCCAGTCAGCCCCTGAAAACCTCGGTGATCGTCGCCGTCGTTTGCATGATGTTGTTGCGGTGACGAACGGTGGGTCTCGTACCTTCTACCACGTGCAGGCGACTGCTCGATTTCCTGGAGTGTGACGTCATATCACACGATGTGGGTCTCTTACGTGTAATTGACCCACTAAACGACCGGCTACAACTCACAGTCGGAAGGCCGAGGGTTTCGGGAGATTCAGAACGTGTCGCTTGTTTCGGTAGGAAAGTTCTGACTTCACGTGTGCAGGAGACGGCGTTCCTTGACTTGTGATGATCGCGTTTATGTCTATGTTCCACAGAACTATTAACGCCGGATTGTCAGGCGACTGCTGCCCGTTGCTTTGATCCGGACTGGACCGGGAACAGCTCCAGACCTCAGCGGGTGTTGATCCGCCGACCCCAGTCGCGTCGGCTTCTGGCACGTGCTCAGACAGTCCGAGTAACTCGCAGCCATTTAATAACCGTTCTTATAACACCCTTCCTTCCCCTCAGCATTTTCCGGACCGTTCACCCTTCGTAAGGATCGCCCCGGTTCCGTTTGAAGCAGTCGGCTGGAAAGCAAGTTGGGATGCATAACGGCAGGGGTACAATGATTGCTTGACCGATGTGTGTTTTCAACAAGGAACTCAAGAGTGCATTATGGTCTGGTCTGGTCCGTCCGTTTGTCCAGTCGGTTCAACCTGAGAACCACTGGACGGATTTGGGTGAAATTTGATGTGGTGGATGTGCCGTTCTGCACGACCTCAGAATCGTGTTTTGAATTTCCTGTGAGTCGTGATAACAAAATTACGGATGAGGAAAGTCGTGAGGCGAACTTTGATGTGCTGCGATCTGGCGACCAGAGTGAGAACACACTTTCCGATTTTGTTGTTTATATTATTATTATTATTATTATTATTTACAACAGTACGTGGCTGTCATTCGAAACCCTAAAATGCACTACGCTAGTAGCAGGTGGACCCTGCAAAAGATGAATTACTTTGGAGGTCAGCGTGGCAGCTTGGTCGGTCAGGCCTCGGGTCCGTTCATGTTCTTCAGCACGGTGAAGAACGAGAAAGCCAGCTGAACGTGCTGTGGACACAGACAAGCAAATATGTGTTATGGGTCTTGTGCGAACCTCAGTTTTTGATCCAGAATTAAGTTATTTTTTCCTGTCCGTTTGTCAAAATCTTGAGCCACGATGCGTGAACTGCCCGGATGGAGGCCAACTGTGCCCAAGGAATACGTTCAGTCTCTTACCGCTAACAGTGTCTCAAGCGAGATGACGTAGAAGGGCCCTCCATTGAGCCGGAAGGACCTCTGGCCTCGCATTATGATCAGCTCCACGGCTCGCCGCCAAGACCTGTCTTTATCAACCCAGCGGGTCTCGTAGCCAGCGTCCGCGACCAACCCGCTCTGCAACAGAACGCGGTCACTCTGGATTGTGTCATTTAGCCGGAACCAGAACTGGACCGCCCGTTGTCGGCTGTCCGCATCAGTGGGCTGTCACGTTTTGGCTTTTCGGATGTTTGTAGGTGACACGTATGTTTAAAGGAAGGAAATGAGAGTCATTCAATTAGCAACCGACTTAGAGATGTTTAAGCGTCACAAACATTGACCACAAAGATTATTTCTTCTGTTCGAAAAAGAAGAGTGAATTTCAAGATGTGAATCGAGGATGTCAGACGTTATACAGGGTGGTTCGGAAGATGACAGAGCGCACTAACCAGTTCGGTGAGGCGACTGCCCGCCCTGCAGTACAAGTAAAGCTGGAAGACGCTCGCCGCGAAGAAGCCCGCTTTACTCGACAGGTCGGAGTCCCCTCTGCCCGGCTTCATCTGCAACGGAACGCGCCCCTACATGAAGTAGTGCGTAACTGCGTGCATGTGGGAATTATTCCCTACGTCACGTGACTCACCGTGCTCAAATCGAACGCGAAGGTGCAGAGCGCGAGCAGCGTGTTGATGAGCTGGACGAACATGAGGGGCGAGAAGAGGGCGTCGAGACGCTTCGCTGCTCTGAAACAGGAAAGAATCGCCCTGCGTCACCGAGTGCGCGGGGGAGGTGTGGGCCAGACGGGATTCTGTCGAGCGCTCACCTCAGTAACTGCTGGTGGTAACGAACGCAGGCCGACAAGTCGGAGTACTGCTCCGAGAGGCGGATGGTCGCGGTCAGGAACTCGAATTGACCGCAGAAGAACGAGATAACGTGCAGGTAGAAGCAGTCGCAGCAGGCGTGCATCCAGCCGTTCGAGACGCTGCCAGTTGCCCAGACGACGTACAGCAGTTCGTACGTCGGGGACCCGCTCGTGTCCAGGAAATGCCACTCGCCGAACGGCAGGAAGTAAAGCCTCTTGTGCGCGCTCTCGTTGCCATGGACACCGGGCAGCTCCACCAGCCTGCCGTTGTGCAGGAGTGGCGCCAGAGACCAGTAGAATATGACGCACATGGCGCCACCCATCCAGCAGACGGTCATGATCGTGGCCCGGGTGTTGGTGGCCCTGGTGAAGCGGTGGAGCTCCGCCGACCGATCGGCGGCAGATCCCATCTGCAGGCACGCGCTCAGGGAGTCCACCAGCCGCTGGAGGCGTCGGCGTTTGAGAACCAGGTTGCACCACTTGTAGAGGGACACGGAGTGGCCGCTCAGAAGACCCACGTAACCCAGCAGCTGTTTCGTGTCTCGGCGCGCGCTTACGACCGTCCCGAGCTCCCCGAACCAGAACACGAAGGCGCAGACCGCCAGTATGTAAGGCACGTGACGTAAGACCGAGTAAACTCGGCCTTGTCGCAGAGGCCACAGCGCGACAACACTCATGAAGCAGAGGATGAGCCACAAGGTGTGAGACGCGTCCGTGTGGGACATTTCTGAGCAGGGAATGAGAGGTGGAGCGGCCGTCGGCCTTTTCTTTTGAAGAAGAGCGGCTTGTTTTGGTATTCAGAGGGTGGACGGACTCGTAAATGAAATATGAGGCGTTTGCGTGCCAAAAGTCTAGTATGGAATTTCGTCCCCGAAACCTCCACGACCTGGGAATAAGAGCCTCCGATACCACGCAGTGGATTTCGATTAAACGTGACTCTCCTGGCAAAATCAGTTTTCTCAGAAATTCAAACCCGTGGCCTTGGTGACCGTTGCCAGGGCAGTGCTGCCAACAGCGTGCAGGTATTTATGAATTAAATAAGAACAGGACGTGAATGCCTCGTTTCTAAATTCGAAAATATTTGTCTCTGTTTCGTACTGGTGTAGAACTTGGCTGTCTCTCGCCGCCAACTGTGGCTCTGTCATAAGTGGATTGAATCTCAGGCTTTTGTTGTGGCGGTGACGAACCTCTGGGTCCTATAACAATAGCCAGATAACCGCCAACCGCTCGTAGAAAGTCTTGTTCCTGGTTTAAGAACCAAAATCTTGTACTCATTTCTTATGTGTCTCCAAAGACTCGTAAAAGACGATGGTTCTTAGGTCATTAAACGACGTTGTTTCAGCCCCAGACTTCATGTAATTTCGAGTAGCGTGGAATTACGGGTATTAATGAGCAGTCAGTGTCTTATTCGAAAGGAGCGTTCTGAAGTAGGCCTCGGCCTTTTATTGTCTCTGAGTTGAAGGGGGAGAATATTCTACCATACGAGGCTTCGGCGACGAGGAATTAGATGCGGTTACTTAAAATACCAGTTTTAAAATTGTTATTTAATCTGAGATTTGAGGTTCTCACGACGGCCGGTGCTCTGGGTTGTTGCGCTGCGTGGACTTGGAGAGACATGAACCACCGACGCTCGGAAGCAAGTCACTTCCTCAATCCAAGGGGCTGGTACGTCTCTCCGAAGCGTTTGTGTCTGCCTGAAAGTTCGCACGCCCCAGGAAACAGGCATTCAACGTGGTCACAGTCGAGAATAACTGGCGCCCCTTCCTTCCCGATCCCTCGAACCACCGTTACATGTGAATGTGTGTTTATGGCGGGAGAACGAAACGAGTTGGTATAACCGAAAAGAAATGTTAATAACCGGAATCTTCCTGGCTTTGTCTTGTCATCGTATGACGTCATTGTTTTTTCTCCCCCTCGTGTCTCACATAGTGATCAAGGACGCAGTGACAGATGTTCACGATGAGTCACGTAGTTAATTTTTTCACATTATTATCTCTTAAAACTGTCCGATAAGACTTCACTTAAGGAGGTCGTGTTAATTATGAACGCAGTATCAAGAAGAATAAGCAATTGCCTGGGTTTTCCGTGTCTTCTAATTTACGTGTAAAAAGTTTGAAAATGTTTGCCCACCGCTGGGAGTTGATGCAACGGTGACTCAGACTTACGTAAAAGGAGAGTAGAAACAAAGGAATTTCGTATCGCACTCGTGGGAAACAGAATCTTAATCCCGATTACTTGTTAAAGCAGTCATATGTTATATAATTACTTCCAATGTTCAACATTGGGCCCATTTTAATATTATCTCCCCTTCCAAGTATTAGCTTTTGAAGGCCTTCGTACAAATTCCTAGGGCAGTGGCCCTTAAAATGAAGGCGAGGTGGAAATACGGTGAAGGGTTCGCCCGTTCCACAGGGCGTCAAAACCCAGAGACAAAGGACGAGAAAATATTTAGGCACTCTCTCTTTCCTTGTTGTTGGGAAACGCCACGTATCGCGTATTCGTAATCCTCACTGGTCCCAGTAGCTCCGCGCACGCGCTCGTCCCATGCGCGGTTATGAGCTCGTGCTGTAGATGACAGCAGTGTCCAGAGGCTAGCCGTGCGGGTGCAGACTTGTGGAGCCACAGCGGGAAATTTTTGTAATACAGGAGCCGGCTTCTATAGCCCTGTAATAATAAGTCACGCTGTTTATCAGGAAGTGATGCTGTATGGAGCAACTCAGAAGGGCTCGTCTTATTTCGTGTGGTTGAAGGTAGTAAGATGTAGTTCGATTTTACAGCCCCACAGACCAGTAGGTTCCTAAAACTGCAAGCAGGCCGAAGGCATTGACTGCTGAGTCCCTGTTCCTTTGTAACTGCGAGGTTTATGCAATATACTTTAAATTTTTGTCTGGGGCCACTGAGAAAAAGTATACGAAACATTCAGTTGACAGACTGTCCAGCATAAACAGATCTGTCAGAATTTATTGTGAATAAAAGTACAGCAAATCTATATACACAGAGGATAGTGTGGACACACCGTCATAACACCAGCAGACTTGACTACATAACTGTACAGTTGGGTAGCCTGTCTTAAGAAGCAAGTTGAGAAGCCCACGCCACGTGAAGAGGAACTGTTTGCCGTAACTTTCCCCACAGAATGTCTGAGCACAGAGGAGAAGCTCCGGGTATTCATAAATGCCACAAGCCGGAGTAACCCGGAGCTCGATTCGAATCCGGCGCATCAGAGAGCTCACAGCCAGCACGGAACCTTAAGTAATGCGACATCTGGTGTAACAAAGTAGTTGTGGGATCGCTTATCACTGTCCCAAGAACACTGAAACACTCAAACTACGTCACTGCGTCCTGAGGAGCAGACATCATCTGCTTACGAGTGGCAGCGTCTTTGAGGCGTGATGAGTGATGTTTTGCTGAACTGGACCGCCCCGTGTGTCCCTAAGATGACACATTTCCAACAAAGACGTGTCCGATTACGGCCCTGACTGCGTGGTTCTGGAATCACCAGGTCTCCTGTCTGCCGTTCAGCCACTGAATTTGTCCAGGTCGTCGCACGACTTCGATTTGCTGGCCCTGTGAATGGCGAAATGTTGGCATCAGACACAGCGAAACATTGACAAAGCATACAGCGGTCTGTATTTTGGCTGGAGGGATTTGGGAAACATGAACATCCAAGAAGACACGCATTATCGCTGTCTGGATAAACATTATCGTCCTGAAATGTGCTTCATAATTGCAGTTAAAGTTGAATCATGGCTTCTTCCTCTGGAGAGGGGAGCGGTCCACATTCAGCCTGGGCACAGTGGATGAGGAGACGAGAAGACAGAAATGTCTGGTCCACAGACTGGCGCAAACATTTCTGAGCCACGTGAAATCTGGTCTGGAGATTGGCCATAAGTGGTCAGTTGTCGTTACCTGCAGGTCTGCAGGTCCCTTCGCCCCACATGCAGAAGCACCTCCCCACTCTTGATGTTCTTGAACACTGTTATGGCTTCAGAGTGCGTGAGGCCTTGCAGTGGCGTGCCATTCACGGCCAGGATCTCATCTCCTGAAACACAGAGGGGCTATGCCATAAATGCGCATCGAAAGTCGTTCAGAGCAGAGCGGCTCAGTGGTCGACACTCACCCTCCTTGAGGCTGCCGTCTTCTGCCGCCTGCCCCGAGTGGAACACCGTCTTTACGAAGATACCTATGCTACCTTTGGGAGAGTCCCGTCCGCCAACGACACTGAACCCCAGAGACTTCCTTCCTGGTCCCTTGTGGAACGTTACGGTGAAGAGAGAGAGGGACAGGGATTTGGGCCGCCTAGGAAGGGTACCCGCCGTGACGCGACGCCCCGGCCCGACGGTGGGCGGCACATTGCAACTGCGTCTCCGAGGCGCCACGTGATCCAACTGGTACGAGAACTTCCTCATGCCCGTCACGACTGGCGGCTTGTCCTCGCACTTCCGGGCAATCACGATGTCCACTTCTCGGGGAGAGTTTTTGAGCGTCATGCGGGCTTCCTGAAGCGTCATGCCGCGCAGGCGCCGGCCGTTTACCTTCACCAGTTCGTCGCCCACGTGGAAACGGCCATCCCTGGACAGAAACAGCAGTGTGGCAATGTTGTGATGTGGCTACTGTGCAAATTCGGACCACCTTGAACTCCCAAGAAATCTCTCACCTGTCCATGAGCCCGCCCTGCTCGATACGCGAAATCACGTAGCAGCTGGTGCGCGGATCCTTGCGCTCGATGTACACCCCCAGCTCTCCTGTCACGTCCTTGCAGACCCGGATGCACTTCAGTTCCTCCGGCTTGCATCTGTCGCACAGCAGCGACTCGGGTGGGTCCCCACCCGTGGACCGCGGTCGCCTCCCTATCGCCTTCACGTCGCCCCGCCTGATGGCGTTCCTCTTCCGCGAGAAGGACAGCTTCTCCTGGCTGGTTTCTCCTGGCGCCTCGAACACGCTGTCCGCAGTCTTGGCTTCATCCTCTCCTTCCTCCTGCAGCTGTTCGTCCGTGCCTCTCCGGGGCTGTATCAGGCCATTGGACGAAGGCAAATCCGAAGTCGTGGACTTGATGGATCCGCGCGGGGAGTCCGAGCCTGTCCGCGTGGAGTCGCTCTCGTAGCCACTCTCGTCCGACCGGAGGAGCAGCAGGTTGTTGAGGAAGAGACAGAGGTCGCTGACAGACAGTGGCGCGTCGGACAGGCTTGAACTTCTCATGGAGGCTTTCGGACGCAGTTCGGCGTCGTTCGCCAGGAGGTCGTCGCAACTCGTGGACACTGTCATTCGCTTTGGAGAACCCGCGCCAGAGTTCTCCTCGGTTAGCACAGACAACTTGGAGGACCGCTTCTTGGATTTGCTGGACGACTCCTCGTCACTGGCTACAGCCCTGAAAGCCGACAGGAGGTCCTCACAGCTGAGGGCTTTGGCCGCGTCAGGCCCTAGCGAGTTCTGCAGGTACTCCAGCAACTGCTCGTCCATCATGAGCATGGCGTTCAGTTGGTACAGGTCCGCGAGGCCGCGTTTGCACTCCTCCTTGACCCAGTCGGGGTCGCGGTCGGTGTTTGTCTGTTTGTCCACTTTGCTGTTGCGACCAGCGAACAAGTTCCGCAGTGACTCGACGCGTGAGATGCGTCGACCGCGGGCCGCGGTGCCGGACGCCGCCTGCTCCTGTGGCGGGGGTGGGGGCGGGGGCGATTTGTTGGGCGACCAGTGCCGCCGTCTACCGGGCGTGACTGCCAGCAGCTCGGAGGAGTCGCTCCTCTTCAGCTGCTCCCACTTCCGACCGACCTTCTTGCCCCACGTCGCGAGTCCTGCGACAGTTTCCTGGTTAGTGGATGGTGCTAAAACTACGAGTTTGATATTTATTCGTCTAACTGGAGTGCCAGGCGTTTCAACGTCCTGACGAAGCCAAAGATTGCCCTTCAGCGTACCTTTCCTGTTTGTCTTCGGGGATACGTCGGATGCCTGCGGTCCTCTGCTCGACCCCTGGCTCGGCACCGGTGGCGGTCTCTGGTGGTGATCCGTCCTGACGCAACTCTCATCATCTTGGCAGAGTGGAGAGAGGCTGACCAGCTGCGGACTGGGGTCAGAACACCGTCG
>NW_019060135.1:426599-444231 GCF_000696155.1 Zootermopsis nevadensis | reverse complement strand
ACCTGGCAGTTGCCAGTGAAATCCAGTCAGTCGGGCAGAAACAAATGCATGTATAATTTTTAGGTGAAGCGTCTTGAAACTCTGCCACATCGAGAAGGAAGGATAACATTAAGATGCAATTGGCTCAGGATTCCTTTGGTATAAGCGGCGTTGAACCTATTATAACCGTGAAGGGTCTAACACCATACCCTCAGACACGAGACGGACGTGTTCCCGCTGGACCAGCGAATGGTTACTGTCCGTGTGTCAGAAGTGACGCGCTCACCTCATTGCGATAACTGCGCAGAGACGCCCCGGAGTTGAATTTTCTTTGTACGTTGAGCGTTGTCTGGATATAAATTTATGTGTAGGCTTATTTTATTAAATTCTGTCCTGTATTTGACAAAATAAGGAACCAGTCTTATTAAATTATCATACGTGATTCAACCGCCACGGTGGTCTAGCGGTTAGAACGCTGGCCTTGTAATCCTGGGGTCTCGGGTTCGATTCCCGGCGGTGCCCGAATTTTTAACTTGTGTTGGGCAAGGCCGTGGCCTAGGCAACACGGAGTTTTCCTCATTGGCATCCCAACAATTACTCCATTCACACATAGAAGAAGGCAATGGCAAACCACTTTTGGATCATCTGCCAAGAACGTATATGAACAGGTCCCAGTCCGAGAAAAGGATGGAAGGATCCTGTTCATATGGACCTGTCGTCAGACAGAACACTAAATAAATACTAAAATAAATAAATCTACGTCTGGGTCTTCCAAGTGATCTCTTTCCTTCACGTTTTCCGTATGCGCCTCCAATCTCTAATCTGTGCTCTGGACTCAGGGTTAGAGGTCCTGGTTTCGAATGTCGGCTGCAGGACCTGCAGATCTTTCCTAGTCGTTGTTCCTAGTCAGACACTCGGACGGTGCCATACGGTTGCAATGAAATTCCGCAACGACTCTCGTGGCGCCCCGGGCGCTCTCGCCTCGGCCTTGTGACCCGCATTCCGACGATCGGGATTTGAACCGGATAACTCCTGGAAGGGTTGCACAACGACGCTTGGTAGGTAGGGCCTTCCCAGATCGAACTACGGGTTTCAGAGGCTTTGCTCAACGCCGCGAAGGATAATACTACGAGGAAACAAGTAGTGAAGTGGCCGTGGCCTATTGTCCCAAAGTTTGTTTTGCTGGGAAAACTTCTGCAGCTGGTATATCGCTGTTGGAGCCGTGACGTACAGTTCTGCTGATAATACAGCCCAGAGTAGGATTTTCTACCAGAAGGAACCGCTGTGATCTAGAAGCCTTGCGACGTTGTGTTGAAGTGGCAACAGCAGAGGAGATCTGGCAACGGTGAGTGAGGCAGGTGTCGCTGTTAATAAGCCTCACTAATTGGAAGATCTGCTTCACATTCGGCTCCTTGGTGAACCGGTCTTGCGTGTCCCCCGCTGATGACCGTCGCTCTTTGTTCTGACTGCGTGGAGTATCTCGAGGCAAAACATAACCTAGCATTATCCCCGTGCACGCAACGAGACAGGTCTTGACAGAGCTTCTTAAGGTCTGGTTACGTTTATGTAAATCCTGGAGATCTTACACGGTCGCGGTTTGAGGTCCCGACGATCACAGAATTCGGCACACCCCGTGCACATCCTACTCATCACAGATCCATTTTAGTATTATCCCCACATCACAGCCCTGGTCTTCAGGTCGTCTGTAGGCTCAGGATTTCGAACAAATATTTTCTGTACATTTTTCGTTTCACCGATGCGTGCTACATGTGCCGCTCGAACAAATATTTTCTGTACATTTTTCGGTTTACCTACGCGTGCTGCATGTGCCGCCCATCTATGGAGCTCCTCCCTCCTGTCACTTCGTCCCTCTTGGGCCCAGATATTCTGCCCCTGATCCCAGCCCTCATCCTACTTTTCGCGTAAAAGTCGCTGGAGTGCATCTCGCTCCGTGTTCGTGTGGCACGGATCGCTTCTGTTCTGTCGGGTGGACTGAGCTGGCCCAGGATCGTTTAGAATGGCGGCGATGAACACTGGAATTGCATCCAGGATCTTTCCAAGGAACGCCCTGAGCGTGCAGAAACACGAGAAATTGATGGTCGCTGTCCTCTGGGACGTTACAGATGTGCTTTCAGCCTCCATCATCAGGGCGGCGGCAATCACCTTCATATTTGCCGTTGTGATTTCCTTTTATGTCTCACGCGAGAAACTGCAGTCCTTTCCGGAATAACGAGCAAGCATTGCAGTACGTCGTAGCAGAAACCACTGAACACAAGGACGCCGGAGCGTGGCGCCACTTCCGGGGTGTTGTTCAAGAAGCGTGCGTACTGTCGGTCCGTACAGAGGGCAGTGCGGTTTGTTGATGGACGAGACCCGAATGTGGAGGTCGAAACACCACGCAGATCTAGATGGACGCTGTCAAGCAGGTGAGACAGTGGTTCCGCGGGCATCCTGAGGGATTCCCCAGTCTCTCCAGACAAAGATTACAGTCGTCGTCGTTCATAACAGCGTTTCCATTTCATAAAGGACCGATTTATGCCGGGAATCGAGCGTTGTCATCCGCTGCAAACCGGTTGTGGGGCCCACCAGCCTCCTAAGTGCCGAGGTTAAGGATGGGCGGACCTGCAACTCCATTTTTCCACACGTGAGCATGTTGTGACGTCAGTTGAAGTACCGGAGCATCACAGTCAAACAGGCTTGGCGCTGCCAGCTCCGAGCCTCGGTTCGCGCCTTGTCTGAGGCAAGGACACAGTCAACGTCATTCCATCGCGAGAGCAGCTTCGCGTTCGTCCACTCTCAGCTCCTCGCTTTCCACGCCAGGCTGTAAACGGCCGAGCGGTGAGGCGAGGTTAGCGCAGAGAGAGCAGGGAAACACCCGGAGGATATCACAGTGCAGGTTATGATGGTCCTGACATGTGTGTGGCCGTTTCTTAGTCGATACAGGTCAGCCCAGCAAATTAACAGTTGAAGGGGTTGCCACATGAGCGCGCAGCAGGTGGTGGCGAGTGGCGGGGACGACCGAGGAAATTACACGGATGAAAGGGAAATTTGATTCTTTTGTTGAGGTCACGCGAACCACCGCCAGATGGCTGCCGTGTCTTGCGTCATGACGCTTCTGGCTCTGGTTTCATAACCTCGACTTTCTCTGTTCAGTGATCGCTGCTTCCCATCCGAGGTTCAAGACCCGTGGCTCTGCTCGGTTGTTAGAGGCGAATGCTGGATTCGTACACGAGTCTTTACAATTCACAACACGTGCCCATCCTTGGATACCATTCGACACTGCATAAACATTGTACCTGAGAGTCTGCAGAGCAGTGGTAACTATTTGTACCACGGCAAAAATGACATTGCTAACACCGAGCATCATGGAGCCCACAGATCTGATTAAAACAAAATTCTAAGATTTCCGTCTTCTGGGTTGTTGCGATGAATCTCCCTGATGACGGAGGCAGTATGACCTCTGAACCGTTGGTTAACATCGACCAGACTACCCAGCGCAACAACCCAGAAGACAGAAATCTTCATACTCATCGCCCTGATGACGGAGGCAGTATGACCTCTGAACCGTTGGTTAACATCGACCAGACTACCCAGCGCAACAACCCAGAAGACAGAAATCTTCATACTCATCGCCCTGATGACGGAGGCAGTATGACCTCTGAACCGTTGGTTAACATCGACCAGACTACCCAGCGCAACAACCCAGAAGACAGAAATCTTGAGACTCACCGCTGTGAAAACCTCAAATCTTACATAAAATAAAATTAGTCTGCTTCTGTCTCAGCAGCAGTGCGTTCTGCAGTGTCTGTCAATCTCTTTCCACTGGGCTCAAAAGGTGAAAGTAGGCGAAGGCGTAGAAGGAAAGGTCCACGCATTTCCGATGTCGTCTGTAGATGGCCTGCGACGTGTTCTTACATCAGCAGGTCACAGGCCGGCCACACTTCGGGGCAATCTGTCGATCAGATCACTCGGTAAAGCAAGGAGGCCGGAGCGTGAAGCTTCATGGCTCAGGGGACGTTGGACCCTGTCTGAAGCGAGGTCCGGGCTGCAGAACGCAGGAATGAACAAAGCACTTGCGACGAGCGCTAGTCACATGTGCTTCAGAGAAATTGGAGCCGGTCTACTTCCGGTGCATCTGTCGTCTGGTAACGCCGTCTCTTGTCTGCGGTTTCTGCTGACAGAGCTTGCGGTTTGCGTCAGTTTTGGCGCAGATTGCGCTCGTATTTCGAGAGAAATCTTCTCCATTCACTCCATGACGCATGGCAGACACAAGAAGTGCCCGCAAAGTTTCAGGTACGTCGCTAGAGTTTCGTCATGAGGCCTGGATTCCGTATGCGTTAGTAGCTTGTGTGTGGTCGCTCAGAACGAGGGGCCGGCCCAGTGTCCCGCGGCTTCCACGTGACGGTCCGGCAACTTTCTCAGTCGTTCGTTCATTAATTCCAGTACTTTTGTTGGTTTTCCCCTCGATGAGCAGCGCGTGACATAGTTCACTTTGCGTTCGTCGTGATTCGTAATTGCGATGCAGGCCGCAAGGTGCGCCACTTGGCCCGTTCCAAATCGCTCCCAATTTTTTAGCATTCCAGCTGGGCGAAAGAGCGGCTCAAGGCGTAGCTGCTTGTTACCATGACGACAGCCGTAGAAAGAGATTATGCCGCTGAACAGAGAGTGAACCAACAGAATATGTCCTCAACTCAGGTTCAGTTCTCGGCCGCCTTGACAATTCTGTGAAATAGGCCACGACTGCTTCCTGTCATCTGTTCAAATATCTTAGTTAAATGACCTCTAAGATAAGCCATATTATGCAGGGAATGCATCGTCAGCTGCTTTGTGCCTCAAGAATGTCCGTTTTGGGAGGTGAAGGCAGTAGGGCCTTAAAGTTCGCGGCTCACCGCCACCCAGCCACAGGCTGTTTCAAAAGCTGACAGTCGGAACTTTGTTACGCGGACTCGCTACTGCGCGGTGCTTCTGTTGCAATGACGCTCGTTCATGGGAGTATTTTTCAGAGCCTCTTGGAAAGAGATCGCTTGAGAGAATTCCACGTCTTCCTGTTTCACGCTTTCAATTCGGAGAGAACGTACGGAATATACCGCCCTGATGATGGAGGCAGCAACGATCTTTGAAACGTCGGTAAACTTCTACCAGAGAATGGAATATTCCTGGGGCCTGATGCAGGCTGGAGGGGTGCATAATATTCAAATGGACGTTGTGGAGCTTCACGAACGCGCATTGCCTCTGGAGCCAAGACGCAGCGGACCGCAAGCCACTCCTTGTACTCGTATGCAGTTATGCAAGATTCGTGTGTTTGCTCTCTCGCTGTTTGCTGGCCTTGGTGCGTATTTGTTGCAGAGAGACAGCCGCTTCACCCCGTGTTAACGGATTCGTCCAACACCTCAGTACTAAAACGCGCGGACGGACACTTTCCAGCAGTTTGTAAAGGCAGCGCGCCCCTCGGAACACACGCGTTTCCCCCGCGTAGAGTCGGGACGCAGACCCACATAAGATCGTCCAGGTAGTCAGTGAGTTCTTTTCCAAACCGAGCTCTGTGGGAGGTACAACCTGTTGCGTTGCCCCGGGCAACCAGGAAATGCCAGCCGTTCTTCCATTGTTTCGCAAGCCACGAGATGGCGGATCGGTGATCCCGAGATTGCTGGCTCTCGAACTCACTGTTGGCCAGGAAGCACGACTGGGCCCAGTTTAAGAAAGAAAGGCGGCCGGAACGCGAAGCACGGCCTTCCCTCCACGCCCTCCTCCGCCTTCATGGTTCCAGTTGAGGTGTCTGAAGTCCGAAGTCCTGTCTCTGCTTCGCAAAAACTTGTGATCCGTGGCTGGAATCTTCGCGACAGCTTCCGGTTCAAGGTCAGTCCTCCATTTTCTACAAGAGATGACCAGCCGGTTTGTAAACAGCGGTGATCGAACCACCCGCGACACTCCGAAACAGGGAACAAATGACGGGTTGCCTCATTCTACATGATCGACCGACTCTGATGGAGTGTGATGTGATTTGAGTTATAAATAATATTAATTATTAAGCAGTTAAGTTTTCGATGTTTCTCTGGGCTGTGAACGCCGCGTGGACTCGTACGTAGATAGAAGCGTTTCGAAGGAACACACGTCTCCATCTTCAGGGCATATCTACGACTGATTGTGGCAACTGCGACGTGGCACACGGGCGTTCTGTCCAGGCGGCCCAGGGTCTCCGCCCCCCGACACTGGCACTGAAGTACTGCAAGAGATGTCGCGGCACGTCTTCGACGTCGGCGAAGATCGACAAACACCCAAGTCGAAATCTAATGCATTCGTACGCTGATTGACGACGTCGTATCAACTGATTTGAAAAATTCATGACAGTCGCATCGGTTTTTTAATTCATTCGTCTGAAACGTCTTCGAGAAATGCGAGGACACAGTTGGCTCATTGTCGTTTTGGTGTCGAACTTTCAAATCGATTGCACTGTGACGAGCCTCGTTGTTCGTTTCAGTGGTCGCATTTCGTCTGTGAATCTCGGCCATGTTGTTCTGGTTCAGTGTGAAAGTTTGGCGAGGGCGAGCTCACAATCAGGGACGCGCGACGACCCTGCTTCTAATTCCGATATCGGCCTCAAGTATGACGGAAGAGGCGACGACACGGGACCTCGTTCACGGCGTCAAAACTTTTGCAACGCGCGTCGGGAGTGAGCAATTTCAGTCCCCGTTTGTTTGCAACGGCAATGACACCGAGAGTGGCTGTCTTCTGGGCTGTCGCGCCGTGTAGTCTGGTAGAAGTCTACCGGCGTTTCAGAGGTCCTTGGCGCCTACATCAGGGCGATGAGTGGTTGATAAACTTCTACCGGACTGCACGGCGCTACAACCCAGAAGACAGCCATCTTCGCAGACACTCCGCCGTGAGATCCTGCCTTGCAACGCGACTGCCCACGTCTTAGGAAAGCTTCGAGCTCATAATGAGAGCAGGATGGCAACCGAGTAGCGCCCTTTACCGTGTGTTTCGAAAGACTCGCCACCAATCTGGGTTTGCGCAGGGCTAACCTAAAAAGGAGTCTTAAACGAGCAGGTCACGTCATTTAGAACCGCGCCTCGCAGTGCCGGCCACTTGGCGACACAAGGTGAGAGAGAAACTGCTCAGAAACTGTTTGGCCGCTGTGCTGGACAAGATATTACGAAATTACAAAGACGAGTTGTCGCGAGATGATTCTACCCTGCTGCCATCTGTCACATCTGGACCAGTTTGTATTTTAAAAATCTCGTGGTTGTGGGAAGAATTTCTGACAGACACTGCCCTTCGGACCCTTTCAACCGAATGTACACACGGCGTTTGAGAGTTTATTAGGATCTCACGGTGGTGAGTCCGAAGATGGCTGGCTGTCCTCTGGGTTGTTGTTTACCAACGTTTCAGAGGACCTTGCTGCCTCCATAATCAGGGCCGACTACACGGCGCTACAACCCAAAAGACGGTCATCTCCATCCGCAAGCCTGTTTGCTGGAAACTGCAATGATTCGCTAATTCTCTCCACTGTCATAACGGAAGCCTCTTGGTGACCGCCATGCTATCGTCTTAAATGGTCGTATAAGGATCTTTTACTGCACTGAAAATTCTGGAAACTGAATTAGGTCGCACTCAGAAGTTCGCATGACCGCCATGTTGAGAAATAGGACATGGCGCACAATTGTGTTGGTATGTTCGTGCCTTGCTAATGATCGCTCCGAATTGTCGGCACACCCGAGAACGCGCTCTCCATGTCGACGAAGGAAGTCCGCAGAATTTTGCCTTCTTCAACATTCAGCTGTCATTCGAAGTGAAAGTCGCTTGGTCCCTTCTTGCGAGCAAGTAGGAGGAGCCGGCGAAGCCCTGACCCACGAGGGCAAAGTGGATCGAGGAAGCGATAAGCAGAATCTGTTGTTTCAGTCGCCGTTTCTAAATCCGCTCGCAGCGCCGAAGGGGTTAATAAACTGTGACAATTCCACAGACGCGTCTTCGGTTATTTTTGGATTACGGGCGCTTAGAAAGCGACGCTGTGACAAATATCTGCGGTCCATGAAAGTAAAATGAAACACGAAGTTGCTGCCATCACGCCGTCCTGGTGTCCATTTTAATATTATCCCCTATTCGTCTAGGTCTTCCTGACGCATGTTTCTCGTTCCTCTGATTACACACCGCAAAGTCTCTCAGCCCAAATCACTCATTGGTTCTCTGCACTTGTGACGTCACGAGCCATGGCGGCGAGGAATCTGCGACGGAAGAATTCTGAGGCTCGGTTAATGCGTAGGCCTCGCAGTTTCCACACGGTTGCTACCTGCGGGCATTAAATAGGCCACGACCGCTTCCTCCCGCGTCTGTCGGTGCCGACCGCTGTGGCTTCCAGTGTTGTCATGGAAACTGCCGCAGGAGGTCGGCGGGCCGGTCTTTTGTTCGCCGTTTTCTGATAGAAGATTAAAATTCGAGTCGGAGGATGATATTAAAATATTTCAGGA
The DNA here is from genome assembly GCF_000696155.1 of Zootermopsis nevadensis. The sequence goes on along the minus strand of NW_019060135.1, from coordinate 435,787 downwards.
CGAAACAGACAGATTTTTGAAGTGACTGCGACAACGTTTCGGGTTTAATGGCGAAGGTTAGGGCACGCCCTGGATGCTTTGAACGTCATGATAATATTAAATTGGATCTTCAAACCTTCAAACGTCTCAGCTTGTTCACGTAATATTCATTGTAATTTTATCCTCCTACCTACTTTACAGTCTGTCCGGCCCAGACGAAAATTACAAATTATTGCGCTTACTAACACCTATTTAGTGTTCTGTGTGACGACAGGTCCATATGAACAGGATCCTTCCATCCTTTTCTCGGACTGGGACCTGTTCATATACGTTCTTGGCAGATGATCCAGAAGTGGTTTGCCATTGCCTTCTTCTGTGTGTGAATGGAGTAATTGTTGGGATGCCACGGAGGAAAACTCCGTGTTGCCTTGTCACGTCGCGGGCTGCTCGGCTCTTCGCGTCTTCTTCGTTGAGACGAACAAAAACGCGATAATGCAGCGTCCCCTACCCGATCCCTCGTCAGGTTACACTGAAACGAATCAGTGTCGAGTGAAAACGCGGGCTTTCCCGTTTTCACTCCGCGTGAACTGGCGTGGAACTGGCAGTGGCGATGCGGCCAGTTCAAAGGCGGAACGGCTGGAGAACTAGTGCAGGCGCCCCCGGGACTCGACCGTGGCGCATCGGACAAGTTTCACGTCCACGCGAGATACGATATTGCTTGGAAGTAGACCACGACCACTTCCCGGTCCGTGGGACACCCGTACCAGTTTCTTACATGCGTGTCAGACACGCGTGGAGGATTCAGGGCGAAATACATGTAACTGCTGTTCTTAACAGTTTCCGTTTAACGCAGAGATTAAGAATGCGTGGAGTTTTTCCTCCGTCACCTTTCGTACTTGTGGGGCACAATGATCTGAGCTCGAAACAATGCCGATTTCAGTGTGATTTCCATTAAATTTGGTATTTGCGGTCCGTCGCTTTTCACTTCGGGTCGCACTCATCAGCTGTACGGACTGGCGGGCAGTGGAACGTGAACCCCCCCATCCTCCAGACGTGTGGTCCTGGTTTCGACCACCTCCCAGTATACAGCAGTGCTTTGTTCCCACACGTCACATCATCGCCGTCTTTTGTATCACTTTGCACAGAAAATGAATTTCATTAACATCTCTGGTTGCGTTTACACGTACACAGCAAAACTTCAACGGTTTGACTACGCATCTAGAAGTAACTATTCTCACCACTTGGTTCAACGTTCAATAATTCGGGGATTGTGGTGTGTTTTTGTGTGAGGTCGGAATTTCCACCGAAGACGAAGTTCTCGAGCACAGTCACGGCGTCCGGGCCACGCACAAGAGGGTACAGGACTGACAATGCTCGATGGGGAGGCTGAGAGATCATCTCGTGCGTTTGAATTCGTACCTCACAGAAAACACATCACCAGTCGTGTTAGAGTCGCGGCACACACAATCGCTGTTTGTGCTGCAAGAACCAATTCGCGGGTGGCGGCGTGATTCGAAGAGTTGCCACAGCCCACAGCTGACTCTCGCTGACAGTTGTTCAGCTGGTATAGAAAAAAAAACATTACCCGTTGCTACGGACTCATCGCTATGCTCACAAAAGCCCTCGCGAGTGGTTGTGATCCGTCGGACCCCAGCTAACTAACTGGCTTTGGGAACCCAAAGGTTCATCACCGAACTAACCAAAGCCCTCCACCGGACCCCGTCCTGGGCCAACAAAATCCAATTACCTTCAAACTCCTGTCTCCCACAGATCCCGCCTGAGATTATCCTCCCATCTACGTCTAGGTCTCCCCAGAGGTCTCTTCCCCTCAGGCTTCCCAAATAGTGGACCCAACCAACCAGATGGCTTACGGAACCCAAAGGTTCATCACCGAATTAACCAAAGCCCTCCACCGGTCGGTAACCTGGGCCAGCAAACTCCAGTCTCCTTCAACTCCTATCTCCCAGATATTATCCTCCCATCTACGTCCCTTCAGGATCCCCGACCAATACCTGGACCACACCTCTCGCCCCACGCGATTAATTAAGAACCGATAAGACAAGGCTTGGCCAACACCCGGTGTTTGCCCCGGGCCTTGTGGAATGCGGTTCTCAGTGCAGACATTCGAACGCGGCCGTGTGTGTCAGCATCGCGAGAGGGAGCTGCTGGACCAGCCAGTGTGCACTACTCACCTGGTGTAGTAGCCCTTTGTGCCCGCACTAACAGCACTGCGCGATCTCCATGGCAACACTACGGTAATCCCTTGCTCCCAGCGCGACTCGCCAGCTGGCACTGAGCCGCGCACTGCGCCCGTCTTCTGTTCTGATCTCGCAGCTCCACGGCCGGCCGCTTGGCGCGCCACCTGCCGGCCCGGCCCAGCGCAACAGCGGCTCACGGCGCAGTAGACGACGAAGGAGAACAGAAATGGAACTGACTACAGGCCTCTTTCGACGGAAGACCTAGGCGTAGATGCCAGGACTATATTAGAACGGGTCTTAAGGAGACGGTGTGGATTAGATTAATCTGGCTCAGGTTAGGGACCCTCCGAGTTCTATAAAAGTTGATTAGCTGAGGGAATGTTGGCTTATCGAAAAGGACTCTGCTCCGTGGAGTTTGCTGTCTGTACATGTGGGATGAAATTTAAATTCACCCCAGATACGAAATTTAATCTGAAACCGCTGAATATTTTACTGGAACGGATGTTCCATTTGAGATTCGATTAAGGAACCTCGCGATCTCAAGTATGTGAAACGAGGAGACGAAGGAAGGGCCAAGGATTTCAGCCGGGATTGTGGGTGATGCCCCGCTCGGTTGTAACACCCTCGGTGACACGCAGTGAGGCGCCTCGTCCTCTGGTTCCGTCTTGCCCGCGACCGGAGTAAACTCTGGAAAACTCGGAAAATGTACGTGGTCTGAAGCTAAATAGCGTTGCAAACCGGTACTTACTCTCCTGTGATACAAGTAGAGAAAACTGTCCCTGTGTCTAAGCACCACCGAGGTAAACTCTCAGTGTATGAAGCATAATGAATGGTCAGCTTCACGCATGGCCCTGAAGAGAGCAGTTGAACTCCGGGCGAGAGCCAATTGCTTTGCATTTTGTGTTTATGAGCTTCGTAAAATTCTCATAGTTAACAGCGATAATCGCTTGGTGTTCGTAATGGTGAAGTGTAGTGTTTTCTTCGCGGTACGGACTGGATTCTTAAATGTTATTTAGACGACCTTCTGGCTTTAGAGGCGGGATTTTGAAAGCAAACCTGCGACGTGGACGGACAGCCACTTGTGTCAAGTGTGAGTCAGTTTCGTCTGGATTAGCACCCAGGACCTCAGGACGTATCGCATCTGACGTGGCACGTGTCATCTGCTGATGTTCGTCTCGATCTTATCGTCAAAAATAATAATTTAATCACCTGTAGGTTGTGACATGGAGAAGATTCCATCTGACAGAAGTTTTGTTATAGAAGTTGCCTTGTCTGTTGTTTTGTATGGGGGTGACATTTTGTCTCAGATATTGAGCGAAATATTCGAACTTTTCGACGTCTCACTGGAAGACAGCGATCATGAACCGTGAGGACGACGTAGGATGAGACGATTTTTCTTACCCTCGAGTCTGGCTGCCTTCCGGGTGCTCGTCTACCTTGAGACAGACGCCCACGACGCCAGGCCTGCATAATGGGGCGACGCCCTGTTACAGAATGCTTCGACCCACTGTTGTACTACACCAGGAAGTGACTCGTATCGACTGACTCCTTCTTTCCTTGCAAGTTGAAGCTCTTCGTTGCTTGCAGATGGCAGCAGCTGTCCCACGCGTTGTGTATGTCAACTGTTTCAGATGCGTGGTTGTTCGCCATATGCATTGTTTGATAATAAGGTGGTCATGAATTATAAATTGGAAGGGAGCGGGTAGTGGCCTATTTTGAGGGAAATCATATGTGTATGGGGCTGCGGACTGTAGAGGAGGCAGGCCAACTGAAGGACATGGAGTTAATAGAATTGTCTGTAGAGTGCAGCTCAGGCAACCGTGTTACGAGGTTACCTTCGCTGTTCACAGATGGCGGGCGGAGGTTCTTTCTTTAGCGATATCAATATTCGAGCTGTCTTTCGCCAAATTGAAAATCATTGCGAAAAACGGGTTTAGGGGGACCGCGGATGTTGTTTGGACTTTGTCAAAGAACATAGGACATGGTGGAAGGAGACGTCGCAACGAGACGCACCGCAGTCGTTTCAATTTTGCCCTTTGCAAATGCACTGGGGAGATTGAAAAACCGCGAGAGGGGTAAGTGGGCCCTGAGAACTCCGTTGCACGATCATTCTCGACGTACGAAGTCTCGTCTGTATCAATGACTTGCTGGAACCGAGATCCACGGCTACCAAGAAGTGCCGGGTTCTTCAGAGATTTATCACGTTTCTTCATTTCCCCTGGCAAATGCTGGGATGCTGTATTAAAGTAGGCCACGACCGCCGTCTTGGCAGTCGTCATCACAGTGCTTCCTCCTTCAAGGGGGGTGTTATTCTATTTCCGAGCCATTAGCGTTGGTCGGCCGATAACGCAGGAAACTCCACGCCCACGCAGGCCGGACTCCATGCAAGAGTGGCTCTCGTTGGTGCTCAAGATCCATGGATTTTCGGGCGCCAATACGAACTTGGGCAAAATTTTGATGACATCGAACACCACCTTTCATAAAGGACCAAAAGGCGTGCTACATTGAGATTTTTCCGACAAGGTTGTGTTGGCAGCACTGGGCTCCTTCTTAGTTAATAATTAGACGTTCGCATTTGACAGATGCGTGCTGTTCCCACGCTCAGGTGTGAGATGTGGGAACGTGTTTCGTTTCGGTCAGTGCAGTGACCCTTGGCCTCATCCTCCGTGTCTCCCACTGCGGTTAGGGCGAAACCCCTTTGCGCATATGCAACGGCGATGTACCGAGGAATAGGGGCGGGTCGTAGCGTGAATTGTTATGGGACGAGGAAGGCACCCCCCCCCCCCTGCCCCGGTCCATTTGGCAGTCAGAGTTAGGACCTCCCGAAGTTCTTCTCTGTACACGGTCCGTTCTGACATGTCTGTCACCCGCGAGGCCTAGCACTCTCTACTTATTCCCTTTTAGTAATGTCTCCCACGTCACGCATAGCTGATCCTTCGTTACGTCACGTCGACGAGACCGCTCTCTGCCGGTAGAACGCTGTGGTCGCGCAGAAGACGAGAGGTCGTGGAGTGCGTCGGGTGCTTTGATTGTTTCGTCTCAGGACTACGAAGATCAGCGAACTACTTTCTGGTGAGTGATAGGCTTTATCCCCCCCACCCCCCGGTTGACTAGTTCCGTCTACGCGGACAACCCATCTGTCCGGACGCGTGTCGGACTTTGCCCCCCTGGGTTTGTCTTGGCGTGCGGTCGATTTACGCGTGTGTCAAGGTGAGCCCTAACACGCGAAGTCCTCGTGGAGTCGAACTGTTTGAAATTTTTCGCGAACGTTTTCATTGGCGGGGGGGGTGACCACAAGGCAACTATGAAGGAAAGGTTTTGTGAGCTCTTTTGCAGAGACGAGTTCCCTTCTCGAAATCGAAACTTGGTTTTGCTTTCTTGATCGATTTCGTTCGTCGCTTTATCGTCGTAGTTTCTCGCGACGCAGAGCAGTGCCAGTGATGGCGGGTGCTCATTTTGTGTTCCGTTGTGACAACTGGGAGCTGCGTGTCTGCGTAAATATATTTGTTCTCACGGTTCCGTCAGATATGTGAGACATAAACGCGTGTGTCCACGGCTTTGTCATAGCGGAAAGAACTGTTTTTCCGTGATAAGATAACAGCGCGTGGTTGATGTCGGTCGTCTAATTCTGCCCGGTACTTGCAAATGAACTCGTCGACGTTCAGCTCGATTTGATTTCGTGACGACGACGCTGATAATGTCTTCTACGTTTTGAATCCTTATTGTCGAGTACCGCGTTCTGTGCTCACTGGTATACCTCAGGCACTGCCCAGCGACTTCGAAACGTGGCCCGTGGTTTTCAACCGTCGCTCTGGATTCGGCAGGAAGCGGCCCGGGATGGTGTCAGACCACTTCCGGTTGCGTACCGGAGTCAGGCCTCTGCATTTCGCCGTAATTTTTGTGTCGTAACAAAAACCCAAAGTTTCTGATGGCGCTGCTTTCTTTGTGACGTCGGAATCGAATTTATAAATAGATGTTTCGACTCCGTTGTTCCCGCCGCCGGTGGTGGTGATGGGGGTGGTGGTGGGGGTGGGGGTGTTGTAAAGAAACAATTCGCAAGACGTAGATGTAAATGCGAGGATATAATGAATTCTGAAGAATGTCACGAGGTTGGAACTTGCTGTGGTTCATTTTCGTTAGGCACGCGTGCGACAGGCCCCTTCGCACCCGAGTTCCGCCGTCTCCTGTCGTATGGTCTGTCCGTGTTGCTTCCAAAACAATTTACGTCGTGAACTTATCGGAAGTGGTGTTATGCGTCAGGCCTACTCTGGAGGATGTCATCGCCTGCGACTGGGGCCGTAGGCGGATTCAGAAATGGACATTGTACGGTGTCGCCCTGCCGTATCTGATTTATTGTCGAGGGCAGAGGCATTTTCCCTTCGTCTCCGTCTTTTGAAGCTGAAGACTGACTCCAGTGGTGGAGTTAGGAATGCGTGTAGCTTTAACTCCGCGTAATAGTCATCGGCGACGTAGTGGCTGCCCTCAGTGGCGGTGGGCGTGTCGACAGAACTTTGTAGTGTTCACGGCGTTGCTGTGCGTCCGTCCCCTCGCAGTGCAACCGAAGAAGGCCGTTTCGCGGTGACGTCACTCGCCTACATTCCGCAGTCTTCTTATCCCCATTCCCGGTAGCAAGAGAGTGGTCCAGTGCCTCTTCGCACACCGACGTGGCCTTCATTTCGACGAACTACGCAGACGACATTGCCGCGTTAAGAGGTCAAGTTGGCATATCTTCAGCTTCTACGTGAAGCCTCGATGTTTTGCGCTCGTCGTCAGGGAGATGTTTCGTAGTCAAGCGTCGAACCCTTCCGCTGGGTCCAGTTGGACTCAGGAAGCCACATCGCCTCTAGAAAGTGCTACCAACTTTCTTGCCGCGGGAACAATGACGCGAGAGCACTGCGGAAGGGACTGGTGTTGCCAGGGAAACGCGTTCTGACGTAACAGTGAAAAGAAACTTCCGCGCTTGTCTCCGTGTCATGAGGAAGATGAATGATTTCGACTCGAAACAGCTCACGACTCGCGGCTTCTTCTGATTCCTCAGCCGCAGTGTTTCTCTGTGACACCCGTTTTAATATTATCGTCTCTTCATTGTGTCGGTGGGTTTCGTGTGCTCGTTTCCTTATTTGCACGATGGTAGTGAAATGCTTGAGTGAAGTGACGATCACGTCGGTGGGGCGGAGTGTGGCCTTGGAGTTTCAACCCCTCCCCTCCCCCGAAATCGTCTCTGGTGCTCTTGGCGTGGGGTGACTCATGCCGGGAAGGAATGCAACAGTGGCTCAAGGGGCCTGCCGCCCCGTTCCCTGGGGGGGGGGGAAGCAAGAATGCTGGTGACAAGTGCACGGATGCGTGGACACGTGGACCAATCGACGTATTGCGCACTTATTTAACCGTGCATTATGATTCTCGGCGTGAGCAGCACTGACCAAAACTCATCGTTGTCGTGGAGACGCGAAGTGTTCTCTTTGCGGTGCGAGCTAGATGCTTAGATAAACATTTGTTCAGACGGTCGTCGGACACTGCGTAAAAAGATTCGAATATCCTTGCTGTTGCTGTACGCGGACTCAAATCGGTTTCTTCGCGTATTTAAACCCATTTTTTTTTAGATTCTTTTTAATATTATCTTTACATCTCAGTCTGCCAGTGGATTTCGTGAGACACTGCAAATAAAAAGTGTTTTCACGTCCTGTGTCCGACTTTATTTTTCCTAAAGTTCTACCATGGCGGAATGCTCGATTCTGTTGTTTGCATATCCACAGGCCGGGACTGGATGTGAAGTTGAGTGAGACCGTTAGTTTGCGTCTCCGCGCGCTTCGCTCTTAATTTGTCTCAGCAGCAGCTGGCCCCATCACAGTGTCGGTTGATCTTCCACCGGAAATGTAAGCTTCTTGTGGCGTAATTTTATTGCCACGGGAACAAGAATGTTGTCAGGTTGGCATCTGCTTTGTGTAGGTTAAGTTTCTGCTGCGCTGTGTTGCGTGTCAGCTGTTTTCAGACAGTGCGGTGCGTTGTTGTTCGGAAGAGTGGTGGCGTTTGTTCAACAGCGTTCTCGTGAAAAACGAAATTAAAACAGATCACGGTCGCTCCCATCCGCCATCACGGTTGAATATTCGAGAAATGCGTGTATCTTGTTGCCAGTATGCCGTAATAGGGGCTACCTGCATTCCCACGAGCTGTCTCTTCTCGCCTTGTCCTTTGCGGAGTCGTCGTCGTCCGGCGAGCTCAAGTTGTGACATCGGAGCATGCGTGTAGTCGATGTTGTCCCCCCCCCCCCATTTTCATCGTGATCTCCCAAGTAGTCTCTTTCCGTTGGCTTCACTCCCAAAATTGTGAGTGAATTCGCTGTTCCAGTGGTCAGTTTCACGCTCTGGCCGCTCTCAACCGTGCCTCAGAGCTGGTCTGCGCACAGAGCGAAGAAAAATACCCATTTATCTCGTTCATATTTGTAAAATTATTCCTCTACCGACGCTACAGTCCACGATGAACGGTTGCCCTTCGTTGGTCCAACCCGTGACCCGCCTCCAATTTCCAGCGCCCGTTGTCTTCACATCTTCAACTGAATCGAGCCACCAGATGCAAACAAAGATTGTTTAATGACGAGGAAAAATACTACGTTGACGCGTTGCCAAGGCAATCATCGGTTGCCTAGAGACCGATCGAACAGAATTCGTCTTCAGACGATCTGAGAAGCGAAGGCTTTGAGGTTTCGTTGGCTGGGAGACTCAAGACACTCTTCCCTGATGCAGTTCACCCCCTTGTTATCAACCCCTACAGATGTTCACCCTGTCCTGAGCCGCAAATAACTTCTCCCTCCCTCAAGAAGTTTTCCTTCGTTGCAAACCCACCGACTGGTTCAGTGCAACAGCGAACTAAGTGCGCAGCCATTCTGCGGGCCGTCGTGGGTAAAGGTGCCCGGAGCGTGAGGCAATTTGTGCATCTCGCGGTTTCTCCTCTGTGAGATCAGAGTTGTGACGCTGTATTTGTCTCTGAAAATTTACCTAAGATTCATTTTTAATA
>NW_019060135.1:398877-421582 GCF_000696155.1 Zootermopsis nevadensis | reverse complement strand
GAACCGTGACGAAGAAGGTAAGGCACCAGACACTGGCAAGATGGCGCCTGGACCAACCTAACATCATTGCTAGATCAATCGGCGGAAGAGATCAGGAACGAAAAATTTGTATATTCTCCACTCGCAGTGTCTGATTTCGATCTCGAATCAAATTTGGTACTGTATTTTTTTGTATCGGAACGTTTCGGGTTGTGTCGGCATTAAAAAGAGCCCTGTTTTATAAATTTAGGGCACCTCATAACTCCCCCCTCCCCCCACATGCACGCACCAAAGTTGTAGGAGATTCGATACGAGATCAGTTCTTTATGAAATGCACGAATCTTCGTGCAAAGTGGCGATGTCGCGGTAAATAGCCTTTATAGTGGACTCATCCTTGAAGAAATTTAATTTCCCCCGATAAATCTTATCGCGTCTCTCGTCTTATACTTTTCCAGCGCTCAGGTAAACCCACACCTCGCGAACTTTCGTACGCCTCCGTTGAATCCGATAAATGTTGGTGTTCCGTATCTGTTATTTGCTCTCAAGACGGCTTGAAAGCCTATATATATACATTTTCGTGTGCCGCGAGGCATTATGGGAATTGTTACATAACACGCTCCCACGGTTCCAGTGTTTCGTCGTCGTTTGGTTTCGGTGTGAGCAGCGGCCTTCGTGCGGGTACGACTCGGCCTGTACTGTTATAACGCCTTCATGTGATTCCTCCTCGCTCGCCGAGTTATTGTAAAAGCTCGCAGACATTTTGTTTGCACTGCTCCTTCGCGATCCTTGGCCGCCCGAAACATGTCGCCGCCACAGATGTTCTGTGAACCTCCGCCCATCATCGAGGTCGATCCTTGGCGTGGAAAGGGGTTTTCGTGCTCTCACAACTGCTCCAAGACCGGTCGTGTGGCTCATCCGTCTGTCCTTTGGGTTACCAGGAGCTCCGAAACGTCGCCCGTGCCTTAATGACGTGATGCTCAGGCAGAACAGCGTACGTGCATTTTAATATTATCACATGGACAATTTAATTTCATGATCTGTGTTGTCTGGCGAGCAGGTGTGGGGGATATTTAACACCGCTGTATCGTCTGTAAAGAATCTATGCGCCGTGGAGGCGAATAGTGACAAGGATGGTTTTTGAATGAAACGATCGTGGCCAATTTCAAGGTAGTTCTGATATCCCACGAATAAAAATTATCCTGGATTGGAGTTTTGGTCGCCTCTGGAAATGTTGGGGCAGACCGGATCAGGTATTGCCAATGCTCTGTGGTTCAACGCCGTCCTCGGATCAGTTGCACTCACCTTCGTCTTCGAAGTATGATGTCTGCAATGATACGACGAACTGATGGACCGTGTCGTTGTTCCTCGGACTGTACGCTAGGAAAATCTTATCGGCTTGCGTCGCCTGGCAACAAATCGGATGTTTGTCGAGGTTAGGTCAGGTTTGGTTCAGTTGGGGCCTCTCGTTGTGAATCTGCGTCTTTTTTTAAGGCGTGTGACCCACGATACTCCGCGAAATGTTGCGAGCCGCCACTGATTCATCCAGGTCGTGGGATGGTCGATACAGTCTTTTGTTTTCCGCCGGCAGGAGTTAATCCGTGTTCTGTGTGATTTTCCGGGGCCATCTGTCACGGCCTCCTTGTTTCCGATGCCCCAAATAGCTGATATCACGCGCCTGATAAAATGAAACCACGTGTCGTCTGTGTGGGTTAGCAAACCGTTAAGGGCGACTTTCGCCTTTGTACCCCGGTAGTTCGTGTTGCTATGGACGCTCGCCTCAGGAACACGCCTTCTAACCTCAGTGAATGATCCAGCGGCCTTGCTTGGGGTGTCACTGGACCCAGTCTAATATTATCCTACGTAAAATATTTTTTTATAAGTTTCGTGAACCGAACTTTTGTGCATCCTGTGAGTAAGGACGACAGCGTGACGTCATGTCAACAGAACAAAAACAAGTGCTTCACCGTAAGCGCAATGGCCTGTTCTTTGCCCAGGCCCACTTTTGGTCGTTTTTGTAGCCTCTGAATTTTGGGCTCAAGTCCCGACGAAAGGTTGATCGTCCGACGGCGCCGATAAGTATCTCAAAACGTATTCCCCTCGAAGGATGGGTTGGTGATGAAGAATGAATTGGAATAAATTCTGGAAGGAAGCGGTCGTGGCCCATCGAAGTATTCGTGGCTGGCGGACTGCTCTGTAGTCATTGATTGTAGCGACAGCTGAACATCGCCACCTGCGTGGAGCCTCTTCTTTCTGAGTCACTCAGGTGATAAACTCCCCACCACTTCCGGCCCGCCGCACCTGGTACCGGAAGCAACCGCCTCTGTTGGCAGACCGGTGTACTAATTATCACAGGGCAGCAGTTTCTGCGTGTGGATGTGAGTAGCCGGTCAGAGGGCCGAGTTACTGCGTCTTCCAACGAAAAATAAGACTAGTCTTTGCGTCCCCAGTCGGCTTTCCTAACAGCGCCTCTGCCTTGCCTTGACGCCGCTACGAGAAGCTGAGTGCTTCCTCCTCGGTCCAGATATTCTCCTCATGGTGTCGTTCTTGCTCTGTTTCAGACGTTTCGGCGCTCAACAAGTGCATCTCGCAACGCTGGAGACTCTTGCGTCGACGCTGTTCGTCATTCACGACTCCGCCCCAGCGCGAGCACCTCATAGTGCCCCCTGATCACCCCGTGTTGGTGAGCATGCCCCCCACGGGGCCCGCGACCCCCCTCCGCAGCAGCGCCAGCTACACGCCGGTCTGCGCAAGCGCAGGGCAATTTCCGTGCACGAAATGTGTCCGTCCGCCCGGAACCAGCCCACATTCTACGTCCCTTCGCCCCTGGCGAAGACCACGGAAGAAGAGTTTTCTGAGAGGTCCGGTCCCGTTTCTCTACCTCCGTTCGCCTTCCGAGACGCGGACGGCCGACAGCGGAAGTTGTCTAGCGCCTGTTCTTCCGGTAGGGGGACCGCCACGCCCCCGACGGAGGACTTGGACGGCAGGAGTACCGACAGCGCGTCATCGTCAGCGTCGTTGTCCCGGTTGAGGAGGAAGTCTTGCTCGCCGTCACCGCCCCGTGATCTCGGCTGCCAGCGGCGCAGCAGGAGGTGGTCAGTGGCGAACCAATTCTGCAGGTTCGAGATCGGCGGGAGCGTGTCGTCCTGTGGCTTCGATGCCTCGCCCGACCCAGGCCCAACGTCCTTGCCGTACACCGCAGAGGAAGAAGGCAGTGACGTGCGGAACGGAGAGCGCCAGTTGATACAGCAGCTACAGCAGGCCCTGGACGATAAGAAGAAGAAGAACACGCAGAAACAAGTGAATGGTGCGCGCCGTACCTATCGCAGCAGTGTCGACCTCGTGCCGCAGCGACAGGAACTGTCGTGGAGAAGTAAGGTAGGTGAGAGGCGAGAGGCGCAGAAGCTTCTGAGGTCTCAGAGGGCCTGAGGGGCAACTCTGTGTTGCTGTCGGAACCTGTTCATCCTCTGGTGAATGGCTCGTATGAAATAAGATGTGAATCACAGGAAGACAACAGCTTCTCTGAAATAATATTCGGTATGGCGTATGTCTTAAGGATAGGGAAGGAGAAATGGTTGCTGACCGCAATGAAGCACTGCGGCAGGTATTTTGAATATGTGGATAGTTGAGGCGCCATTGGACCCTTGTGCCTGGGATAAAAAGATTTGATGAAAGTGATTTATCTCTTGTGGCGACAGCCACGGGGACATTTCTTCGTCTAGCGAGTCGAGCAGTAATGGGCACTGATAGTCTCGATTTAAACTTGGAACCTGCTCTGTTCTGTTGCAGGTTGTGGAGCCACTCGATTCTTCAGGCGATGACGAGGAAGAGGATGATGGAGATGAAGAAAGCAAGTTCTGCACCCTGCCGCGGCACGGCGCCGGACGAGACGCTGCCTTCACGATCTTGTCAGTGGCCTTCACGAAGGGCCCCGGCCACAAAGGCCTGGGATTCAGCATTGTGGGAGGACGAGACTCCCCCAAAGGGAACATGGGCATATACGTGAAGACGGTGTTCCCGCATGGCCAGGCCGCAGAAAGCGGCAGGCTGAAGGAGGGTGAGTCCAACGGAAGGTCTGATCTGAAGGTGCTGAGGGGAATGTTCACGTAATAAGAGCGATTGAATGAAGGATGAGGTGAGAGGGACATACAACATGCGTAGGGAATTTTGGCCAGGAACACCCTGACATAAGCGACGCTAGGCGTAGCGGGAGAGTCAAATTGAAATGGATCTTTTTTGAAACAGGACTTGAAGCTGTGGATCAGATTAATGTGACTCAGGATAGGGTCTGGTGGGTGGAATTTGAGCAACCGAGGAACTACGAGTAGTCGGGCCATTGTCTGTGTGTTGCAGGCGACGAGATCCTGGCTGTGAACGGCAAGGCGCTGCATGGGCTCAGTCACCAGGAAGCAATTGCAGTGTTCAAGGAGATCCGGGTGGGACAGGTGGTGTTGCACGTCGGGCGCAGGGTACCGAAGCGGCGGCGCGAGGCCCTTCCCCGGCCCCACGTCTAGCGGAAGCTGCGCCGAGTCCCCGGAGGCCCTGAAGACTGTCAAACTGATGTTCAGGAGTGCCATTTGCAGTGAGTTGGTGTGCGTTTTACATAAACCAGGAGAAGATACTTCTCGATGATAAGAACTTTTCAAAAAGTACTTACATTTTATAAATAAGTAAGGGTTAAATACTGACTCAAAATGCGATCATTTATACTGATCTAAGACTGTGACTAAGTAAGAAGACAGTTTGAGGACATTCTCGCTCGTGTGGGTGCACTAATTCAGGTTGTCTTACTGCCACATCACGAAGCGGTGGAAGAAAAGCTCCTGTCAGAGGGATTTCGTTGTCGACTGCGTGGGCACGTCTCTTGGCAAGGATGAAATTAGGGGCACTGTAAAGGGGTTTTGTCCAAATGCAGTGCGGGCAGTTGGCAGGAAGGCAGAGTCATCGCTTTTATGCATTTTTGTTGCAAATTATATTTACTTGGCAGAATCTGACGAGCAATTTGTGCCGTCATATGAATGTCTCATCGCGTCTGTGACATCACATTTGTGTTAATGCAGGTGGTGGCTATGTCAACATCTGGCAAACTGTGGACGTCGGGCAGTGCCGGACCTGGACGACTGGTGGACGTGTGTCTCGACAGATGGAGGTCAGTTGCGACAAGATGATGACCGTGTCGGGACACGTGCAAGTGGGACTGTGAAGTGGTGAGCATTATGTCTTCTGATGGAGACAAATATTTGTTCAGGCGTGTTGGAGTGTGTTTGACGTACATGTCTCAGGACTTGGTTCTACCCACGACGAGACCGTACCGCCTCTGTCTCGTACATCTGCGGAATCACCGAACGCTAAGGACCGGTGCCACGTCTGTCTCGTACATCTGCGGAATCACCGAGCGCTAAGGACTGGTGCCACGCACCGGATGTGAACACATGGAGTAAGCCATCGTCACTTCCTTCTATGTTGCCGGTGATGAAATTCATTGAAGTTTCTGTCTGCGACTGAAGCACAAAGTAGCAGATGCTCATGAAGCAGAAACTCTTCCCATCACCAAGATCATCAGACGTTTCCATGATTACAGAAATCATTCCCTGCTCATTATTATTTCGCAGTGTCTTGGTCTCAGTGCTTGTAATGTTAGCGTCTTCTTCATTTCATTTGCTAGAAACGGGTCGCAAATCCTCTCAAATTACGAGGTGGTCTGATTCAAGACGCCGTCAGTCAAGATTAAAAATTACAAATGGCTGCTTGGAGAGAACTGTTTATGCATATAATTATTCTGTAGCTGCGTCTCGGTCGTCTAGTGTTTTATGTCGCAATATCCTTGAGTTGGTTTTGGTTCTTCCATCAGGCGACATTTGGGCATCAGTCTGATCCAGGGTTTTTTCCCCAATGATTTCCTGGCATCAAGAAGTTGGCGCATGCAATTTTATTCACTTAGCAATTGTTAATGTGTATTAATAATTTATCAGGGCTTGGCCTTAATCTGGCCCTGGTTGCAACTGCATTCTTTTGTTGATCTCAAATTTTCTGTCCTTGGTCTGTAGAAATGTCAAATTGCAGCGTACGTGAGCGGTACCTGTCCGTCGCGCTTTCTTGCTGGCTTACGTTCACACGATTTGTAAATCTCGTGTTCGTCTTGGTCCAAATGTAAGCAGAGGATCAAGTAATGTTTGTCAGAGCTGTAAAGTATTCTTCTCTCTTTTGTTTTATTGTTTTACTTTTTCCCAGTTTAAGTTACGTTCATTTGTTTCTTATTTTAATAAAGTAATTTAGATTCCAAGTACTGATTTATTTCAACAGTAAAACACCCGAAGATCCAGTTGCCAACTTAATATGTGAGCGTAAAGTCCGAAGTATACCCGAAACTCGATGTCACGACACATTTTGTGCGCCGCAATGTCGAAGACGCTGTAAGTTGAATTTGCTGTGGCTTACTGAGGAGTGGATCCCTGTCCTTGTTGCGTAGGTAAGGAAGTAAGTGCCTGGATAAGAGCACTTCGACGCCAACGGACGGATGCACATCTGCCGGGTGCACGTCAGAAATTTCAGGATGGATAGGAAGGTAGTGACTGAGGAAGAATTCTGTATCCACGTTTTTTGTTGACCTCACGTGCAGAATTTGTCACTGCAGTCCTTTAATTAAATTCCGCCTTGTGCAGAATTTGTCACTGCAGTCCTTTACTTAAATTCTGCCTCGTATTTGGCGAGTAACTTGCATGTGTTTTTGTAGTTGGTCGTAAACTCTTGATGTCGAATTTGTGCGCGTAGCAGTTCGCTGGTTAAGCGCTGACAGAACATCTTACTATTTTGAAAATAATTGAAAATTTACCTGCTTCTGAATTATTTTGAATAGTTGGTCACAGTGTAATTGTGTCTGTGGTCGTAGTTGAATTCGCCCTTGAAGCGTCTTTCTAACTTTCCTGTACCCTGACCTGTCCCACCTCCTGTTCACCAGGATCAGCGAGAGATGCGTAAATGGCGAGCTCAGGTAAGGAGAAATTTGAGGTGCTCGTCAGTAATATTTCATGTGCCCAGTTCTGTTAGTTATTTGTTTCATGGTTCGGACTGTGCGTGATCATATTGAATGAGATAATGGTATGAAAAGAGGTGGTCACTGCTCATTTTCCCTTCCCAGAGCCTCCCTGGAGGGACTGAGGAAACTCATAAACCACGTGTTACACTTTGAAACAAATGAATTCCATCCGAGTCCCTGTAGGTTTATCTGGCGTGATGGAAGTACCGAGTGTCACATCTCGTGAAGATCCAGATCTCGAGTTTAATTGTTTTTAAAATGTTTATGGATAAAATCAATTTTGAGAAATGCATTTTACTGATCTGCGTCACATACGTAATTTGTCAAAGCTTTTCATTTGCCTGGTGACGTGAAAGACTGTACATTTCTCTTTTTGTGTGGTCTTAAGAATCCGCTTTCTCCATCAAAGCAATCATTTAGAAAGGTCAGGTGATCTGCAGTGACAGCTTTCATTCCAAGTTCGCTGAGACGCCAAGAGCCACCCCTCCTGTTGCCTAGGAGACAGGGATAATGTACAATTGAACTCACCCAAGCAGGTGGACCAACTTCTGAAAGGGGATTAATATTTGAGCAGTGAAGCAAGTCGACCGTGGCGGAACTTTGCTCGGAATTCATCCCCTACAGACTGGGGATAGAAGTTGTGCTGGCTTTCCCCAGAAACCCCTACCCTAGGGGGTGCACTGTTTTCTGAGGGAAGATTATCAGAATATAATTAAAAGATTTTCGTTAGAAGAGTTTTATCAGACAGCAGCTGAAATGAGGTCCAGCACTGGTGTCTGCTTCAACACAAGGACCCAGGACGTCTTTTGTGTACGCGTTTTTCTCGGGCACGGCTGACGTACGTGTATGGCAAATTTATGTCGGCAAGGTATATGCTGCATTATCGATTCAGGCAATGCGGCGTCACAAGTTGTACAACCCTCTCAGAGATGTCCCCACGCTCTAGTTAAGATCACCATTTGGTGCATTCAGTACACAAGAATCTTCGTGTTCAGCGAGTCTGTGACACTGGATTGCAGTTTCACCCGTCGTACAAGCGAATCACAAATTTCATGCAATTCCATGGTCCCCACTTCGCACCCCGTTCGTCTTCAGATAACCACACGTCGCGCATTTAAACAGGTAGAATGTTGAGGTCCAGCTTTCCGGTATTTTTCAACGTCGATAGTGTGTTGACGGAAACTGCCACTCTTACGCCTGTAGCAGGGCTGCCAACAAACACAGAAAAAAAAAGCAGCAGACCTGTTTTACTTCGAACAACACGCGTTGTGTTGTCTCCGTTGGTATAACTGCTTCCGTCTTCATACTAATAATCTTGTACGTATAATTTTTCTTTTCTTCACTTGTAATACATTTTTCATTTCCTTTCCGAATTCCACAAACTCGTAATTATCTTCGCCTTGTCTCCGTTCTCTGTTTCTCTCCTCCTGGAACTTGTGTGCCCCTGGGAGCGGTCAGATTCCGCTACAATGGAATTAATGACGTCACGCGTCACCACAATTTTTCGTTTCACAAATTCCGACTGCGGTAGTTTCAATCACAGCAGAAGTATTTACTCGAAATGAGCGATGTTGCGCCTTATAGTCTGGTAGAAGTTAACCGACGTTTCGGAAGACCTCCATCCGGCTTTGCTTGCAAAGGCCTGACTCAGACTCTTCGTGGCTCTTATCAGTTTAACGTAGCAAGTTGAGAAATACACCCGTCCAGAGCGCACTGTTATTAACTTTATCCTGACATGGTTTTTCTCAGGCGCTCCTTCACCGCAAAATTTCGTTCTACCGCTAACTTTTAAACGTAGTTGAACAGGGCATCGTCACATAACCTACCTTAAACGGCGCTGTCAGTCAAAGTCCTTGTGGTTAATTGCAAATTATGACCGCACATACTCCGCTGCTGGTTTTCTTGTTCGAAAACTCCTCTCTTTTGTTTTTGTCTCGACAGCGACAAGGGCGGGGGTTTAATCAACGTTTGTGACCCTCGTAAGGTAAGTCGGTGCTTCGTTAAAGTAGTATCTACTAGGTGGCGTGGTTGGAACAGCCGGCGCTGGCTGTTCCGGATAGGCTACGCGCCCCCCGCTGCGCGCGCATGTCGTGGCGGCCGGCCGGCCGGGGGCTTGGTCAGTGCATCGGGCGAGGTTGTGGAGCACAGTGCGAGATGGCTGCTCAGGCTGTGGTGTGTGTAGCTGTCGTTCTGTTTGTCTGTGCTGTAAGCGGGTCGGCCGATTCAAACGGTAAGTCATTCATCTGCAGTGGCTAGAGAGTCTTTGGGGACGATGGCATTTATTAAAATGTACAGTGTTCGTCGATAATTCTGTTGGCTACTGACAAGTTATTTTCTCATGCCGATGTTAATCACCTGGGTTACAACGCCGTGTGGAATTTATCCTGAAGAAGGGGGCAGTATCTTACTGCGAAACGTTGGTATCTGTCCACGCGGTGTTGGAACTCGTAAGAGCAACGTCGGTATTCATGTGTGTTCGGTCTTTCGGAGTGCCCCATTCAACTTGTCGTATACAAACGTTGTTTGCCGTGTCGGGACGTCTCCTGTGGTCAGCCGAGAGCAGTGTTTGTTTTGTTTTCCGACCACGTCAACCCACAAGAGTTTCTGGCAACGTTGACGTAGCAAACATCTTAAAAATATTTTAACAGACGAGTGCCAGTTCGGGAGACACGGGTGTCGCTGTCTTCTGCGTCTCTCAGGTTGGTTACCCATTGGACTGGTTGGCACAATCAGCTTCTCACCTCCCTCGTGTCCGCGTGTTTACATTATTTTGGCCGTAAGCTTGTCGGAAACCTAAGGTGACGGCCGATTTGATGTTTATATGGACGTAGTTTACAGGGACGAGCCTTGGGGTTCTGTAAAGCAGTGACTGGCGTGTGACCAAGCGCGTTCAGGGCTACGTGTAGACTGTTGTCAAACGCGGACTTCTCTTTGCAAAACTCTTTGACTGGAATAATATTCTAGTTTGCCTTCATCCCGACGTCATTTGGCGTTACCCAAAAAGTCTGCAGTTGGCACAGCGTGATCGAGTGGCTGCTAATGGGGCCCTCTTCGGTCTATGTCCTATTATTTACGTAATAATACCATACGTGGAAAGTAATCCCAGTAATTATAAGAGAAACTGGAAATGTTTCCAAGTCACTCAAAAAAGTATTTGGTCAACATCTCGGGTGGCCACGATATCGGGGAACTTCAGAGAACCGCCATTCTAGGAACATCGTACGTCATTCGAAAGACGCTCATGTGAAATATATGAATGTGTCTAATGCAAGTAACACGTATTAAAAGAAATGTATTTCGGAGGCAAGGTTTGTCTCAGGTACATAGAATTAAGTACTCTGTAAAACGGTGAATAGATAGAATAATAATAATAATTTTATTCCAGAAAAAGCTGTTGATTGTCGCCATCTTTGTGTGTGGTTTTTGTTTATTTTTTGGGTGAGAGGGCCACTGGCCTGTGGAAAACAAGTTTTGACTGAGAGCTAGGAACATCGGACAGGGCCGAGAACGGGCGAAGGCCGGCTGTTGGAGCTTCTTTCGAACGTGAGGCAGTCGATTGACGTCCGAATGGGCCAACTTCATTCACAGGGGAGATTTTCAGGTTCTCAGGGCGGCGAGTATAAAGATGGCTGACCTCTGACATGTTGCCAACGTTTCAGAGGTGCTGGCTGCTTCCATCATCAGGGACGCGGAATCTACACAGCGCAACATCCCAGAAGACAACCATATTTATTTACAGAATTTATTTAAATTTGAGTTTCGACAAACGCCTAACAAAATGGCTGTTCTCGTTTAGAGCTACATTAAATTTTTATTTTTTTCGGGTGGTGATGACTGAGGAAGACCACGGAGAACATGATTTGGGATTGTAGGTATTATGGCCGCGATTTCAATTCGGTACTAAAGGAGTGCTAACCACTCGGTACCTTGAATCTTCACATGCAGTGTTGCCTCTCTCCCTCCATTTATTTTGATTCGTAAATATTAACTGAGCTCACTAAACAGATGACTTTATCATTACGCGGTTTTTACAAAAACATTGAAAAGCTGCTTGAAGCTGAACGAAGTTAGCGTTTCCTGACCAAAATTCTGTGCGTATTTCTTTGAGATTGCAGTTGGTGAGGCGCTCTAGGTTAGGTTACCGCGGGAAGGAGCCGTCAAATGCCCGCTTGGGTGAAACTAATTTGCGTCGAGACATCGAAGGATTGTCTGTCTGTCTGTCGAGAGCAGTGTTTGTTTTGTTTTCCGACCACGTCAACCCACAAGAGTTTCTGGCAACGTTGACGTAGCAAACATCTTAAAAATATTTTAACAGACGAGTGCCAGTTCGGGAGACACGGGTGTCGCTGTCTTCTGCGTCTCTCAGGTTGGTTACCCATTGGACTGGTTGGCACAATCAGCTTCTCACCTCCCTCGTGTCCGCGTGTTTACATTATTTTGGCCGTAAGCTTGTCGGAAACCTAAGGTGACGGCCGATTTGATGTTTATATGGACGTAGTTTACAGGGACGAGCCTTGGGGTTCTGTAAAGCAGTGACTGGCGTGTGACCAAGCGCGTTCAGGGCTACGTGTAGACTGTTGTCAAACGCGGACTTCTCTTTGCAAAACTCTTTGACTGGAATAATATTCTAGTTTGCCTTCATCCCGACGTCATTTGGCGTTACCCAAAAAGTCTGCAGTTGGCACAGCGTGATCGAGTGGCTGCTAATGGGGCCCTCTTCGGTCTATGTCCTATTATTTACGTAATAATACCATACGTGGAAAGTAATCCCAGTAATTATAGGAGAAACTGGAAATGTTTCCAAGTCACTCAAAAAAGTATTTGGTCAACATCTCGGGTGGCCACGATATCGGGGAACTTCAGAGAACCGCCATTCTAGGAACATCGTACGTCATTCGAAAGACGCTCATGTGAAATATATGAATGTGTCTAATGCAAGTAACACGTATTAAAAGAAATGTATTTCGGAGGCAAGGTTTGTCTCAGGTACATAGAATTAAGTACTCTGTAAAACGGTGAATAGATAGAATAATAATAATAATTTTATTCCAGAAAAAGCTGTTGATTGTCGCCATCTTTGTGTGTGGTTTTTGTTTATTTTTTGGGTGAGAGGGCCACTGGCCTGTGGAAAACAAGTTTTGACTGAGAGCTAGGAACATCGGACAGGGCCGAGAACGGGCGAAGGCCGGCTGTTGGAGCTTCTTTCGAACGTGAGGCAGTCGATTGACGTCCGAATGGGCCAACTTCATTCACAGGGGAGATTTTCAGGTTCTCAGGGCGGCGAGTATAAAGATGGCTGACCTCTGACATGTTGCCAACGTTTCAGAGGTGCTGGCTGCTTCCATCATCAGGGACGCGGAATCTACACAGCGCAACATCCCAGAAGACAACCATATTTATTTACAGAATTTATTTAAATTTGAGTTTCGACAAACGCCTAACAAAATGGCTGTTCTCGTTTAGAGCTACATTAAATTTTTATTTTTTTCGGGTGGTGATGACTGAGGAAGACCACGGAGAACATGATTTGGGATTGTAGGTATTATGGCCGCGATTTCAATTCGGTACTAAAGGAGTGCTAACCACTCGGTACCTTGAATCTTCACATGCAGTGTTGCCTCTCTCCCTCCATTTATTTTGATTCGTAAATATTAACTGAGCTCACTAAACAGATGACTTTATCATTACGCGGTTTTTACAAAAACATTGAAAAGCTGCTTGAAGCTGAACGAAGTTAGCGTTTCCTGACCAAAATTCTGTGCGTATTTCTTTGAGATTGCAGTTGGTGAGGCGCTCTAGGTTAGGTTACCGCGGGAAGGAGCCGTCAAATGCCCGCTTGGGTGAAACTAATTTGCGTCGAGACATCTAAGGATTGTTTGTTTGTCTGTCTGTCTGTCGGGGAGGTTGAAGGTGTTTGAGGGCAGGGCGCGCTGGATAATATTTGGGCTTGAGGGAGACGCAGTGACGGGCATTGTGAGGAGCGTCATGATTTCTAGACTTCTCTAAGCTTCTCTTCGTTAAGGGCGTCTAACGATAGACGACGATGCCTCGTCCTTACCGGACCAGATCGCAAAGTTCTCATCGGCGATGAGTTAAAAGCGTTTCTGCATGCGAGCCGCTGTTTTGTCCGGTCGTGAACGGAGGAAGGCTAGCACAGCGACGCGAGAGTAGGCGCTCCTTTTGAACGGTTGAGTAGCCCTCTGAGCCCGGGCGAAGACACGGTAGTTCCGATCGTTCGATCTTGTGAGAACATGCTGCCTCCATCGTCAGGACTGAATTTATCGTCGTCCTCGTAGTTGAATAGTGGGACTGAACGGCGCAGTGAGAAAGCGAGGAGTCTCGCGAATTGGATGCTGCTCATTGAAACTTTTATATTTGATTTCCCCTATTAAGTCAGTGGGAAAAGACGCGAAGGACCTCTTTGCGACGTCTCTCGAAGTTCGCTGCTGTTCGGGGAAAGCGAGAAACTTACAGATCCCTCACCAAATTTCGTTACAATCGGTTCAGACAGGTTGTGCTTGAGGAGGGCAGTGGCGTCCACACACGGGCTCCACGTTTCGAGGAGCAAATTGTTTCACTGAACACTGACAAAACTGTACAGGTTTCAGCGTCGTTGTAGACCTCCATATCATGCGCTCATATTATGCAGCTCGCTGCTGGGTCACGTAGCAACCGCTGCGAGATATCAGAGTTGTTGCTCTTTTTAGCGACGTTGATTACAGAATCAATTAGTTAGTGTTTATGCGTGTAAGGACGGCTGCACGCACTGCACTCTGGCGTGCAAAATTGAAACGGAGGTCAGGCCTCCTTATCGGCCCCGAGACAAGGACTTGCTCCAGTTCATCTGCAATGGGATGTTGCCATGGCAACGACAGTCGCGTCGCGATACGACGTGTGGCCGCTCCGAGAGGCGTTCAGATCGCGGACCGCACTTACCTCGAGCTTTGCTTTAAATTGAAGTTGGCATGACTGGTCTCTTGTTGTATTGTTAGGATGGTAACCCTGCCTACCTGCTTGCCCATCTGGGTGTGGCCTGGGGGCTGTGGGGTGAGCCCCGCCTGTCCTTGACACACGTTTAACCGTGGCTCAGTATCAACAACCCTTTGAAGCAGAAGTTGGAAAGAAAGTTCGGTCCGTACCACAAAGAAAACACTACTCGTTCACGTGAGAACGCTCGCCGATTGCTGTCGGCGCACAATTTTCATCGGGTCATGAAGGGTTGACAACGCGGGGTTCGTGACGGACGTACGAGGTCCGGCCGTTCTGTTGCCGTCCACTCTCTCGACTCGCCAGCCGAAGGTCAATAAACAATTAAGATGTGTGTCAATGGACCGCGGTATCTAAATGATGGAATTAGTGAAGCAGATAGGAGAGGTCACGAGGGTCAACGCGCGTCCTTGGGAGTCGGAGGACGGCTCGCGGTCAGTTTCAATTAGTTCTGTTGCGACGCGGGTTGCGTGTCGCCTGTCGGTCGGTCGGTCGAGAGATGCCCTCGAGTGGACTGTTCGTCCTCTCAGAAAGTGTTCCCGACCAGTAATATGCGGGCATTTCTTGTTTCCGCCGTGTTTGCTCTCGCCCTTTGTGCGCCGTCTGAAGATGATGACAGCGTGTCCTTACCCAGGTTCGCCTGTGATGACGTCACAGTTAATTTTGTGAATACTCTGGTGCGTGTCACAGCGCACCGAAAATATATTGACAAACAAACAAACAAACAAACTGACGCTCGAGAGTTTCATTTGCTTCGCGCGGGCGACGCCGAACTGTTGGCAGTGGATTTGCGACGCCCCGAAAGACGAGCAGGACAGTGTCGCCGGCTGTACGTCTGTCGGGAACTCCCGTGAAATTCCGCGTCCCTTGTGGAATCCGAAGGTCCACCGCCATTTTCCTTCCTTGGAAACCGGTTAATGCATGAAGCGACCCTGATCACGAATGACGCGCGACCTGCCAGCCTAGAGGAAGTGACCACAGTTGGAGGTCAAACCGGGCTCCTCCCGCCTGGGAGGCTCCGGTCCCCGTGCGAAATAGTGTGAATAGATCACGTCACGTTCTCCGTGGGGCTTCGCCACGCCGTGGAAGCATAGCAAATTGATTGGCTCCAGCTGGCTCAGGGCTCTGGACGGCCAATTTGTGGGAAATATTGGGCTGTGCTGTCTTTCTGAAACATGAATAAGGCGGCGACATCCCCTGCTTCATTCCCGCTATGATACAGCGTCGTTAAACAACCCGGCCAGTTCTGCTTCAGAAGAATCTCGATATGAGTGTCAAATCGCGCGTCTCTCCCAAGCTGCAGGAACGGCCTTTGCTTTGGTTACAGAGAGAGACATTCGCGGGTGACATAATTGAACAGGTTCGAAAATTTCTGCTTTTTGCCTGGCGAGTTTTCCTTCAAGGCTGTTAACATCTCGCGTCGAAGAGATGAAAAGTGGCTCCTTATTCCACCTGCCGCCTCGGATTACACAAGAGCGGAGATTCTCCTTTGCGTCCGAGTAATTTGAAATCGATTCCTAGCTCCGTTCACGTCACGAGTTCGCGTAACGTAATGTAATGTTATATTCCAGTGAGAAATGAAGACGTGGCCGGTGACTGGTTAGAACGTCTGACAGCATATGTTATCAGGTTGCGTTTGGCTGTCGACAGAGCCACGGAGTCGGAGGAGGGGGAGGGTGTTCAGACGTTAACTGGCTCGGAGCGTAATCTCGCCCCCAAATGTAAAGAAGGTTCATAGGGACATTAACTGCTTTAAGAAGCCTAGTTTACTGTCCTCCAGATGTCTCTCAGCTGTGTAAACAGTTTAAACCCCATTCGTACATTTTCTTCCTTTCCCCCCCATTGCTGATTGACGTCGTGTCTGCAGAGCGTATAATAAATTGGTTTCGGTGTCTTATATAACTTCGTCTTGAAACGCTTGTCGATTTGGCGTGAGTTTGAAATAAGTCGGAAAGGTCACATTTCAGCCTTCAGATGCAACGAATCGTACCAGATTTTGTCGTGTCTGGGGGCCATTTGTTTGAATTTCGAAATCTGGGTTACCTGATACCAGCCGTGCGCGTGCCGCCATGTTTCAGACGCGTGCTCCCAGCGTCAGTTCCAGTGCAGCAATGGCCGCTGCATTCCTCTGACGTGGATGTGCGAGGGCGAGGACGACTGTGGAGACGGCAGTGACGAGAGTACGCCGGCGTGTCAAGGTAAGAACGCATGAAGTCAGGTGACGGTGGTGGTCGCCACGCGTGGAGAGGCTGTTGGGCTTGTAACATAACAACAGGGGGCCGGATGAAACCTTTTCCTTGACATCAGCTAACACGTTCTTTATGTGCAGTATTTTCTGTGTATGTGACGTCGTTGGTGGGCTTTTCGTTTTAGGCTACGAATAAGGTCGAACCCTTTCGTCCACTAACCCCCACGCCCAATCCACGCACTCCTTTTGGTGCGTCCAGTAGCCGCGAGTGGACGACGGACATTAATCTCATGTCGACAGCTCAGATATTCTATGTCGGCTTCTTGTTTTCTGGCCATAACGTGATTGATGACGTCCCTTATCTTGTATCTTGAGCAGAAGACTGGTTCGCGTTTTTATGATTGCCTGGAACAAAAGGTATTTTGAAGTTCAATTTTCACGAAATTCGGGCGGGACTTCTGAAAGGGCGAAGAACCCTTAACCACGGACGATGCTGATTCGTATTGTTTCTTGGACGTCGGAAATGAGCGTTCTGCCGCAGGTAGCGAACAGACTGTGGTGTGGGGCGGGCACCCCTTTTAATGCTCGCAGCCGCGCTGTTCCTGAGTCTTAAGCGAGCTTGCGGTCCTTACTTGGTATTCGGCCGCCGTCTCCTCTTGAAGGGGGCGTCGCAGTAAATTCATATAACCGCAAGCCCGCCATTTTGTCAGAGCTTTATAATCCGCCACCATGATTCGCCATTGTACGTGTCTGGCGTACCGCGAAACTAGTGGTGTCTACAGGCCGAAGATTTTAGAGGGACCTCAGGAAGACGTGTGTGACCTAGTTTTCATCTACATCGAGGGCAAGAGACGACCAGGTAGCAGGGACGACGAACCATCTTCGCTTGACTAGCCGAACAACTATCAGCTTCTCGGTGAAGGACGACTCTGACAGACAGTGAGGCTTTTGTTTTCCATCTTTTTGATGAGAGCAATTAGAAACACGCTTTCCGTCAGTTGTCCGCCCCCGCCTTGTCACCGTAAGAGCAAGTTCCTAGTCCATTTAATGATGCTGTATCAGGCTGGGACCTCGGGGGTGTTGGATGCCGGTAACAGTTTCGTCGGCGACGAATGTCATTCCACCTCACGTAGATCGCGCTGCGCCCCGTTTGTCGGGTGCTCGACCTTTCGGTCAGCCCGTCGTCCGTTCATTTGTTCGCGATGTTCACTTGTCATGGCTGTGAGAGTTGCCATGGCAACGCCATCTCCGTAAGATGGGGTCGCAGGCCGGAGTTACACAAAGCGTGTCTTCATTAATGGGCGTGTCGTGCCCCACTGTCTGCCGTGCGCCGCCTTCAGTGTGGGGCTTCGCCCCGACATCGCTGCAAGGGGCGACCGAACTTTGTGAGAGAAACACGATGCTGGGGGGACTTGAGTTCCAGCCAGCCTGCTTGTGGACGCGGCTCATCGTCACCGAAGGCACTTCTACCACAAAGAACGCCTGTGTTTGTGTCGTTCTTCCGGGAGCTGAGTTCTGCAGTCACACCTTCAGTTCGCCCTTCGTCTTCCATTTATGTAAACAGCCATCACGCCACTGCGCGTCACTGCAAGCGAAATATATCCTGGTTCATTACTAGCGGACGTTGCGAAGCCACTTCATACAGATAGCCAGATTTTGTCGTGTCTGGGGGCCATTTGTTTGAATTTCGAAATCTGGGTTACCTGATACCAGCCGTGCGCGTGCCGCCATGTTTCAGACGCGTGCTCCCAGCGTCAGTTCCAGTGCAGCAATGGCCGCTGCATTCCTCTGACGTGGATGTGCGAGGGCGAGGACGACTGTGGAGACGGCAGTGACGAGAGTACGCCGGCGTGTCAAGGTAAGAACGCATGAAGTCAGGTGACGGTGGTGGTCGCCACGCGCGGAGAGGCTGTTGGGCTTGTAACATAACAACAGGGGCCGGATGAAACCTTTTCCTTGACATCAGCTAACACGTTCTTTATGTGCAGTATTTTCTGTGAATTTGACGTCGTTGGTGGGCTTTTCGTTTTAGGCTACGAATAAGGTCGAACCCTTTCGTCCACTAACCCCCACGCCCAATCCACGCACTCCTTTTGGTGCGTCCAGTAGCCGCGAGTGGACGACGGACATTAATCTCATGTCGACAGCTCAGATATTCTATGTCGGCTTCTTGTTTTCTGGCCATAACGTGATTGATGACGTCCCTTATCTTGTATCTTGAGCAGAAGACTGGTTCGCGTTTTTATGATTGCCTGGAACAAAAGGTATTTTGAAGTTCAATTTTCACGAAATTCGGGCGGGACTTCTGAAAGGGCGAAGAACCCTTAACCACGGACGATGCTGATTCGTATTGTTTCTTGGACGTCGGAAATGAGCGTTCTGCCGCAGGTAGCGAACAGACTGTGGTGTGGGGCGGGCACCCCTTTTAATGCTCGCAGCCGCGCTGTTCCTGAGTCTTAAGCGAGCTTGCGGTCCTTACTTGGTATTCGGCCGCCGTCTCCTCTTGAAGGGGGCGTCGCAGTAAATTCATATAACCGCAAGCCCGCCATTTTGTCAGAGCTTTATAATCCGCCACCATGATTCGCCATTGTACGTGTCTGGCGTACCGCGAAACTAGTGGTGTCTACAGGCCGAAGATTTTAGAGGGACCTCAGGAAGACGTGTGTGACCTAGTTTTCATCTACATCGAGGGCAAGAGACGACCAGGTAGCAGGGACGACGAACCATCTTCGCTTGACTAGCCGAACAACTATCAGCTTCTCGGTGAAGGACGACTCTGACAGACAGTGAGGCTTTTGTTTTCCATCTTTTTGATGAGAGCAATTAGAAACACGCTTTCCGTCAGTTGTCCGCCCCCGCCTTGTCACCGTAAGAGCAAGTTCCTAGTCCATTTAATGATGCTGTATCAGGCTGGGACCTCGGGGGTGTTGGATGCCGGTAACAGTTTCGTCGGCGACGAATGTCATTCCACCTCACGTAGATCGCGCTGCGCCCCGTTTGTCGGGTGCTCGACCTTTCGGTCAGCCCGTCGTCCGTTCATTTGTTCGCGATGTTCACTTGTCATGGCTGTGAGAGTTGCCATGGCAACGCCATCTCCGTAAGATGGGGTCGCAGGCCGGAGTTACACAAAGCGTGTCTTCATTAATGGGCGTGTCGTGCCCCACTGTCTGCCGTGCGCCGCCTTCAGTGTGGGGCTTCGCCCCGACATCGCTGCAAGGGGCGACCGAACTTTGTGAGAGAAACACGATGCTGGGGGGACTTGAGTTCCAGCCAGCCTGCTTGTGGACGCGGCTCATCGTCACCGAAGGCACTTCTACCACAAAGAACGCCTGTGTTTGTGTCGTTCTTCCGGGAGCTGAGTTCTGCAGTCACACCTTCAGTTCGCCCTTCGTCTTCCATTTATGTAAACAGCCATCACGCCACTGCGCGTCACTGCAAGCGAAATATATCCTGGTTCATTACTAGCGGACGTTGCGAAGCCACTTCATACAGATAGTCGGCGGCAAGCGCCTGAGAAACGTCCAGGAGAAATGTGTTTTCGTAATTTCAGGGCCTCGAGCCGGAGACTTCAGTAGGCGATGCCGCGGGTGGCTGGAGGTTGATCGGGACCCGTGTCTTCGCTGTGCCCTGATGAACTTAACGCATTTAAATTTGAAATTGTCCTGATGAGCTTTTTTAAGCACCCTCTGAACAGCGCGTATTTGGGGCTCCTCGCTCCTCACTTGTCAGCGGCCCTCCCCGGTCCATGATTCTCCTCATGGGCGGCGAGCGTACCTATGACGTCACACCCCTGGTTTGCAGTTTACCGCCGGCAGCGCGGCCTTTGATGTATAAATAGCGGACGGACGGCATCGGGACGCATCGTACGTGAGCTCAGCAGAACACGTGGGTTTGTCCTTTGTTTGGAAAAATGTCAGGGGACTTTGCTTTTAGGAGCGCGCTCGTACGTCAGCGTGACGTTCACCGAGTGGGCGGTGGCCAATTTTCAGAGACGTCCGGATTCTCTATCGGGAAACAACTGAATCATGCCATTCGTCAGTTTGTTGCGTCGTGAAGTCTGGTTCTTCGCCTTGCAGCCTTGTCGCCGTCCTGATGATGGAGGCAGCAAGCTCCTCCGTAACGTCGATCCCAGTCGTCTTCATATCTGCCGCCTTGAGAACCTCAAACTTGCATCGTTCTGTCATTCAGGTACCACGTGACAGAACGTTACTAGCGAGTGTTTGCTTTCGACGCAGATTCATCTTCCTGGCCGAAATTTTGTGCGTATTTCTTGTATCCTCCAGAGAAACTTGTCCTAACCCGCGAATTTGATAATCTGCGGAGTGAATTTTCCGTCCTGCCTGTTTGCGTCGTGTTTTCGCGGCACACGACAAGCGACTGATTAATTAGCGGCTTTTCGGAAGGTCGAGCATCTGTCGGCGTTCAAACTCTGTATTGATTCGTTCCGAGGTCCCGGTATCGCATCTCGTCAGGTGCGAGGACCCCCCCAGTAATTGTAAACAACACGCGTTGTGTCCTTTAGCATGTACTTTATAAACACCGTTGAAGTCTCTCAAAGTCTTTGGTTCGAACTCTGATACGAGGCGTAGTTGATGGAACCGCTGTAAACTCTCCCTTTACGTATTTTACGTAAAAGTGACATCGTTTCTCGCACGAATTATGTCTTCTAAGTAATTCAGAATTATGAAATGCAGATAACGACATTTTCCTCGAAGCTTTTGTGTTTGTTGGGAGTTCCGTACAGCAAAAATGTTGCTCAGAATTTGCAAATGCGACGCCGACCGATTGATAAGAACAGCTGTAAGCAGGCGATAGACAGGCTGACGGAAATAAGGTTTAGACCGGAGTAACACGTCGAGGTCTTCTAGAAAAGACCAACGTCGTTTGTCGTCTGCGGTGACTTCGGACAGAACCAGTTCACTCGGCCAGCATCGACTAACAAACCAGACCAAGAACGCTACCAAGGTGGGAGCCTTGCTGAAAACTAATTTTGGGCTCAAATTCGAGGGAAATGGCCATTGATGACGAATTCTCGTACTTCTAAAAAAAACGCTTAGAACGGCAACGAGCCTTTGATAGCCACGGCACATCGCTGACGTAATCTGCAGGTCCTAATATGACGTATCGTACCTTGTCGCAACAGTGGAGAGGGGGGGAGTTAGTGTTGATTCAACCAGACTCAGCATTTTTAATGCCTTCGCCATGAAAGTTACAAAGAATTTCTAACTTCAACCTTTTTGCGTTAAATCCGAGGGCAGATCGCTTTTCCTTTGTTTTGAATAGTGACTGATAACTATCGAAAACCATTTTTAAATCGATTGAAAAGCAGCTAGCGATTATTACCTGGCTAGCGCGCTCAGGATAGTCTGCAACGCACGGTGTTTTTTTTGTGTGCGTGTGTGTGTGAAACGGTGTCAGGCCATGGCTCCCATTAGCCACTTCATGTCATGCCACTGGTCACGTGACAGCACGCGGCCAATGAGCGCCTGAGATGCGGCGAGCCCACGGCGTGATGACGATACAGTTATTCAGCGTGCGAACCACGTGGTGCGGCACTTGGACCCGTCTTGCGCTCACAGTGGCTCGTTCTTTCTCTCCTCGCTTTAGCAGAGGGCACACGGAAATGAGAAAGTTAGAGGAAACATCAAATGACCACACGATTTAAGAAGGGAAACGCGAGGCTTAGGAAGACGACGATTTCGGAGACTGAACATAGCAGTGAGCTTCACGTTTCGGCCGCTTTGTACTTAGCGCGTCTCGGAAGTGGTCTTGGGCACTGGTGTGATGTCACTACATGGGGGGGAGCAGGAATCGAACCCCGGTCGACCGATAATGCGGAAATGTGTCTCGGTCTGAAGGCCGATGAACCAGCGAACCGCCCGGACGAGGACGACTTCGGCGCGTCTCCCTGTGATCGCGTGGAAGCCAAGCCTCGGATCTAAGGCACAGAAGTGGAACGTTTCGCAATTCAGTTGAGTGCCTCGTGCCGTTGTTGCTCTGGCGCGATACGAAGGTCGCGATGGCGTGATTCCACCTGCAAATGATAACCAGACCCCCTCCTCCTCCTCGTCAACAGGTGATGGAGGCCCCCCCCCCCCCCTCCTCAAACATCAGATAAGACGTAGAACGAAAAACAGCTGTAATGGACACGTGATGACGTGGCGCATTGTGGGATTCCGAAGGATTGGACTGCCGTGGTTTCCGTCGCAGTTATTCTTGTCTGTTAAACGCTAAAACATTTCGCATAGTCGCCATGTTGCCAAGAATGCCACTGTCCCTTCCGGCTGCCATGTTAGTTGAAAGTGCCAAGAGAAACAAAAAACAGTCGGATGAGGAAACTAACGGTGCTAGCTGAAACGCAGTACTCAAATACGCCTTCTCTATCTCCCATGTCGCAGCTGCTCTGTTGATTTCCCTAGAAGCGTCGCATTTTGTTTCGTAGTCGCCATGACGACGCGGACCGATCTTGGCCTCCGATCCAATTAACCAGTTTAATTGCGTCCGGCTGGAGACTGGCG
>NW_019060135.1:355786-366926 GCF_000696155.1 Zootermopsis nevadensis | reverse complement strand
GCCATATTGTTCTCTGCCAGATTCTCTTTCGGATAAGGGCGAGCACGCATTCGAGAATTGAGTACTCACTCAGATATAAACAGGAGATTAAAATTCAAACGAATATTTCTTAAATAGTAAGTGGGAGGTGCGGGCTGGATTCAGCTGGCTCACGCCATAATCTGGTCTGTAGGGCTCTGTGAAGCATCGCAAGCCCCTGCCAGCCTTGATCGGTGCATGTGTTCTGAGCTGTGACGCGGCGTTGGCGGTGGAACGAGGGAGAAGCTTGACGCATCGCATCGACTGCCGAGTGCGTCAGACCGTGAAAAGAGGCGACTTTGAGGAACGGGCGTTGATGGGCTTTTGTTTGCGAGTTCTGCCGTGCTAATAGCCACCGGTTGGCATCGATTGTCTTCGTGCTGTAGTTAGCGGGTACAGCGGAACCGGAAGTGTTTTTCACGCCGAACGTGACGTCAGTTGGCGTCGGCTCATTTCCGTGATACCTGCAACAGTAAAGCCGCCACTGAACACAATTCAGTGCCTCGTTGTCATGGCAACGCGTCAGTCGCTGCGATCGAACTGAATGAACACCAACATTACGAGATGCGATGCCCTTCGGGGTTGAATTCTGAAGGCCCGCGGTAGGTTTCATGAGGATCTGATGGAGGAACGTATGTGAAGACAATATGGCGACTACGCGCGCACATGCGCAGAACTCTCTCTCGTGTGTATACCGGTTGCTTCTATTGGCATTATGATCAGGGATTAGGAAGGAGACGGGCGCTTGTGGGTTGAAAGGTCGACCACTCGATGCCAGGTACGTAAACTGTGACGTATGCAGTCCAGTGGCGGAGATGGACAATATGACAGGTAACCGGAATTGTTTTTGTTTTCTTGTCATTGTTTGTGTTTTGTTTTCTTGACAGGTAACCGGAATTGTTTTTGTTTTTTGTCTTTGTTTGTGTTTTGCGTTCTCGTTATTTGTTGCTTTTGTTTAGCTGTCAGTTGTTTTCGTTCTTGCCCTGGTCCCTGTGTTCTGTGTTGTTTAATTTCCAAGTTGTCTGCTAACTTTCACTCTTTCTGTCTGATTCGAATGTCGCCCCTCGGAACGGTTTGCGATTACGGCCAAACACTTACCAGTGTCCTGCAGGCGACATAACCTCATAATTTGATACGACACAATAGTTCATTACCACTGAAACGTTAAAAACGAATGGCTTCGAGCACACAATACAAATGACCGGCCAGTCGTTAATTTTGACACTTTCTCTGTAACTTTCTCGCTTATCAAAGCTTCTAAAGTAATGCAGACGTAGCCTCAAGACAAACTTGACGTGAATGTGTTGCAGGCCAGAGGCGTGTATCACGATTAAAGACATTCCAGTGCCGTATGATGCACGCCACTGTCTTCAGTGAGCCAGTGGCGTGCAGTATACATAGCAGCTTTGTATGTGTTCCCTTGTGCATGGCCAGATGACACGTGTCGATCGGACGAGTTCACTTGCACGAACGGGAAGTGCATTCAGAAGCGCTGGGTGTGCGACCGCGACGACGACTGCGGGGACGGCTCCGACGAGAGATACTGCCCCAGCATCCCCTGCGTCCCGGACTCCGAGTTCAAGTGCGCGGAAAATTTCTGCATCACCTCGAGATGGCGCTGCGACGGCGACCTGGACTGCCCGGACGGCTCGGATGAAGAGGTGCGTAGTACGAGCTGCACGGCGCTGATCGAAAGTGTTCAGTGGCGTGCAGGCCACCAGATGTAATCGACCGTTGTTATCGTAGGTCTGCGCGTACCGACCCGCGCATTCGTCCCACTGCCTGACCCGTGAATTCGAATGTGAGGACCGCATCACGTGCGTCCATCAGTCCTGGCTTTGCGACGGCGACAGGGACTGCCCGGACGGGAGCGACGAGAGCGTGGCACAGTGCCAGAACGTGACTTGTCGGCCGGACCAATTCCAGTGCAAGAACTGGGTATGCATCCCGGGTCACCTGCGCTGCTCGGGGCACGCGGAGTGCAGCGACCAGAGCGACGAGGACAACTGCAGTGAGTACCGACCGGCAGCTATTTCCTTCCTTGGGGTCTCCGCCCCCGCCGTCAGTATCTAACGAACTGCACCTCCCTGTCGCAGACTCGTCGGCGCCGAAGTGCGACCCCAAGACTCATTTCGAGTGCGGGGACGGGGCGTGCATCCCCCTCGAGAAGGTTTGCGACAAGAAGCCGGACTGCCAGAACTCGGAGGACGAGCCGGCCGACCGCTGCGGCAAGGACGAGTGCAAGGACAACAACGGGGGCTGCTCGCAGCGCTGTGTGGACATCCCCGGAGGCTACTACTGCGAATGCCTGCCCGGCTACAAGCTCATGGACAACCGCACGTGTGACGGTACGTCCACTGCCAAGCACGTATAACCACGGTCCCAGCATTTGAGAGACCTAGGACAGGTCAGAGCCACCGGGCCTGAAAAATCGCGAGGGAAGGATAATATTTAGTTGAATCTTTAGAAAAAGGGCCACTATCAGCGTGTTCTCGTTGCAGATATTGACGAGTGTCAGACGCCAGGAGCCTGCTCGCAGCTCTGTATCAACGAGAAGGGTACGTTCAAATGCCAGTGTGTCGACGGGTACCTCCGGGACCCGCGGAATCACACGCGCTGCAAGGCCATGGAGGGCCACGCCTCGTTGCTCTTCTCTCGCCGCCACGACATCCGCAAGATCTCGCTCGACCACCACGAGATGACAGCGATTGTGAATAACACGAAGAGTGCCACGGCACTGGATTTTGTCTTCAGGACCGGCATGATATTCTGGAGTGACGTCAGTGACCAGAAGGTTTATAAGTAAGCAGTCCCCATTTTCATTTATGAGGCAACTCTCAAACCCTCTGGCACGTGCGTCGTCTAAATCCGAGAGTGAGACCACGGTCATTCACATTAATAAACTCAGAATCGTAGGAGAATTAGAAATTAGGCTCGGTGACTGGTGGCCGGAATTCCTGGTTATCCGTATCCGAAAAAGTCTTTGTAGATTCTGTGTTGTTAACTCAACACAGAAAGAATTAAAATGCAACAGGGCTCTCAAGATACAAAGTCATTTAGAGTGCCTCATCTCGCACGCAGTGAAATAATGAAATCAGATTTCGTGGTTTGGTTCAGTCAGTTGGAGCTTTCATGTTAACCGTGCCAAGTTTTTGCTCCAGCTATCAATTTGACAAACAAAAAATCAAAGGTCTTCTGTCTTACTTTTGTGGTTCAGTGGTACTCCGTGAGCGCAGGCCTCAACTAGCTGGCCAACGACGCCTGGCCAGCTGGACTAACTTACGATGAGGTCGCAGTTATAAGTAACATTGTTCTGGTCTCCGTAGAGCTCCAATTGATGAGGGCAGCGAGCGGACGGTCGTGATAAAGGATGAGCTGACGACATCAGACGGTCTGGCGGTGGACTGGATCTACAACCACATCTACTGGACAGACACGGGCAGGAACACGATAGAGCTGGCAAACTTTGAGGGCAACATGCGGAAGGTGCTGATCCAGGACAGTCTGGAGGAGCCGCGCGCCATCGCGCTCAACCCCATCGATGGGTGAGTGTGAACAGGTCTGCGCAGGCCGTGGCATTCCTTAGGCAGGGTCTTCAGATACTCCTCTTGCATAGGGTGTTGATTTAACAAAGAGAAACTGTTTGTGATGATTGAGTACCATCACGTTACAAATTTCAGAAAGTCAGTGACCCTCTTAAAAATTGCGTGTTTCCAGATGGATGTTCTGGACAGACTGGGGTACCGAGCCGAAGATCGAACGTGCTGGAATGGACGGGTCGCATCGCCAGGTAATTGTCCCATATGAAGTCAAATGGCCCAATGGGCTCACGCTCGACCTCGTGTGGAAACGCGTGTACTGGGTGGACGCCAAGTTGAACGTGATCTCATCTTGCAACTACGATGGCAGCCAACGGCGTGTGATCCTTTACTCTCCCGATGCCCTTCAGCATCCATTCAGCATCACAACATTTGAGGACTGGGTGTACTGGACCGACTGGGACACGCAGGCTGTGTACAGAGCAAATAAGTTCAATGGGAGGGACATCTCGCCTGTCACCGCCACGCACATGGTAAGTGCGAGTTTCTGACTCCGTGAACTTTAATCGTTCTATTATGTAAGTAGCTTTAGAGTTGCCTGCGCGCTGGGAGTTCAAACTACTGTCAGGGGGGCTGACGACCTGATGGCACGATATTTATACGAGGCTTTGCTTTCTAGGCGCGTTCACTACTGAAAGTTGCAGATATCTCCATGTTGTTTCCCCGTAAGTCTGTCCGTCTGCCTCTCCACATCTAACAAACAAGAAATGGCCCACGAAATTTTATATTAGATAGTTTAACTGAACTTTGTTAACAAATTTGAAAATTGGTTGAAATCAGACGATATCGGGTGCTCGCTTAATGCGTTTGTATACACATGACTCGATGGAGAATCCCCAGGCTGTCTTGGTTACCATGATTACATGGTCACTTGGGAATCCCCAGTGGCCAAGTCTCCGCACGTGTAATTTCTCCATGATGTCACTGGACAGGCTGCCCACGCGAAGGCCACTGACACAGGCGTCTCTCACATGACGGGTGCCATTCATAAATGTCGGAGTTCAAATTCTGGCAGATGCACCTGAATGTTACATTTTGGATTTGTCTCTTACCTCAAGTGCAACTTTTGTGATGAGACTTAGAAAAACTGTCGATAAAACACACGGATCTCTTCTCCTTCAAGTCACGACACTTAAAATTGCTAGGCGGAGAGAGTGCAGTACACTCCACGGTGACTCTGAACACGCACTTTGATGTCTGATTCGATGTTGATGAATCTGTTGTGCTGTCACGTTTCAGTTGCAGAATCCGATGGTGATCCACGTGTATCATCCGTACCGACAGCCAGACGGTCAGAACTACTGTCAGGCGGTGAATGGACACTGTTCGCACCTGTGCCTGCCTGCGCCTCAGATCGACGCGCAGTCGCCGAAGGTCTCCTGCGCGTGTCCCGATGGCTTACGGCTGCTTGAGGATGGACCATTGTGTGGTGAGGAAGGTATACGTTGTTGTGATGTGCACATTTTTAGTTTGTTTTTTACATAACCTCCAAAGAAAGTGGGGAACTGAAAATCTTGTGATTGCTTAAACTTCGTTTCGCTCCTTTCGTAATGGAAAATGTTGCCCCAGACTGTGTGTGAAAGCGTCGCAAGGGCAGGTGTTACAATTTCAGATTTTTTTTTGTTTGTATTCTGAATTCTTACGTGTTTACACCTGATGCATCGACTTCCTGTCATCGGCATCTGTGTACCACAAGGATCAGTTGCTCGTAACGCTGTGAAATGGTCGATGACAGCTTCTTGTGGTCGTGAAAGGTTTTTGGAAATGAAGCGTGGAGAATTCTATGTCTTGTCCACATATCACAGTCACAAAAATTGCCGTGTATTAGTTTCGATCATTCGGTACAGAAAGCAGAATGTGATTTTGGTAAATTTGTTGCTCCGAATGTACACGTGAGGTTGAAAATTTTGCATCGCCAACTAATTCTGGTTGAAAGTGGAATAAAAGCTTAACGTGCTTAGTATTTGTTATTTGATGGAAAAATACAAAAGTTTTTCTTTTCTTTCTTTGTGTTTTGTGTTTACAGTTGTCTTCTTGAGTTTCCTTGGTAATGGACGATGAAGCTTGCAGTTTCATATCCCGTCTTAGATACATCTTTACCGGATGTTTCGACATCCTTGCAATTTACAGCCCCCCAAAAATGTTAAGAATTGATTTAAGGTCTGGACTGTGCATGTCCATGTCAGAACTTAACAGCTCATTTCTTTTACAGTAAAGCGCACTACGGTCTCTGCGGGTGTGGCGGGCTCGGGACCGTCCTCCAGGAATACAAATTCTCGATCTCGTGCCCCAGGTGAGTGCCAGATGCAACCTGCTATCCATTGTACCACGTTCATTACTCATGTGAGGTGTTCCCGCCGCTTTACGTCTTCCTCGTACGTCCACGTAATTTAGGCTAATGAATTCAAGGGGCGGTTGTGGTCTTTGTTTTCACGATCATCGGTCCCGTTGCTTATACGGAAAGCATAGAATTGTTCTGCAGTGATGGACACACAATTATGATCACAGCATCAGTGCAAATGAACAGGGACCAACGCACCCCATCAGGGATGTACGGCTTCGTGCAACTGATTGATATTTATTTCTTTCGTGAGATAATTTTATTGGCGTTGTTGAAATTAGAGCAAGTGCTCGCCAAGAGCAAAGAGCTACCTACTCATGAGTGTGTCCAGTCCCTCCGCACTTTGTCAGACGCTCGCGTTCGACCAAAAGAAATATTTCTGATCCTGCAACTGCATTTTGAGGAGTTTTGCAGCCTAAAATACTGTTAAGTGTAAGAATGTTTTTTGATATGAAGATGGAAGTTTTCGTACAGGTGAGTGGATGTTCACAGGGGTGTGACGACCATTTCACTAACATTAAAGGGTTTACTTTGACGAAGAATGCTAAATGCATGGCTGTGTTAATTCTCGTTGTCCCTGAGATGCATGCGTGACGGTGGGTGTTGGGTGAAGTCTTGTCCACATGAAAATGGACACTGTTGGGGTTTACTGTGGGACCTGGACGTCAATAACACAAAGGCAAAGAATTTACATTGCGACGTGTAACGCGTTCAGTCTCTGTGATAATCCACTAACCCTTCGTGGAACTAGCATTGAGGAACTTTGTTGTTGAACACCTAGTTATACTAACACGGTGACACGTG
Organism: Zootermopsis nevadensis; assembly: GCF_000696155.1. The sequence goes on along the minus strand of NW_019060135.1, from coordinate 360,164 downwards.
TAGTGACTGACCATAACGATACTCTCAGCGTTTCTACTTTGTCAGTGTGATTTGTTCAGAAGAAACACCGAGCGCGGTAGAAAGATTGTGGAGCCATCGCGGCCCGCTTCCGAGTATGATTCAGTCCGATGCCGCGGAAATTTAATCTCGACTGCTGTCAGAATCAGAAACGGAACGGTCTGCGTTCTGGTCAGTCAGCTCCGTGCCTTACATCCCTGTAATATATTAATGCCACAGTAAGCCCTGATGTTTGCTGGTATCAGAGCATGCAAGCTTGCAATTTCCTGGTGTATTGTTACAGCCGTGGCCCCCACTAACAACAGCCACGTACGAGGCCACAATCTCAGTGATGCCATTGCTACAAATATTACAGGTAAATAGCCAACTCTACCACAAAATTCACCCTAGAAGGGCTTTGGGCAAAGTAGTCTATGTGGGCGTATCCTTAAGAAAACAAAAGGGAGATGGTTTTTATGTTTCGTACATCATGTCGTCAGTGTCTGGGGCCCGTGAAAGCGGAGTGCCTGGAACGGCTGCCCCGAGGACAGTCTTCGTCGCACGTTACCCACGAGATGCGTCTAGGGGTTACGAGGCAAAGAATCTCTTGGTACGACAAGACGTTGGTTCCGAGCATGTCCCTCTTTCCTTGAACCACACGAGACAGTGCATTTTGAATTGTGCATAAGAAGTAACAATACGAGAGGGGCAAAGCATGAAATAACCTAACCTAATCTTTCTGTGTTGTGGCACTTTGTCTACCTTGAGATTGAGACTGGGACACGTCTGGTTTTTGTGTGGCCCTGCCGATCGCAGATCTGTTCCAGGTTAAAAACCTGACAACACTGATTGTGGTTGCTTTTCCAGTCTCATTTAGCTTCAGTAATTGATGTAGTGGTAATAAAACTAGCAAACTAATGCATGTATGTTCAGTGTCGTGTTTGATCGGCTTGTACGTGGGTGGGAAATGTGTCTTGTGTCATGGAATCCAATGCGAGTGAGTGGTAAGAGTATAACTTGTGGTGTCCCTGTGTCTAAGCACAATATCGAGCGGCGCAGAAGTAAATCTCCGTACACGCAGACGAGCAGTTGAAACCAGGTAGTTTCTTCAATGTTACTATAACACTGAGGTGCGAATGTTGCTGTCTGACTAACAAAAACACGCTAATTTGTTGTTTTAGCTCTCTTCTGTCTTCCAGCACCACTCTCGGCGCAGAGCCTTTGGTTGTAATTATCTGTGCGGTTGGAAAACTTTGTTTCTGACTGGAAATTTTCTATCGGGCAGAATCCAAAACTTGGCAGCTTCTTTATTTTATATTTTTCATATGTGTTAGTTGGGGCAACGAGTTGAACACGTGCCACTCCTGAATAGGATATGTTATTTAATTTTTCATTTTACACACGTGTTACGTAATTACACGGAAATCCTCCATTTGTGCCCATGTTTCCAAAGTAAGTAGAATTCCGAATGCTTAATGTCAGTGAGGATTTGAAATTCGTTCTAATTTCGTAACGTTCTGAAGAACTTATTTGTCACCATGTGTGTGTATTTCAGAACCGAATCCTTGCGTCACTTTTTAAATAATTTTTCTGTGGGTTCATGTAACGCAGGTTACTTCTGTCATTGCTTGTGATATGAATTCTTTTAATACAATAAACAAAAGAACATCTCCCCTGTGCACACTGTTTACGCGTGGAAGTGTTTCATAAACACACAGCAGAATAAATTGGCATGTCTGAAGCAATCGCAGGGATATACAGACTGTGTGTGTCAACTAACGTGACGTGCAACCTCGCATTCACTGGCCTTTGATAGCACGTGGTTCTCCTTGTGGGACACCCTGAGGAGGCGTACGCCCTTGGTGCTAATGGACTGTAAACAGCTTACGTCACGAGTCTTAGCAGAACGTGTGTTGAAGTCATCAGCACTCTGCCTTGTCGTAGAAGGTTCAGGCCCTGTTCACTCTTCGATCCAGTGACTGCGGTTCAATTCTTGTTACAATGTTTGCAATTCCTACATTTTGTCCCACAGAAGAGTTTAAAAAAATGTTTAAAGGTGGGGTCCGCAACATCAGTTGTTTTCCACAAAAAATAATAAGAGGACTATTTTTGAGAAGCCAGTCAAATGTGTGCGCTTCTGTAGGTCGTCATTCGATGACGCCGTTGCCAAGTTTGGTCGTTCAGAAGCAGCCATTGGTTGATGCAACTGTTTCTGCGCGCTTACCGGTGACGCATTTTCGTGTATTATTATCCCATGGAGTGGGAAGGTTGTAGCGGTCCATTCGTGGTTGTCCAACTTTCGTTCGCGATAACCTTTTTACATTCCGTCTTCCAGTTTCTCATTTCTGTATCTTTCACCGTCCGTTTTTTACTTATCTTCCTTTACTGTTCATCGTGTCTTTACATTGTGTTTTGTTTGTGATCTTGCTGCGCCGTTCGTTCATGTTTTCACAACAGGTAGTAGTATTTGACGTCATTATTCTTAACTGAGAACGGACCTTGGACCTCGTGTCTAGCATCCCGTGGCAAGCCGAACAATTGTATGTGCTTGCACTGCGCATGAGCAGTTAATGAGTGGCCGTTCACAACGTAAGGTGGTGCACTGTTGCTAGACGTATTTCAATGGGGCTGAACGATATAACTGATGGGCCTGTTGCAGTGGGCCTCATGAATAATACCCGTTCCATGGAGTCCATCCCGGAGGATGACAGCGGGCTGGTGGCAGGCATCGTCATAGCTGTGGTCACCATCGTGCTGATCCTGGCAGCCCTGGTGAGTTGCAACTATACTTCCCAGATTGAAATAACTATAAAAGTTTACGGGGAAAATACAGTCTCACATACCTAACCTCTTTCTTCAAAATAAGCTGGTGTTGAAGGGCTCAGACAGATGTGATGTGTTTATGCTTGAACAAGTAAGTAAATTAAGTTGAAGTTCAGTGAGAGGTGGACATTAACCACCTGTCCAAAGAGAATATGACCTTGCTGATCCTTGCTGGTCGTTACAGCTAGATATTTTTGCCAAATTCTGCATTGTCCAGAAGAACTTATTTCGTTGTGGGGTGTTTTCTAAGCAAAATGGAAATGTTGAAATTCTTACGATTTCCCTCCAGGAAAATAGTGTGTGTTAAAATGGGCATTTTCCTAGCATGATCAGTGGGGGAAAAACTCAGGATGACATAAGCAAAGGTAATTTTTAAAGGGTGCTGCAAGTTGAGTAACTTCTTGTACTGTGGTGTTGGCATTGATAAGACTTATCAGTATCTGAAGATTGCATGGCTAGCAGGAGAAAATTGTATGGGTCTTATCTGGAAACAATAAGTTTCAGCAAAAACATGATAACTGATAATTTTGTGTAGGAAATTGAAGTTATTGAATGTTGCATAACAAAGCTATCAGTTGATGCCAACTAAAAATACAGAATGAAGTATGAAAATGCCCACTTTTCCCCAGTCTCATTGCAAGATGTTGTATGTGTATGAGAAATATGAAGGGAAGGGGGTCGGGGTCGTGATGGTTTGGACGTGTAGCTTGGATGGGAGAAACAATAGTTCAGAATTTAATGCCATGAAAAGTTCATAAACAAATGTGCATTCGACAGTAATTAAACTATGCCGGCTGGCAGTGGATACCACTACTTAATACGCTGTTTGACACTTGCAGTCTCGTTCATTTTGCGTTTAAGCCGGACTCAGGATTTGGGTGAACCGACTGGCACCAGCTCGGGCGAATGTAGCTCGTCGCTCCCCGTTAGTTGGAGAGTGACAGAAGCGTTGAACTTGGTATGAAAATGTTTTGTATTGTGACAGCTCTTTGTGCAATAAGGAATTTTCAGGTTGTACTAACACAGTGCCCTTTATTTGGAAATCACATTTTACAAAACTGAAATTTGCCCAATGGCTTCTTCTTGAAATATTTTGTTGCAGATTGCATTTGTGGTTTATCGCCATTACCTGCACAGAAATGTGACGAGTATGAACTTTGACAACCCCGTTTACCGCAAGACCACAGAGGACCAGTTCTCGCTGGAGAAGAACCAATATCAGCCGCAGAGAATTTACCCTGCCACAGTCGGAGAAGAGGTGAGAGCACTTGCTATGGACAGCTGCATCCTTAGATAATTGCGCGTCGTCCACCTGTGGGCCGACTGGCACGTTCTCATTATGTAGGCAATTTGAGCTGGAACTGTTTCAGTATGTGGTAATTTTCTCACTTGTTTGCCTGGAAGTGAGCGTGTGCGTGCTTTCAGACTTGTTCAAGCGGGATTGTTTTGGTATGTGGACCTATTTGTCTGAAACTGAATGAGGCACGAACGTCTTCGCCGCGGTTGACGTCACAAACGCGTGAAATTGAATGAAACTTCTGGTTCATTGAATTATCGG
>NW_019060135.1:326764-352606 GCF_000696155.1 Zootermopsis nevadensis | reverse complement strand
TCTTCAATGTTACTATAACACTGAGGTGCGAATGTTGCTGTCTGACTAACAAAAACACGCTAATTTGTTGTTTTAGCTCTCTTCTGTCTTCCAGCACCACTCTCGGCGCAGAGCCTTTGGTTGTAATTATCTGTGCGGTTGGAAAACTTTGTTTCTGACTGGAAATTTTCTATCGGGCAGAATCCAAAACTTGGCAGCTTCTTTATTTTATATTTTTCATATGTGTTAGTTGGGGCAACGAGTTGAACACGTGCCACTCCTGAATAGGATATGTTATTTAATTTTTCATTTTACACACGTGTTACGTAATTACACGGAAATCCTCCATTTGTGCCCATGTTTCCAAAGTAAGTAGAATTCCGAATGCTTAATGTCAGTGAGGATTTGAAATTCGTTCTAATTTCGTAACGTTCTGAAGAACTTATTTGTCACCATGTGTGTGTATTTCAGAACCGAATCCTTGCGTCACTTTTTAAATAATTTTTCTGTGGGTTCATGTAACGCAGGTTACTTCTGTCATTGCTTGTGATATGAATTCTTTTAATACAATAAACAAAAGAACATCTCCCCTGTGCACACTGTTTACGCGTGGAAGTGTTTCATAAACACACAGCAGAATAAATTGGCATGTCTGAAGCAATCGCAGGGATATACAGACTGTGTGTGTCAACTAACGTGACGTGCAACCTCGCATTCACTGGCCTTTGATAGCACGTGGTTCTCCTTGTGGGACACCCTGAGGAGGCGTACGCCCTTGGTGCTAATGGACTGTAAACAGCTTACGTCACGAGTCTTAGCAGAACGTGTGTTGAAGTCATCAGCACTCTGCCTTGTCGTAGAAGGTTCAGGCCCTGTTCACTCTTCGATCCAGTGACTGCGGTTCAATTCTTGTTACAATGTTTGCAATTCCTACATTTTGTCCCACAGAAGAGTTTAAAAAAATGTTTAAAGGTGGGGTCCGCAACATCAGTTGTTTTCCACAAAAAATAATAAGAGGACTATTTTTGAGAAGCCAGTCAAATGTGTGCGCTTCTGTAGGTCGTCATTCGATGACGCCGTTGCCAAGTTTGGTCGTTCAGAAGCAGCCATTGGTTGATGCAACTGTTTCTGCGCGCTTACCGGTGACGCATTTTCGTGTATTATTATCCCATGGAGTGGGAAGGTTGTAGCGGTCCATTCGTGGTTGTCCAACTTTCGTTCGCGATAACCTTTTTACATTCCGTCTTCCAGTTTCTCATTTCTGTATCTTTCACCGTCCGTTTTTTACTTATCTTCCTTTACTGTTCATCGTGTCTTTACATTGTGTTTTGTTTGTGATCTTGCTGCGCCGTTCGTTCATGTTTTCACAACAGGTAGTAGTATTTGACGTCATTATTCTTAACTGAGAACGGACCTTGGACCTCGTGTCTAGCATCCCGTGGCAAGCCGAACAATTGTATGTGCTTGCACTGCGCATGAGCAGTTAATGAGTGGCCGTTCACAACGTAAGGTGGTGCACTGTTGCTAGACGTATTTCAATGGGGCTGAACGATATAACTGATGGGCCTGTTGCAGTGGGCCTCATGAATAATACCCGTTCCATGGAGTCCATCCCGGAGGATGACAGCGGGCTGGTGGCAGGCATCGTCATAGCTGTGGTCACCATCGTGCTGATCCTGGCAGCCCTGGTGAGTTGCAACTATACTTCCCAGATTGAAATAACTATAAAAGTTTACGGGGAAAATACAGTCTCACATACCTAACCTCTTTCTTCAAAATAAGCTGGTGTTGAAGGGCTCAGACAGATGTGATGTGTTTATGCTTGAACAAGTAAGTAAATTAAGTTGAAGTTCAGTGAGAGGTGGACATTAACCACCTGTCCAAAGAGAATATGACCTTGCTGATCCTTGCTGGTCGTTACAGCTAGATATTTTTGCCAAATTCTGCATTGTCCAGAAGAACTTATTTCGTTGTGGGGTGTTTTCTAAGCAAAATGGAAATGTTGAAATTCTTACGATTTCCCTCCAGGAAAATAGTGTGTGTTAAAATGGGCATTTTCCTAGCATGATCAGTGGGGGAAAAACTCAGGATGACATAAGCAAAGGTAATTTTTAAAGGGTGCTGCAAGTTGAGTAACTTCTTGTACTGTGGTGTTGGCATTGATAAGACTTATCAGTATCTGAAGATTGCATGGCTAGCAGGAGAAAATTGTATGGGTCTTATCTGGAAACAATAAGTTTCAGCAAAAACATGATAACTGATAATTTTGTGTAGGAAATTGAAGTTATTGAATGTTGCATAACAAAGCTATCAGTTGATGCCAACTAAAAATACAGAATGAAGTATGAAAATGCCCACTTTTCCCCAGTCTCATTGCAAGATGTTGTATGTGTATGAGAAATATGAAGGGAAGGGGGTCGGGGTCGTGATGGTTTGGACGTGTAGCTTGGATGGGAGAAACAATAGTTCAGAATTTAATGCCATGAAAAGTTCATAAACAAATGTGCATTCGACAGTAATTAAACTATGCCGGCTGGCAGTGGATACCACTACTTAATACGCTGTTTGACACTTGCAGTCTCGTTCATTTTGCGTTTAAGCCGGACTCAGGATTTGGGTGAACCGACTGGCACCAGCTCGGGCGAATGTAGCTCGTCGCTCCCCGTTAGTTGGAGAGTGACAGAAGCGTTGAACTTGGTATGAAAATGTTTTGTATTGTGACAGCTGTTTGTGCAATAAGGAATTTTCAGGTTGAACTAACACAGTGCCCTTTATTTAGAAATCACATTTTACAAAACTGAAATTTGCCCTATGGCTTCTTCTTGAAATATTTTGTTGCAGATTGCATTTGTGGTTTATCGCCATTACCTGCACAGAAATGTGACGAGTATGAACTTTGACAACCCCGTTTACCGCAAGACCACAGAGGACCAGTTCTCGCTGGAGAAGAACCAATATCAGCCGCAGAGAATTTACCCTGCCACAGTCGGAGAAGAGGTGAGAGCACTTGCTATGGACAGCTGCATCCTTAGATAATTGCGCGTCGTCCACCTGTGGGCCGACTGGCACGTTCTCATTATGTAGGCAATTTGAGCTGGAACTGTTTCAGTATGTGGTAATTTTCTCACTTGCCCATAAATGTTTATTTACGTACATGCTTTAAATATTTATTTTTAAATGTTGCGAATGTCAGAATGTGAGAGCTGGTCTGAACGACAGTCACGCATCAGATTTGAATATCGAGAAAGATACGTATATTTATTTCTATAACAATCTGAGAACAAAAATTTTCATGGAGAATCTGGCTTCGGGAGTAGGAGCTGGCATATTTTGAACCCTTTCCAAGAAAATTTCACTACAGAAACCAAAATACTGATATTTGAAAGTTGAAATCGAGCGTTAATGGTGAGCATTGCAATTTATCAGAATGATTGATATTTGTTTACTGGCTTTGATTTCGCATAAAGCTGCAGGTTTGCTTTGCTGGCCATTAGTATTGACAGCAAACAGAATCTTGCTCCCACGTGTCGGATGCCAGATGACGGGAAGGTCGAAAAGGCCATAGTTCGAGTAAGAGGCTTTACTTAGAAAACATTATATTCTAATTGTGTGCGTTGAGAGAGTTGAAGGAAATATTTCTGTCTGACAGACAGAAGTAATCTGAAATTCCGTATTCGTACACGATTAGCCGTTTTAATTGGAGTACCGTACCCTCATCTTGGAACCCAGATCACGAGAGAACGGTTTCACATCTCGAATTGAGAGAGTTTAGAGCGTACAAACAATTCCTGTGAGCTGGCCTGAAACGCGCACACAACAAAGCGATACGTCGCCGGTGTCCGCACCTTTCAACAGAGGAGCGTTTGTAGTCTTTTGTAACGGAACGAGGAGAGGATAAAATGTGTTAATGCTGCAGTTGCAGCTTCTGTTGAACTTGGCTCTGTCCTCTAGATAAGAGAACTTTGCCCTGCGCTTTGCAGATTTTTTGAAATCCCCGGTCTCTTATCTTGCTGCTGTCTATCTGTTTTTGAACTTTGCTACAGTCTTGAGTTCTGCCATTTATAAGCACATGTCATATTCTGCTCTAGCAAAGGAGCGTGCCTGTAAATTCTCATGAACTTTCAGCTGTCAGGTTCTTATGATGCTGCTGATGAACCATTACATTCCAGGGAATTTATGACAAGCTGAATAATTGTAAGTCCATATTAATGAAGCCGACCAGTCCGTTATAGAAGGACGCTTTATAGAAATAGAAATGTGTCAGGACATGCATTGTCTAGTTTGACAACAAAACGGCATGCTAAAGTTCATTGTCGCGGTTGGTCGTTCTTGTCTTGTGTACTGATGGCCCTGAGTTGGTCTGCGTTATTACGCTCCACTGTTATGAGGACGACAAACATTGGCTGGGCCTCAAGGATTTTATTCCCAACTCCGCAGAAATTCCGCCCAGTCCGTTAAGTTCTGCACTCTTACGCTTGGGACATTGTCTGTCTTATTTGCTACACCCAGATGTCTCTTAATTTGTTTGACAACACCATATCAGATAAGTAGGTGACGCGGCTTCAGAAACTGTGGCGTTGCCATATAACAAGTAGGTATGGTATGTTTCCAGAAGGGTATCGGATCAGTGCCTCATATGTCTCTTGAGTGCTGCAGACAGTTCAGCAAGTATTGACTGCAAATTAATTTTACCCCTGAAGATAGATTGGTGTCACACCTGATTTAATTAGAATGTTCCAATATGAAATTTCTTTTTGGTCTGTCAGTGGAGTGTTGACTGAATCGTATAAAAAGTTTTCTGTAGATTCTTTAAAAAGGTGGGATTTGAGGTTCTCACGACAGTGAGTACGAAGACGGTTGTCTTCCGTGTTGTTGCACCATGTAGTCGGATAGAAATTTACCAACATTTCAGAGGTACTTGCCGCTTCCATCATCATGGCAACGAGCCTAATGGAGGCAGCACGTACCTCGAGTATCGGTAAAGTTGTGCCGCACTACGCAGCGCTACAACGCAGAAGACTGCCATCTTCTTTAAAAACAATTTCTGTACATAAGTGAATGGTTCATGCAGAAATAACAGCGCGCTGTTGGTGGAAGGGAATTTTTTCGCTGTTTTCGTAGTGGGAATGGGAAGGGAAATGGTGGCTGATGGACAACTTTGTTAAAGATTTTCTTATGCTAATTATGAGCAGGAAATGTGAACCTTGCTGATGAAGAAACAAAGAACAATGTTTGAAATAACAGCTGGTTTATTTTAACTTCTCTATTTCTACCTCTTACCTTCTTTCAGCGTTTTCTACGCTGTGTTCAATACGGGAAAGTTTCGCCCTCTTTTATGCCCCCCCCCAATTAATTTTACTGGAATCTTTGCCTTCGTTTTCAAGCTTCTCTTAGCCTAGAAGATGTGTTTCAAAGTTGGTTTGATGGCTTGATTAAGGGAATTGTACAGTGTTCGTTGTTCTTTAGACTGTCTGGGGCAACAGCACAAACTAAAGAACTGGTATCTTCTATTCCTGAGTGTGGGTGATAACCTGTGAGTTCCTACGGACGTTTTAACAAATTGTCTCCTCCTTTGACGTTACTCTATCCGTTCTGTCTAAAGACTGATTGTTTCTTTTCTAAAGACAAACTGAGACGCCAGTATTATGCTCTGTGCCAAATAAAAATGTGTGTAGTCTTGTGAATTTGGATAAAATTTGGTAGCATTGTCATACAGTAAAATGCTTTTTACTCCTTGTTACAATTTGTTTACACGCTGTCATAATGCTGTAATTCAGTGGGGACACTATGAACCTATGGTGAGTATATTGCAGATTCACTTTTGGACTCGTGTCAGTTCAGTATCAGATTTCTCAAAATACAGTGTGCTGTGTAAGATTGTTATAAGACAGCTTATTATATAAGATTATTTTAATATGGTTACATATATAAGCATGTTATATATGTATGTAATATTCCTGCAACTTTTATTTGAAACATTTTCTGATAACTGTGTGAACTTTTGCAGGCCCAGGAGCCACTCACAAGTCCCGGAACCAATGATTATGTATAATTGGGCGCAGGCCTAAGAGAACTTTACTGTGCTGTGTTCCGTTGGCAGACTGTAGAGCCACCGTGCTCGAGCCCTTTCCGCCGATGTGCGTCGCTCAAGTGGTAACTGTGCCAAAATGCTGTGGTGACGAAGCATCACAAAATTGTTTCTTATTGTTTTAGTGATTTGCAGCATTTTATTCAAACCTAAACATGAAGAAGGAACATAAGTACAAGTTTAGTATCAAAATTCAAAGTTCTATAATTGCTTATATGTCAACACATTGGTCGCTTTGTGAATCCCAAAATTCTGACCGCATTATGCCGAGGTGTGCGGCATTGCATTTGAAATGTTCAGTGTATATAGTGACAGTGATTGGCTGCAGGTAACACAACTGAAGATGGGAGTCCAGTTAGTTTGAGATGCGGGCATGAACAGAAATCACTGGAGTGATTCTGTCACTCCTGCTTTGTAAGCTGCGGAGGACAGAGAAATTATAAGGTTTAACGCTATTTTAATGTTTGTACATACTGTATGTGGATCAAAATTTAATTGTAAGGAGGGACAGAAGAAATGTTGGTTAATGTTTATACTTCCTGTTGCTCATATAGGTGCAATTTCTCGTATCTGTGTGTTCTCGCCCCGCCCACGCCATGGTGGCGATAATGCAGCTTGTTCAATAATTACTGTGTGTGTGTGCGCGTGTGTGTGTGCGCTTGCTTGTGTGTATGTCTGATTTGGAGGCTTTTTAGTACCAACCTGGTATTGTACTAGTACAAGGTTTGCTTTGATAGGCAAATGTAATGAATCCCAAGTCTTCTGAATATTTGCATGAGTGTTCGTTTATTTGTTTGTTGCTCATGTTCTTTTTTATGTAAAGTTGTAAATACATTATTGATGAAATATGTATTGTGTTACTTGGAATAGTTGTATATAGTAAAACACGTCACTGTATATTCTCGTGGATTGTAACTCGCTCAGAATCCTGGATTTGAGTTGGACCGCTGTTCACAAGGGCCAGCTCAGCCTACTTCCCTGTTTTCCTTCAACCGAGTGCCAGGGCAGTTATTGCTGCTTCGTGAAACGTGTCGCTGATAACGCTACGACTTTAGAGGATGGGTACCAGACTGCAGACATTCTTTACAGGTCTGCAGTTGCCATTTGTTTGTGTTCATAAAATTAACCCTTTCACATTTGGTCTTCAAGGACACACGAGTGTGAATTATACTGAACTTGAGCTGCTGTTTGGAAATGAAACTTTTCCAGTCATCACTTGTTCTTTCTTCCTTGCTACTTTTAAAATGTGGTCCGTGTCAAAGTCACACACGGTATTACCTTAACATCTGTTAATGTTTATTAATTCTTTTGTCATAATTAAAAACAATCAGTCATGTTCTTTCATTTTGTGGCCCTATCACATCTACTTATTTTATGACTTAATCTCTTTTGAAGCATGTAACCCATCCATTTCTTGTGTGCATGTCTACTAGATCTCTTCCTTCAAAATTTCTTTTGTCCTGACCTAAGTGTCCCATCACCTCTTCACATCCTCTCCTATTCTCTGTGTGGGTGTTTAAATATCCTGCAATTATAAACTTATCCTTTTTAACCACATCTGCTAGATTATCAAATTTTTCCTTCAGATCCGCATCACGTCCTGCTTGAGGAGCGCGTATGTGATTATCATCTGTCAGTTCTCCAGTTAAAGCTGAGATTCCTGTCATTCTACTGTTTGTGTATTGTACCATTAATTATATTTTTTTCCAAAGAGTTTTGAAAGTATTATTGCTTCTCCATTTCTTTTTCTTCCTCCCCACACCATCATATTGGGATTTGGGGGCAGAATCCTGGTTAAGATTCAGGTAAGGAAGTTCAGAAATTTGTGCAGTATTTGTTTGGCAAAAACAACAGTAAGACTTTTAATATGATAAATTAGAATGCACGAATGCTCTGTGGACTTGATCTTTGTTGTCTGGCAGGCTGAAGTAAGAGGTACACGAAGGTCATTACATGGGATGGAACATGTGCACTGTGTTTTGACATGATGAACACATGGCTTTATTGGTGGAAACTTGCACTGCTTACAGAAAGTTGATGAGATGTTTAAAGCAGATATAGGTTGGGCATATTGAAATAGATTGTAGAGCAATAGTAGTAAGAACTGGTTCAGGACGGTCTGTGCAGCAAATCACGATCCCTGTCATCTACTGCCGGAGGTTTGCTTCATTGGAATGTATCTTATTTAAAAGAAGAATGTCAAATACAACATTTTTAAACAATGTGTTAACAAAAATTTGGTTTATATGCTCAGTATATAGTTTGAAATGTAGGTTTATAGAGGTTTAATGCAGAAGCTTTGAGAAGTACAAATTTATGAAATTCCTAATGATATTTGAGGATTTCATTTAATGTACTTTAAAGTTGAAAGGATATGAAGTGGACTGAACTGGCTGAGGAAAGCATCCACTTATGAGGGTGACAGGTTACCCTTGAATAGCAGAGCATTACATTTCTCACTTCAGGAAGATACATGAACTAGAAATTTTGTCAAAATAATGATAGGGTTTCAGAAAGATAATTACATTTTTATTGTGGTTGCATATGGGGGACATGTGTACATTATTTCCGTGAATCTCATGGAAATTTTCCATTGGGGACATTTGAAGAAGGAAAGATAACAAAATATTAAGGAAAATAGTTGCAAGAATGTGAACAGAACATGTTTAGCCTTTGTGTTAGAAGGGATAAAGTTCATGATATGTTTTTGAAAAATTAGGGTTGTTTGTAGGTTTATTGAGGTTTGTCATATTATTGGTAATTACTTTGTAGATTATGATTCTCAGTTCAAGGAAATGTTTATTTAAAATCAATCTATTTCTCTATTGTGAAATGCTAGGTTTTATCAGAAAGAGGTTATGTAAAATATATATATGTAACAACAGCATTGAGTTTCGACATTATTAGGGCAATTTATTGGACAGAACACGTAACAAGGCAAAGTCTGTACAAACAGTAATATGTACAATTTGAGGTCTTAATGGCGGCGAATATGAAGCTTACTTGTATTCAAGGTTATCTACCAATAACACAGAAAACAGCCATCTTTACCGATAATGTTATCTAAAACCTACTCCACCAAATTGCATGGTCGAAGTGGTTGTTTTTATGTTGGTACTGTTAATACCTAATAACCTCCTTTGTACATTGTTTCGTACAATGCTTTTCTTTAATGTCCAGTAAAATAACTGACGAAGTATTGTATTTTACATGGAGCTGTGAATTAAATAATATTTTATTCAACAAATATTTGTTAATCATTTGAATATCATTCTAATCAGCAAATTTTATTTTATAGCATTTTTGAACGCGTTCTGGTACCACGAAAAAATGAAACGCGATATAGCGTTCCATTGGCAGAAACCGCGCCACTGCGTATTGTGGCTGGCGTCTCTTTGTGAGGTCTGGTTTCGTGGTGTAGCTTGATATTATTGTCTGTGAAGAAGGTAATTTAAGTTAATTAAGCATATTGAACTACTATTATTTTGAGAGATGAAGTTAGTTTTGCTAGGTTATTAAAAATGAGCTGCTAATGGAATCTTGAGGGATTCTGACGATGTAATTGTATCTTATGATTTGAAACCACAACATTCAATAATTGGTTCAGTTTCCGTCGTCAGGTGACCAGTATGAAGACATTCTCGTTCTGTTTGGCTTCACTGTGGGATTAGTCTAAATTTCGGACAACAGACTGTGGCCATTACCCTGATGACGGAGGCAGTATGACCTCTGAAACGTTGGTTAGCATCGACCAGACTACACAGCGCAACAACCCACAAGACAGAAATCTTCAACAGACTATAACTTTTTTATTTCACTAGTCTACTGTAGATGGAAATAGAACCATACAAGACTTGAAGCTTTCACGGCTACTGAACTCATTAACATTTCTGGCAGCAAGCCGTGTCAGTTGTGGACAATAGTCCAACGTTTCGGAGACCATCTCTGCCTCCATCATCAGGAGTGACTTGTTCACCAAGATGATTTTGTTGGAAATAGAACCAATTTCTAGAAAGTGGCCTTTTGTATTAAAAACAGTTTAATTTATAAACTTTATAAGAATTGTTATATGTATTATTTATATTTAAAAGTAGGGGTAGGGGAGAATGTGTCATAAGTACCCCTTCAAGGTTGAATATTGAATACTTGTCCACAAGTTGAAAGCAGTTTGAGATAAGGAAATGCATACAAATTTTCATGAGGTACAAAGTTACTTATGTTTTCCAATTAGTAAAATGATACCTGCCACATGTTTTCACGTGGCTTGCATATTCACTTGTCAGGTGTACAGAAGTGGACCATTTTGCTGTGACTAGTGCTGTACTTGATTTATATACCATAGAGCTGATGTTTCAAGAATTAATTTTGATTTATTGAACTTATGATGAATTTAATATTATGATCAGATATGTACATTTCTTGCCACCTTGTAGTTTATGGAGGTTTCTGTTATGTTATATTAAGTAGAGCTCTTACATGGGTCTTGTGTGTTGGATATTTGGTGCATAACTGTGTGCGTCTTGTCAGTGTTGGGTGCGAATATGCCACATTCTGAACATCGGTATTCTTGTAATGCATTTATTCATGCACTCTTATCTTATGCTGCCATTGTGTACACTTAATGTATGTAATGCTTTCAGTTCATCATGGGGAAGGACAAAGACAGGAAGAAGAAGAAGAATAAGAAGGAGGAGGTGGTGGAATCTGACAGTACGTCTGATTCAGGGCCTGAAGATGTGAGGTTTTTTGAATGAACATCTGTATCCATTTGCAGCTTTTTTATGGTCATTGAATTGGTGTGAAGTCTGTGACAGTGCTATAAAACTTTCCTATCAATAGTGATGGGGAAATCTAAAGTTGTAAATGCAGTCGTAACTATTATCTCATAAAGCCCAGAATCTCTTAAGAGCAAATAATCACGAAGTAATGTGCCTGTTACGTAGATAGATTTATGTGATCAGTGTCTTATTTTAATTTTTCATGAAAGGGACTTTTAGTGGCCATTTTGCATAAATACTTATCACAATTTTTTGAAATTTTTTATATGTAGACTGACACATGTAAAGATGGTAAGAGTGTTGTGTTCTCGCTGGCAGGTCAATCCTCCGCCATCAAAGAAGACCAAGCCAAATACTTCTAGCTCCAAGAAAGATGATGAAGAACCATCTTGGTTCCTCGACAAGAACCGATTTATTAAAGTGCGAGAATACAGGGGGAAAGTGTATGTTGACATCCGCGAGTACTATGAAGCAGATGGTGACCTGAAGCCTGGAAAGAAAGGTGGGTTTTTCAGAACCGACAGTCAGATCCTAGGTCTTTAATGCATGTGCAGGTATGGACTTGCACTTCTTTTTAATTTATACCCCATTCGACAGGAAGCTGGGTGAACCTTATGCCAGATCTGGATGTATAAAAGAAATCCGCTGCTGAGAACTGAGTCTGTTTCCAGTTCTTCACCTGTCACTGCACTGACATAGCTGTCCTTGCTTTTGCTTTAAAGCTGGAAGGATTAAAATTAATAGAGGAACTCTCTATCACCACATCTCATTTTCAATATCAGCAGCAATTCAAATGTATAGTTTGGTAATTATCTTGTCTCTTAGTTTGAGTGCAGAATATTATGTAAAATGTTTGGTCCTGAGAGAGGAGGGAAGAGGATCATGAAGGATATGACTTTGAGAGACTTTGTGCTCTGTATTGGTGAAATACTATTGTTGCAGTATTTAAAGTAATGAGGTTATTTCGGGTGGCATGGCACAAATGAATATCACCCTTCACAGATGCCATGTTCGCAAACTAGGAAGAGAGATGAGGATATAAATATAAATCATATGCGAATGTTATAACGACGTGGCTTATGGTCATATCAGACTTTAGTGTCGGCATTGAACTGTGTGTTGCTGTAACCTGAGTTGGCCGTTGAACGCCTCTGACCGGCTGGGAGCCGTGTCTGTTCTTGTTGCAGGTATCAGTCTGTCGACTACGCAGTGGCAGAAACTGAAGAGCTTGATAAGTGAAGTGGATGATGCTGTCAAGGAAAAGTGTTGAGTGTGTGTGTCTGTATTTATGTGTGTTTCTGGTACACTGTAAGTTTCACTGTTCATTTAACTGCTGCAACTTTTAAAATATGTGTGTAAATTTTATGAGTAAAGTACAGATGTAGAATGAGCTGTGCTTTCATGGACCTCAAATTCCTTGTCCTGTCCTTTTCTTGCAGATGTCAAACAACTTGTTGACTTTTTTGTGTGTATGTTTCTTTGCCGTGGTTGGGACCAAACCATGCATTTTGACTGCTTGGAAACATAAGAACTATGTAAATGAAAAACCTTCTCTGAAATAGCAAGCTGTGAAGTATTGTCACTGGAGGATAATGTTTAGACACTGTATGCTATTGGACCTCTCACCACTTTGATTGTCTTACATGTTACTTGGTCCTTTCATTTCTGAGGTGTATCCTTAATACATAATTCCAATGAACTTCCTTCCATCTTTTCTTCTACATTTTTTCTCAGGATTTTTTACATTGTCTTACTTTCATTTATCAGTTTAGTTTCCTTAACCTCAGTTCCATCCTTAACTTCGTAAATTTCTTTTGGTTGCTGTGAGTCTGGTCTTGCCCTATTGTGTACTCCAGGTAGTGTATAGTGAATCAAGTTACCTTGGCAAGTTGGACTTTTGCCCATTCAACTACATTTTTTAAGGAGACTACATGACTTTGGAAACTGAATAAAAAGTGGTTTGCATTATTGGTATAACTGAATGATAGGCTAATGGTACAATATATATAATATGGAAGGAAGAGTAGGAGGGGATGCTTGGTGCATCAATAATGAAGCCATATTTCAGAGCAAGAAATTTCAATATGATGTGCAGAGGTGCATTGCAAGAGTGACTATATAGAATTAAATACATGAAGTGACTAATGAAATTTAATAATGCTTATGTTATAGTATGTAATTTTCTGTTCCTTGATGCTGTGTTTTTCACAATCTAACTCTAGAACAAACTGGTATTTAGCAATCATGTACTGCAGTTCTTGCTTGATGGATTGTGTAAATAAGCAGTTATTTATTACATGTATGAGGATATTCCAGTGAAGAAAGTGAAAATAAAAATTTGTAATTTAATTGCCACGTATATTTGGTTGAGAATATCCAGTGAAAAAACGAAGTACATGACGACAGTTATGAGAGACGTTAAGTTTTATTATTACTATGGTTATGCAATGCATTTATTCAGTACTCAACTAATGAGTTAGTGCCATGGATGCGCATAGATAATTCATAATTATAGTTTAGCTGCACGTACACTGTGGTCTTAACCTAACTGTGATTTGTACACAGGAACACCAACATGGTCCAAGTAGAATACTGTATATTAGTATTGTGAAGTTCATTAAAATTATTGCTTTGAATGACAGTTTATTGATTATTATTTCACAAACTTGAATAGTCATAGAAGTTTTATTTATTCCCCGACCCGTAAAGACGATGTATTTTTTGCAGTGTTAATAATGAAATGTTTCCTATGCTGTAAAATAAAAGATGGTGCTGCATTAAGGTAAAAGCGTGGCTGTTATTTGTTTTAGTGGTAATGGCGGTATCAGTGAATGATTTCCTTCCAACTTTTGAACGTTTAACGAAGAAACCTGAAGATTATTTGAGGTATGAGAATAAATAATTTTTTTATGATTCAAAATCGGGTCAGTATTTAAGCCAGCCTTGAAAGATTGCCTTTTATCTGGGTGGTAGAATTTGCGTAAATTGGAAATTCGTAAATATCTGTAAAATCACGTGCTTGTCTTTGGAGTAGCATGAATTATTTTATTCGTATTATAACATGTTCCACATCCTTGCCTTATACTTTGAAAAATCTGTGGATTCTTAATACTGTTCGGTTATATTATCTAAGGTGGATGTGTGTTTGATCGTAACAGGGTCTGAGGCCCATCCAGTTCATATAAAAGTCTGTTTCTCGGAGAGTAAAGCTGGCTGCTCATCCGAATTTAGTATTGAGTTTAAAAATGCATGCCACCATAAGGATACTTGATGTGGTGCCTACCAGAATTACAACCAAAGTTTCACGTTGTTTATAATCTGAGTGGTTTCTCTAATGTCTTTATGATTTCCTCCCATGTCATTATACGTGTTTGTGCCGTTATTTAATACTGGTATAAATTTTCTCATTGTGAATAGGTTTTTTCTGCCTCAATAGTAAATTTGTGATTATTTGATGAAATGTTCAGTTATACCTAATTCTTTATTGTGTTTAAATTACTGTAGCTTGTAGTTTTCTTCTCCAATGTTAAGTACTGTCCCAGTATCCGCATGTGAAAGCCACGCATGTAACACTTCCTGTTCACCACATTCAGAATGTCTTGTTTCTTTATCAGAATATCCAAAAATATGCTGGGGTTCTAATTCCTATAACATTACATTGTACTACAACATACAACTTAGCTGTTGTCATGGTTCAGTGTGCAGGCCAGTGTTGCCCCAGATGTGAGGGAGTTCCTCAAGAGGCTGTATGACTTTACAAAGTTTGTGGAGGATGACCTACCGTCTGGTGATGCTCTCCCAGAACTGATTTTACAAGGCTTTGATGAGGAGCAGATCTGGCAGGAGTTAGAGCTGCAGAATGAGGCACGGAGAGATGGGCTGGTGGCCAACATTGTGTCTCTTGTGGCCCACAAAGATCGCCTCAAGTTTCCTATCCAGCTGAAGAATGGAGAGAGAGAGAGTGATGATGTGTGCAGTGGTGGGCAGCTGCAGGGCCGGGAGGAGGACGACATCAGTCGAGACAGCCCGTCATCAGTACCAGAAAGTGAGACAGACATGTTGGCTGACCAGGGATCTTCCATCAGGAAACGGAAAGGTCAGTTTGTTTGGTGTGTTGGTCTCCCTGCCCATGAACTTGCATTGTGTAGTTCTTTTGTGTATTGTGTTATTTATTTATAGGTTATGTAATGAATGTGGCAATTGTGACGTATTTGAGGTAATGCCCTAGCATTTAGATTCAGAGAGTGAGGAACACCACAAAGCCTCTTTCACAGTAGAGACCAGTTGAGGTTCAGAATATTGTGGTCTGAATAAAAGGCTGCGTTGTTTTTACTGCACAGCATCAGTTATCAGATAATATTGTTTTTGTAGGTTAGATTTGGTTGATTGTTATGTAGGATTTGAGGTTTCCACAGTGATGTGAGCACAGTTGGTGTATTCTTTCGGCTGTGTACAAGTTCCGGTGGAATGTAGGTACTGCTTCCATCTTCAGGATTGATGTGAGGAGTGTTAGGAAGGAAGTGGGTGGTTTATCCACGTTTAGATGGAGGAGCCCGGTGGGGGAGATGGTGCCATGCCTAGAAAATATGATATTGAACAATCCACAGAAATTCTACCGTCTTTAGACTTTTGGCTCATAGTGTATTTTATTCATCTATGAGCCGGCATAGCTCAATCAGCATAGTGACTAGCTACGGACTGGAAGACTCAAGTCTGATGCCTGATGGGGGCAGAGGATTTTTCCTCTAGCCTCTGGGTCCAGACCCTCAGCTTATATGTTAGGGAGGGCTCCAGAACCCTTCAGTGTCCCATGGCTTTCAGATCTACTTTATGTGTTGCAGTACAGAATTATCCGTCCGTAGTGGATGATCAGTTCTTTAAGCTGAGTGAAATGGAACATTTCCTGGAGCAAGAGGACCGCCGTGAGGCTGGCCAGGACAGCAGCAGCGATGAATCTGTTGACTTCTTCCAACCATCACACAGTGATGCGGATGAAGTATGCATTTGTTTGTTTGTTTTATCAACTGTAACCTTTGTTTTATTTCCTTTTATGTCTGTCTAATGGAATTTAAAATTGAGGAAGTTGTAAAAGTTGCTTCTCAGTTGTTTTAGTGTTGTTCTCCAAAATCTATAAGTATGCAGTAAAATACTGTGTTGAATTAATTCCCAAATATTAAAACAATTTATCCGTTGTGGCAAAATATTGTGTCATTAAATCGGTGTGATGGGGCACTAATTTTCATTGAGTTAGGCCGGTTTATTGATAAACAGACTTTTATTTAAAGTATGATATTACTATTACTAATCAGTTTACAAGTACAGTGAAATGAAAGTCTGTGTGATGTAAGTACTCAACGAAATACCATCCCCAGTTTCATTTTGTCATAAAAGTGACAGGCACTGCCCTAGGCTTGATCAGCAGCTGCCATATAAATGGCTTAGCTGTGGCAAAACCTAGTTGATGAGGTTAGTTATTTTATTTTGTTATGTGCTTAATTACCAGTTAGTTTAATTGGTACGCTGTATAGTGTAGTAGTTTTGCCTTCTTGGTAGCCAGAAGTAACATTGCCAAATAAACCGCTGTTGATTTCTGAGTTTCTGTACTGTGTCTGCAGGAGGCAGAGCATCCGCACTACGTTGAATTCTTTGATGCACCACACGAAGATGGAGATGACCACGACCTCCAGCGTGAGAGTGAAACGGAGAGGATGGAAGTGGAAGAGGAAGATAAAGGTAGCGCAGAGGGAGAGACTGATGAAGAGGAGGAGGAGACACAAGTCAAGAGAGTTCGGTGAGCCATCTGATACTTGAGGTGGTCGGTTAACTGGCCGGAGTGTTTGCGTTCGGAATTGGTCCGGTCTGCCTGGCACAGCAGTGAATTCCAAGCTGTTGATCTGTTACCAGTTTGTAAAGCTATGGGTAATTTAATGACAATGTACCAAGTGTGTGCATATGTAGTATCAAATACCACAAAGGTGAGCATGTGTTTGAAGTGGGAGTGGCTGGGGTGAGACTATGGTGCGTTTCAAAATACCATCTTGGAATGTGCCTATAAATGACTGAGAGCAATCATTATGGGTTCTTGGATATTTTGAAAAATCAGATTGTTTATCACCAGAACACATGTTTGAGATTGATGGACACGTGTTTCAGGTTTAATGAAATACAGACTTCCGATGTAGAAAATGATACAGTAGGAGCCAAGTCAAGTATGGAGATGAGACAGGAGCGTCTCCGAGCACGACTAGATCAGCTGGAGGATCAGGCATTGGCTGAGAAACCTTGGCAAATGAAGGGGGAGGTCTCCGCTTCTTCTCGACCACAGAACTCGCTGCTGGAGGAAGTTGTTGAATTTGATTTGACCACAAGACCAGGTGAGTTGTCAGATGATAATGGTCAAGAGCTTGTAGTTGGTATTACAAACTTTTCAGGTACTGGAAATCCGTCTTCATTGGCGTGTATTATCGAGAAGCATGGTAGCTTTTAGAGTAAAGTGGGAATTACAAGTTCATATCTTGTTTTGAACAGCAGTAAGATGCCCTTGTTGCCATATGTTGACTCTTTGTGGATTGGTTGAGATTTCATTGTGGTAACATTGCGCCATCTCCTGCAGCCCCGGTAATCACGGAACAGACGACATTGCAGCTGGAAGACATTATTCTACAGCGGGTGAAAGACCGCGCGTGGGACGATGTCGAACGGAAAGTTAAACCTGTGGAGACCCCTAATGAGTACAAGAAGAAGCTTGTTCTGGATCAAGAAAAGAGTAAATTCAGTCTGGCCGAGGTGTATGAGCAGGTCAGTGCTGCAGTGTCTGTTTGCTCACAGGACAACTTCAAAAAAGTTGACCAGTTTCAGGGAGCGGCCATACATACCTTTATTATTCTCATCGCATTTGGGTGGGAGCAGCGCACATTCATGATTTTGGATCTATATAATTCTACTAGTTTTCTTGAAGTGTGACACAGAGCAGTATTATACAAACTGTTTCTCTACTAGTTTTCTTGAAGTGTGACACAAAGAACAGTATTATACAAACTGTTTTCAGCTACGGCACACCCCAATTTGTCAAAGATGTGTGACATCACACCACGAAATGTCACCTCATGTAAAGGAGGTATGGAAGTACACGTGGCCATAAATTTGTACCTGCATAAAAGTCCTTGTGTGAAAACAAAATGTAACACATGTTGAATAAAATTGTCAATGGTGAACCGTTGCGTGCGTGTGAACGCTTTATAAACTCTAATTACGAAGGATAAGAGGTTTACTTCTAGCTGTAACGGGCTAATATACAATTTCTCATAACAATTTTTAGCACGCCTGAGACCTTGTGGTGGCACACTGGTTTGTGGAACACTGACATAGAGAACTATTTTTCATTTAAACGTGGGAACACCTGACCTATTGTACGTGCTCCTCTGATGGTCTAAATATCTTACAGACTGCCCACTGAAGTTTCATTTGAATTAGGGAGAAATGAATTTAAGATTTTTTTTTGTATATTCTTTTGTCATGTGTCTTGAAGCATAATTTTTATGAACCCATATTTGAACTCTGTGTGACTGATGTATATAAAATTACTATCACCTGTTTGAAACTGTTATAGTTGTTAATTGATGTTTTATCTTGTATTGAATTTTTGTGGTGATTTTGTATAAACATGGCTATTGTTAATATGAGTGGCATTAAAACCTGTAAAGTCTGGTCCTTCAAGACCTTAAAATTTATCAAGAAAATGGATTACATTTTTAATATTCGCTTTAGCTTTACAAGTACTATAGACAGCATAACTTGTTGCCATCGTGAGAGTTTGAGCATCTTTTTTTGTTGGCGTACGATTAATTGTACAATAACTTGTGATAATTTGGTATCTTCAGGAGTACATTAAGCAGCGCCAAGCACAGGAAGCTGCAGGTGACGATGGTCGTCCAGAAGAGGAGCCGCCTGAGCACCGCGTAGTGCGGACCATGATGTCATCTCTGTTCTCAATGCTGGACGCGCTTTCCAACTTCTATTTTACACCTAAACCAGTACGTTTGCTGCTGAGAATAGTTTAGATATGGAACTCTGTTTTAAACTTTTAATGACAAAATTGCTTTGCCCATTTTGTGCAAGGGATGACCCACGATGGGTAGTCACATTTCTGTCTCAACAAAGGTAACTTGTTGACTTCGGTTGTGTCATTATGTTGACTGGTCAGTTTATGATGAAGCGTCAATAAAGTGATGGGGAAAAGCTGGTCTACTCAGAGTAACTTTGTTTACGTGTCCGTTTGAGATTGAAACCGCGCCTTTCAGGCGAGAATGTGAGCAGTGGCTCTGTCATTGATGATTATTCTGGCTATACAATCAGATTCTCCTACACCAAAATGCTTGATGACGAGAGGTTATGTTCACTTTCCACATTGCAGCCGGCACCAGAAGTAAAGATTGTGAGCAACCTGCCTTCCATCACCTTGGAAGAGGTTGCCCCTGTGGCCACAAGTGATGCTGCCCTACTAGCACCAGAAGAAGTACGAGGTAACTATCGATTGCAGGGTACAGCTATTTTGGTGATATTTGAATTTTAAGCAGTTATAATATTTAACGTTATATTTGCGTATGAGGATGCACAAGTACAGTTTTGATTGCATAGGCAGAAGTAAAATGAAAGTGGGTTTCATTACGCACTATGCATAAGATTCGGTCAGAATTTACATTTACATTTACATTTTGTATCTCTGTTTCTGTTCATGGTGTGATGTTTAAGGCATGACATCCAAACTGCACTGTTAAATTTGTTTTTATATAACCCTCTGCACTTGATACATTGTCATTAAATCAAGTGTGGTAAATGCGGGAGCACCACATTTACGTTGCTCTGTGTAATGGCAGAACGACCCAAAGGGGATCTCATTGGCAAAGCTGAGCGTACCTCATCTGACAAGAAACGGGAACGTCGACAGAAGAAGATCAGACAGAGAGAACGGCAGCGTGAACGAGAGAAGAGGGAACGAGATGTTGAGAAGCTACGGCCAGGCCTGGGGAACAAGTACAGCAAGGAGCAAGCGTTGCGAGACCTGGAGAAGGTCACAAAGAGCAGCAGTGTTACACAGGTACAGTTGCCTTTAAAAATATGTAGGTATTAAATTAAAATAATATGTACACTATCAGAAACAATAGTGTGTTGCCAGTGGAATGCAGATGACTCGGAGGAGGAATAGTGACTGACGTTACTTTCTTGTATAGTACTCAGAAATTTACTCTTAGAATAAACAGTGATTACTTCCCTAAACTATTTGAGCCTTATAATGGAGACATGTAGTGTCTTCGTAGGATTTGTGGTTCTCACAGCGGTGGGTACAGATGTGACTGTCTTCTGGGTTGTACCACCGCGAAGTTTTAAATATTATATAAACATGCTTTGGTTTCAGAGGATTAAGATAATTTTTGATAGGTGCACTTTCTACGCTTTACTGCTCTGACCGTCGTCTGTAATTGATTGGTGTACTATATCATGCGAGGTGTAGTGGTTATGCTGGCGTGAGTTGCTTTTGAATAATGGCTTTTGTGCTTCAGTTAGTGTGGCTTACCATCTTTGTACCTGAGTTATAATTTTGCGATCTAAGGTACGCACACAGCTTATAGTGTGGGAAATATGCAGACCTGCTTTCTGCAGGATGTTCAAACACACTTTCTTGTTGCTGCAACGCAGGTTGTTGAGAAGAGTAATGCGAAGGCTGTGCGGTCATCAACAGCGTTCTTCAGCCGTCTACAAGATGAGGTGAAGAGTCATATTAAAATGAAGTCTTCAGGTGCCAACCCTGATCAAAAGAAGAATGTGAAGTCTGCTAAGAAACTGAAGTTGTGACTTGCGTCTTCATTAGGCTCGCTGGTTGTGTAACATCACGAAACTTATAGCAGGTCTGTGACGTAGGCCAAACTTGTTGTTACTTTTGTATGTATATTAAATGACTTAAGTATACTGGTCGTCGGTCTGTATCTTAACATCCTTACCCTCCTAATTAGCCTCACTTACATGCAAGAAATATAGGTATCCCTATATTTAGGTGTTCTGTCCACTTTTGTGTAAGTGGGCACATCTTTTAGCGGAAAATATCGTGCTACCATGTTTCAGTGGCCATACAGACTTTGTGCTGCCATCTGTCATTGGTCATGACACCCATCAAATGTGGCATCCTCCATTATAACGTGATGTGTTCAGTGTACAAAATTGCATAAATGACCAGTCTTTATTCTCGACTTGTAATGACCTCCACTGTTCATGGGGCATTTTATGTATAAACTCCACTGTTCATGGGGCATTTTATGTAGAAATTGCAAGGACTGTGTTGCAGCGTTCAACAGCAATTGACTGTACACTTCCTCTTTTTTTTTCTTTATACTGCAAGAAAAGGGGTAATTTTTAAAAGTCATGCTTCTTGGAGGTATCGCCAAATACCTGATAGAGCTCATGCAATCAGTGTTGCGAAGTCTGGAGCATTGGTACACATCTCCTTGTATCCCAATCTTAGATAACCAAATTTAATCCTTGAATGTGTGGTACGTTCAGTTCTTTTATGCTAATATTTTAGAATCAAAAGTGGGTATACATACTATTTTAATAGAATGGGTAGTTTTACAGTTGCTGTTTCTTAAGGTTAAAATGTGGTTGGTTTAGAGTTTGGGTACTGGTATAAATTTTAATATGTAGCCAGAGAAGAGTGAATGTTTTATGTTTCTTAGATTTTCTTGTCATAAAATTGATTTCTCATGTGCTACAAATGACCTCTAAGAGTAGTAAGTACTCTGCTGTTTTGCTGCAATCATTGTGTGATTCAGTAAAATTTACATTCTGGTTTTAGATGAGTTTGCAAAATGTACAATTCCTATGAAGCGTGAGATGTTCTGACTGGACACTTCTCTGTGTCAGTATTTTGAAATTGGTTTGCAGCTTAAATTATGCCAGACTGTAGTTGGAGTTTTATTGCATATATTTTGTTGTATTTTAAACCTTTTTATTTTACAACTCGTGTGTGATATTAGTGACCAGTAGTTTGTTTTGAACATTACTTCATTGTGGCCTTGCTAGGTAAGTAATTGCAGTTCCCCCTTTCCCCTCTCATTTTATAATAACCTAAAGTTTCTGAGGATATATTTTGTATGTCTTTATGTGTAATTTATAATTCTGAATTTTCAATGTGGGGTATTTCCTTGTGGTTTGCCTGTGATGTTGGTATGTCATAAAGTCTTTCATTTTTTTATGGTAGGATTTTATAGACTGCTACTTTTACTGTACAGCTTAGGACAGATCTGGTACCAGTCATAGTAAAAATCTGCTGTTCTGACAGTTTGGTAGTCAGAAGCATTTAAGAATTATTTAACCATATCTGCTACATTTTGCATTGGCTGTGCTATGCCTTTTCTTAAGTTCATGCTGCACATATAAGACAAAATATGAAACCAGAGGCCCACTGTTTGTACAGCATTAATGTACAAACCTGCAATTAAGATCAATAGACCACCGTACATAGGTCCATTGTAGTGTGTGATATAACACATGGTTTCTGATAAATTGGAGAGAAGTTCAGTTTTTTGGCACTTCATTTGAAATTTGTGGGGAAGGTCTTTGTAGTTCTTTGCCTTTTGTATCTGGAGTTTAGTATATTGCTTCAGCTTTCAGTAGTAATCCAAACACTTAATATGTCTCAACCTGAAAACTGAGGTTATACTTTGCTGGTTCCAGTGATAGATAAGCCAACATTTAGCTGCTTGAGCCTTTGCACAAACTTAGTAATTTTATTTGTTGTATGTACACCTTATCAGAAAGAAATCTGTAACAGATGGATATGTAAATGATGTATTTTGTTTCATGTAGCTGTCTTTGCATAGCAATTTTTAATGCAGTTTGAACCATTATGGGTACCTATGAACCTGAATATTATCACTAGGCTACTTGCTGGTTAACTAGGGTTTTATTTCTGGTAGTGGCAGAGATTTCGCTTATGGCTAATGCGTCCAGACAAATTCTGGAGTCCCCCACGACCACTGCATTGGTTGACGTTGCTAAAGCGACCGGGACGTTAAGCTGGCCACAAATTCTTGTGTTATAGTTAAGAATCCTAGGAGTTACACCTCAATTCCTCCATAAGGCCTCATGGCGTGGTGCTTAATTAAGCATAAGGGACAAGTTTATGTTTTCGTTGTAAATATATTCTCCAAGATCCTATTGTGACATTCGGACTGTTTCGTGAAATGTCAATTTTAGTTCTCGGAAGCCGATGGAGTTGGAGTGACCAAATTTTTAGTGTTGTGTCTCGAATGCTTTGGCCGGTTTATGAATTGTATTCCAAGACATGAATAAACTTATTATTCTCCATTTGAAAATGAATACAATTTATTAGAGACTGAATAAATTTGGAACGTTGGTACTTCCGCATTATAGGGAGCGGCGGAAATGTTTCTATGCTTTGTGGTTAGGTGTCGGGATAAATTGTAGTGCAGTCTCGTTTCTTCGCGTTACTTACGAGAATGTTAAGATGGCTTCCATGTTCGTGTAAACAGAAAATTGTGTATATTTTAGAAAAAAAGTGTGTGTAAGTTGGCAAGTTTCCGTTACTTACATAAAATTATTTTAGATATCTGTGCAGTGAGACAAAAAAACTTATAACGCATGAATTTTAACTCAGATGTCTGCTGTAACTACTCAAACTGTAACAGGTAAATCGTGTGATATTGTCCTTGATTTCAATTTTGTGTGCATTGAAAAATACGAATTGCTTTGTTGTGGCCCACACATAGTATCCTGATGTTCGAGTGGTGAATTCCTTCAAATTGCTTGGTGTGTGAGTGAAAACTGAATTTTTCTGTTACATTCTGTGTTTTGGTGCTGCAAAACAGTTGTCGAAAGAAATGAACAGATTTTGTGTTTGATGAAGGTTGTCAGGTTATAGCCAAAAGTCACTCGTCGCATATTTTATGAAGAAACTAACAAAATTAATGACAGTAAGGTTAGGTTGTAACAATGCACTATGATAAGTTATCGATTATTATCTTTGTGTATGTCTTGCTTGGTCATTACTGTGCCAGTCGGTACCCTATAACCACCATAAAGCTTTTATGTGATTCTTAGTTTCCAATATTCTTACATGGCAGTACTACAAAACGGCCAGTATTCAGGTTGCCTGATTTTTCCATGACATCATACTGTTAACATTTATGCATGAAGGTTTATGAAATAATTTCTTAGATGTACCCATGTCCAACGATTGCAAGGTCTGTAATGTGGCTTCACCTCGCTCTTCAGGTATGCAGTGAGCCACCCCAAAATATCATACCTCCTTTGTCACCACCATTTAATAACCAGAAAACAGGGATTGAGGGATGAGATATCAATACAAATTATTTATTTGCTAAAAGTAAAGACAAATTAAATATTGTGTGCACTCTTAAAGTTTAAATTATAAAACTAAGTAGAATGTGTGAGACCTCAGGTTTTATGTGCAATTTAAAAGTAACGACTTAAAGAACACCGCAGTTACACTGGATAGAGTACACAGGTGGTAAAAAATGTTTAAGTTATTAACCTATATTAAAAATATGGGCTGAAGTGTAGTCCATTTGTTTTTTGGCTGGGCAGAAATGCATTTGGACTCTGTGTCACATTTATCTCAAGACCATTTGTTTCATGTCACAAGTAACTTCACTCACCGAAGTCTTGTTTTGGTTTAAAAGTGATGGATGGTGTTGAGATTGGTGCTGAGGGGAATGTTTAGATCTGAGGAAGAGGAAGTGACAGAAAGATGGAGACATTTTCATAGGGATGACCTTCATAATTTGCACTCTTCATGAAATAATATTAGGAATAGGATGTAATGGAGGATGAGATGGGGTGGACATTTAGCACATAAGGGGGAAGCTGAGATATGTAAAAAAAATTTTAGTTAAAATGTAAAGGGAAGATACATTGAGACTTTGTGTTGTTAAAATGTCTTGGATGTGGATTGATTCAACTGGCTCGTGACATGGGTCATCGTGTACACGGTAATGAGCTTGGCTGCCTCGTGGGATATTGTGCCGTGCAGTCTCGTATAAACTCACCGATGTTTCAGAGATTCTTACTGCCTCCATTTCCTTGATGAATGAGGCTCTAAGCACTTCTAAATGATGTCAATTTCTGCCAGATTGTATGGTCCTGTATACCAGAAGACAGTCATACTTGCCACTGCGAGAACCCGAAATCTCGTGTGGCAATAAACCTTTCGGTTGCATAAAAGTAGGGAAGTTTGTGATGGCCTGTGCAGTTGTTTTCTTAATTATTAATTCATCCATTCTACGTGTCTTTAGGAATGATAATGTATTCAAATTTAAGCAGCTGCGTAGGTGACTGTGTGTCACGTGTCCGTGTCTTTTGAAGTACATTGTTTGCCGGTGTTCCTGTCATACCTAAGCAGTTAATACAGATCCAGTTCAGGTTTACAGATAATCATAGAGCTGCGTAAGCATGTTATGAAACATATTACAGGCATGGTAAAGGGCGATTAGACTGATTTTGTGATTTTGTTTGCAGGGACTGACCCCAGCAAGGTCATCCAGAAACGCCACGCTGGCTCAATAGGGTGAGTGATTACACTTCATGTTCTTGCCGTGTTTGTTCACGAGGACCATTGCATTTTACTTTGGAATTATTATTGTTTTCTTCTGCGAAATACAACAGCCGATCTCAACAGTAGGTTGGGAATGCTGTCAGTTGTGGCCTTACAACAGCCGATCTCAACAGTAGGTTGGCAACGCTGTCAGTTATGGCCTGGAAGTGGTATGAGTTGTTTCTGTCCTAAGCAGTTCAGTTTAGCGCAGTTTATCGTTGTTGCGTCTTGCGTGAGCCACCTCACTCGGCGTTAATGTAGACTTGCCAACATTTGTGAGTAGTCTGTACCGCGTGACCGACTGGAGCCGGCTTATAAACCTCAGAAATGTCAGCATATGAAATGGGATGTGGCATAGGATCTGATCCTCG
>NW_019060135.1:310393-325380 GCF_000696155.1 Zootermopsis nevadensis | reverse complement strand
GGAAAAACCTTGTGGGTAAATGCGAGGCCTCCCGGACGAGATTGCAGCTTGAAATCTCTCACGACGAACGTCGTTAGTTGATATAACGTCGTCGGTCTGAGCCCGCGCGCTCTCACACATTAATTGGCCGCTGCAGTTGTTGATGGCTCGCGTCACCCGGACTACAGTCATTTGTCTTCCCGTGGTTATTAATGCACCACGAGCCGTTCTTAACGATCCGACCGTCCCCCGTAATCGCCGGGCGCTGCGTGCACTTCAGGGGCAAACTCTCTAGTCGCCATAGCCTGACACCATTTCCATTTTAATATCATCCTCTCATTTCCGAGTCTGAATTCAAGGTTCCCGCCAAAATTCTCTACATTTATTCCTTCCCGTGTCCAACCAATTCTTTTGTTCCTTCTTTTAACGTGTTCTCCACGTGTGTCGTCTGTCTTAAGTGTGGGTGTTTCTCATATGCATGTTCTTTTGTCAGAGCGACGACTGCCCTTTTGGGATGAAGACGAGACAGTCAACGTTTTTCCTGGACCAGAAGTAAGATCACGGCCAGGCCACTTAAGATCTGCCCTCACTGAAGCGGGGGCAGAGTCCTCTGGACACAGTGGTCGTGACTGTGTGGTGAGGTGAAATATATTATATAGAGACTTTCTTGAATAGTCCGTGGCTGCTTAGCTCGAAGGCTTTATGGAACTTTTAAGGTTTATTAGTGTACTCACAAAAGTCCCTTTGGGCTCTGAATCTGTCTTTCAAAGGTTGGCACCACCTACAAGACCACACGACGTCACAGCCCATAAGACCTCGATCGACAGTTTAAGCTAGTCCACCATTTCTCTCTAATTCTCATTGGTTACTATCCTATCTGCGCTTTGATCTCCCAAGTGGTCGCTTCCCCTGAAATATTTCTACCAAATGCTTGTATGATTCGTCGTCACGTGCGTTCTACATGTCCCGTCTATCTTAACATTTAGATTTAAGCACCCTGATAACATTTGGTAAAGAATACACACCACGAAGTTTCTCATTGTATAATTTTTACTATTATTAAATTTTAGTAATACTTCTTTTAAGCCAGCGACACTATTTTTCCGCCTGCAAGTTAGTTCGAAACGTCGGTGAATTTTATTAACGTTTCGACACCGTATAGTTCTTGTAGTAAACTGTGTGCATCCAGCGCCGTGGCGGGCCGGCAACTTCTCCGGCACGCGAGTGAAGCTGGTAGCAGAGAGCTGCAGGCGTTACGTGTTTATCCAT
The DNA here is from genome assembly GCF_000696155.1 of Zootermopsis nevadensis. The sequence goes on along the minus strand of NW_019060135.1, from coordinate 324,132 downwards.
CCTGGCGGATGGGACAAGGAAGCTTACTTACGAAATCTGCTTTGTTATTTTGTGGTCGAACATGTTACTGTGGAAGTAGTGACTGCCGTCTTTGTCTGGTACATATTCTTATTGACTCAGTAATTCGGTCCGTGGAGCAAAGTTTTTCACGATTAGCCGATAGTTATCCATCTAGTCACGAAATCTCCCGTCTGTTATGGTACCCGAAAGCACATTATCGTGTTTACATCTCGCTCTGATGATGGAGGAAGTAAGCACTTCCGCAACGCCGGTAAACATCTGCCGGACTACGCGCCGTAACATCCCAAGAGACGGTCGTCTCGCCCACCGTGTGTGTTATTAGTTTCCTCGAGGATCGCTCGCATGGATTCCGTGCATCGGCGTTGTCTGTTGTAAAGTTTATCATTTTCGTCGTTTTATCTCCTGTGGCGTCCTGTGCTAGACTTGTTGACGAAAAATCGTACACTGCGAATTTTCATTTCTGGTATCCCAAACACTTTAGTAGGATATTATTAGGCAGAACGTGTGTTTTGTACGGTTTTTATGCCCTCCCAGCGGTTTTTAATCGCCACGGTTGGCAATCGCTCCAGCGTGTCGTGTGGCTCGGTTCTCATTATGTTCCCGCATTGCTAGCGTGATTCTCTCCCCGCCGTTGGCAGCACTGAACGTGTCGATACCAAGGTTTCGCTTTCTAGCGTGTTTCTGTCGCCTCGGTTGGCTACACGTTAGCGTGTATCGCGTGGCGCCGTTGGCAACGCACGCTACATGTGCGTGTCGGCTCTCTCTGTCACGTCAGTTGGTATTTCGCCGCGCTCTGGTGTTGTTGCTATGGTGCTGCGATGACGCTTTGATAATGTACACGTACGCTGCTACTGCCGGGGGGCCTCCGCCCCACTACGCGCCCCCACCTACGTATTTGGCCGCCCAACTGCCGCCCCCGCCACCGCCCCCAGGAGGAACACTGTCGCCGCATTCCAAAAGGAGAAGGTAAAGACTAATTTGAACTCGGTTCAGCCCGTGGCTTTGTTATTTGTACGTGAATTTTCATGGTTCGTTGCATACGGCACGGAGTCAGTCCCACACTGTAGTTCGCGCCGATAATGTGTATCTGTTTCCTCGGAAAACAGAAGTGATTCCTGAAACGCCGTGGTTTTTCTTTTCTAGTTTGCAGAGGGCGTTAGGGAGAGCTGCGTGTGCTCAATTTAATAATTTGTGGGCGTTTTGAGAATTTCAGTTTGCGGGGAAGGTTAAAGTTTTTCTTTTTCCGGTATTGGGGACTTGCGTCTCGTGTGGTTTGAGCGATTTGACTCTCGAGTCGCTCGTTCCGACGTCACTGGCAACGCTGATTTGACACAATGGATTTAGATTAAATTTGGCATTCGAGGTATTTCCACGCGTTTAAGAATAAAATGTAGGCGTGGAACAATAAGGAACTCCTTACTCTTTACCAAATTTGATTTTTATAGTCAAGTGGGGATGGGTGGGGCACGTAGCGCGCATGAGGACCAAAATTTTCGTTTCGAAGACATGAAGAGAGCAGTCCATTCGTAGTGAGAGGATAAAATCAGAAGTTGATTTTACGGAAAGAGTTTGGGAGGGTTTTAAAACTGGATTCGTCTAGCTCTGTGGCGGGCGGGCTCCGTAAAATACGGGGAATCTCTTTGACAAGCTGAGCCACTGTCGGCTTCTCACGAAGGGTTGAAGGAAATCCAAAGTCGACAGCGTGCGTTTAGAGATTGTCGGGAAGGTGTGGAGAGGACATTCAGACAGGTTGGCATTGCCGACTAGGTGGATGCCTTACGGCACGAAAATTGTCTTCAAGGTGCACGACTGGGGTTCTAATCCCGGCAGCCACCAACCCTCCTCGCCGTCTGCGTTCGCCAAATATTTCCTCAGTGATGACAGGCAGATCCCATTTGTGTGGTGCTCGATAAGAAGGGCCTATGTGGCACTAGTTTCTAGTGCCACATAGGCCATTCTTACCGACGGAGATACCGGGTCGGAGGACGTGGACTGTCAGGTCCTCGGACCTTTTGACTGATTCTACTCGGCTTTTAACGCGTTCCGTGCCGAATATTAAGGCTTCGACCGGGATGTTCTTTTGTTAAATCTTATGTGGTACCGCCTGATTCGACTTCTAATGGTTAAGTGAAGTGTTTTCTTCGCGGTACGGTCTGGATTCGTAAATATTATGAAGACGAGCTTCGGCTTCAAAGGATTAACCAGCTGATTTTCGTAATGGTGAGGTGTAGTGTTTTCTTCGCGGTACGGACTGAATTCATAAATAATATTCATACGATCTTCGGCTTCAAAGGGTTAATCCATCAAAAACTCGCAGGCTTCGTCGAAATCGTGGTAATTCCGCGTGTAACCCTGATTCCCATCGGTGAAACGAATGTATTCCTGTTTGTGTATCGAAGACAGGCGCATATGATATCAAGTTGTCGAAGTTTCTCGGCGAGATATCCCGTTCGTATCACGGAGAAAGGGTGACGTTCATGCGCGTTGTAAGTTGACCTTCGTAACACAGAAGTCGCTTGTTTGTATTTTATTACAACTCCGTACACACCGCCATGTTTACCCAGATACACTGCAAATACTTCCCGATAAACTGGCCGTGCAGTGTTTTGTTTTAAGTTGAAAGCCGCGACATGTAAACAGCTCGACGGAAGATTTCGAAACTGCCTGAAACGTAGAAAGTGCTCGGTGCGTTGTCGCTTGCGTGAATACCTGAGGTCTCGTGTTCTTCAGTTGCACCTTTAAAATGTCCGTCGTCGTATTCAGGGGCGCATTAAACTCGGGTAAATACGACAGGTGGGTGGGGGTGGGGGGTCTGCAACAAACTTTGCTTGATTTGCGGTTGAAATCCGCGAGGATCCGCGCAATGCCACGTCCATGTGGGCAGAATTATCGAGAAGCTGATAGTCGCCCTGTTTTGAGAAATCCGTTTTGGAGCGACTGTGGAGATGCTCCTCAATTTCTAATTTAGCGAGCAGCGCTCGTACACACGGTCGTTGTCCTCATCACCTTGAGCGGGCCGTTCTGCTTCAGCAAGCGCGTCGTGATGCTATGCCCGAGAAAACCACGACTCCTTCCTTCCTTCCTTCCACAGTTTCTCGTTCAGCAGCTGTTGGCAGCGTCGTTAAATGCTGTTGGTGTCGGCTGTGTCACGTGACGTCATTATATTACAACGGGAAAGTATTGCCTCCACTGGTTGTCGTAACTCAGCTTTGAAAACTGCAGCAGTTGATACGCGACTCTGCCCTTCCGGTTCGTGTTGCAGACGATTCGAACAAGATTGTGTCCTGGTGCAACGTCGGTCCGGTGTATTCACGTACGTCGTACCATGACAAATCAGTTCGTGCGAGGTGTTATGCGGGACGTTCGATGCGCAGGGGAACGAAGAAATTGTTGAGCTCTGGCATTCTTTGCGCCCCCCCGGTCTCCGCCCCCCCAGTTTCAAGTACCCTTGGTTTATTTTGTGTTCTCTCGGAAAAATAAGACAATCACGCGTATGTAAAGTCTATCTCGCCGGGTCTGGTTGTAGATCTTAGCGGTCTCCTTCAGTGGCGCCTGACTATCCCAAATTTTGTATGGGTAAGGCGGCCCCGGGATGCGATCCTCTGACGTCTAAATGCTACTGATGTGATCGCCCCGCATCAAGAGACCCGCATCTGTTCCGTGGGAATCTTGTGCCCCATCTCAGTGGTGCAGGCTTGCCAACCTTGAGTTGTTGCTTGTGACACGTTCGGTTTGCATGTCGGATTGCTTCCGTTAGGAATTCGGATCTTTTGTTCACGGAGCGAATGAACAGCAACGTACACTGCGTACCACTCATTTGTTTCCTCTGTGTTAATCATTTAAAAGTCCAGTGGTAACTATTTTTACCACCTACTTTGACAATCAATAACTCTCCGTTTTGCCAACGTAGAGTACGAATGTGTTCGTATGATTCTCGCTGTAAACAGCGATTATTTCCTTAAACAGCGTTAACCAATCGATCTTTTGTAATGGTGAAGAGTTGTGTTTTCTTCGCGGTACGGGCCGTATTCTTAAATAATATTTAGACGATCTTCGGCTTCACGGGTTAACCAGTCGATCTTTGTAATGGTGAAGTGTTGTGTTTTCTTCGCGGTACGGACTGGATTCTTAAATATTGTTTAGACGACCTTCCGTTTGAGAGGTTTAAGAACGGGACATGTCACGTAAGCCGGTTTGTCAGAATCAAGGACTGCGCTTGAAGGACGCTCTGATGTTTTTGAATATTTCGGGATGGAAGATGTGATCTGAGAGTATAGGGCATTTCGAAATTTTGTACTGCGTTTTTGGTGATAAAAGTTAAACTGGACAATATCTGGAAGACATGAATGAAAAGACGACCTCGAAGAATGTCAGGGAAAAACACAATCCCAGATCACGTAATTGCAAACTGGCATTTTGAATTATGCAAAACAAACAATTAATATTGTCCGGGCACGTCCGAAAAATGGCGGACAACAGATGGCAGAAACAAGAGCTGGGGTGAGTGAGGGGGGACCGCGACTAGGGGCGAAGAGAGAGTCGAGGATGCAGTGGCAGGGAGAGGATGGAAGATGGACGGACGTTGAGAAACCGAGAGGCTGCGTATGTCTTGGTCTCACATCACAGATTGATGGTGATCGGGAAGGAGGTTCATACGAGGAGAATATTTGGACACGAGATGACAGAGGGTTCTTCCTACATCATTCGAGAAGGGACATCGAAGGCTTCCTCAGGGCGTGCGAAGTAACGGCGTAGGTGGTCAAAGCAGGCATTTGTATGAGCGGGTGAGCAACTGGCAGCTACTCAGACCATACGCTGGTGTTGGTTCGGGCACTCCAATCAGCCCGATATTGAACAGAAGGTGTCACCCCGGGGGGGGGGGGGTAACGCCTGTAATCTGGTTTACGTGCCGTGCCGCTCCGATAAAGGGCTCATTAGTCCGTCGTGTGGGGGATAATGGAGACAGATGGCGGGGACGCGTAGGTTCGAACCGCAGCCCTCCACATTACAGCGTCATTAAATAAATACAGGCGATCAGCCGGTCTGCCCCACTTTGCGGCGAACAGCACGTGCCAGGCCGGTCCGTCCTCACTGCAAGGTGTTGGGTCCGTATCGGCCCCACCCTACGCGAAGTCGTGTAGCGCCGTGTAGCCTGCTACAAGTTTTATCGACGTTTCAGAGATGCTGTCCCTCTCCGCCATCAGGCGATTAGTACTCAGAAACGTCGGTAAAGTTCCAGACTGCACGCCGCAATATTCCAGAAGGCAGTTATCTTCGTACTCGCAGCCGTGAGAACCTCAAATCTCATCTGTTCATTGCCGTATTCACAAGAGGCTGCAACCGGATTCTACCTGAATCCAGTCTACAACCCCCCACCCCACCCCCTCTCTGCCTCCTTCTCTGTTAATGGGTCATGGTGTCTGTGCTGTTCGAAATCACAAGGAACTCATGAAAATTAGTCGTTTGTAGAGTTGGCAGGACTTCTCGGGCGGGGACTCGGCCCATCGCTAGGTCTCTGGATCCACAAACCAGCACGACACACACAGAAACTTGGACATACGTCAGTCAGTGCCTTCAGCGGGGCCCCAACCCGAGACCTCAAGGCCGCGTTGTTTGAAACAAGTTGTGACTGCTTTCTGATTCGGCTTTGGGACAGCCAGAGCAGCCGTGCGCTTTCGACGTGGAAGGAAACCAAGTGGCCGTTGTCGATTGCTGTTCGTTGCCGGAACTTCTCAGCGTCGGGTGCGAATCTGCGGTTCAGAAGCTCCGAGGTTTCTTCGTACAAAGAATTCCCGCGGTTGAGCGTCGCGATGCCTGATCTTCTAGGAAAGAGCAGAAATTGACGTCGTACCGAATTGAGCGCGCAATACGCCTCTGTAGCATGCCTGGTTACGCCCTGCTGCCTGTCGATGGTAGCGCCCCAGGTTTGATTCCAGAGACCGAAATGTGTATAATGGGCCTTCATATTTGTTAACATTTTAAATCGAGGTTCTTGTTGGTCGAACACAAATGAGCTACGTCGAATCGAAGCGTTTCTGTTTGTAACACGGAATTTCGCGTTTGTTTTAACCCCACAATAGAACGGAGGTTTCCTTCCTCGTAAGAGTAGATGACGCGTCTGGAAGGCCGCGGGCTTTGAAATAGCGATGTGACGCTGTTTATAAGCGCAGTGGAGTTACAGTGACCTCGCAGCTCTGCCGAGGTCAGTGTTTTGTTTGCGAGGACAATGCCGAGTTCGTCAGTCCATCTAGCGGGCGTGACCCGAAGCCAAGGACTTCGTCACGGCCTCCCGATTACATCTCGTGACATGTTCCCGCGCTGGAAGGTCTTCTCGGGGATCTCCCGTTTTATTGGGGAGCCTACCTTGTGCGCCTTGCAGTGGAACGGTCGAAGCGTTTCATTCGTCGCAGAATGTCTGGGCGAAACAGAGAAACCCGAATGTTCGTGGTTTTCTGTTTCTTGTAATTTGTTTCCGTCCTGACGTCTGACAAGGGACACGTTCCTGTGACACAGGACAGACCTAACGCTGCAGAATTCTGAGGTGTGGTTATTTTGATCGTGTAAGTCTGCAGTGGCTGGCTTATTTACGTGTTTCAGTCCAGTGTTTGTTTAATTAAGCTCTTCTGTTTGTACTTTAAGTTGTTGTTTATTTCAAAGTTTCGAGCGCAGTAAGCAAATTTGCCACCTGTTCGGAACGTCCTGCGTCCTTCCCTCTGGGTCGCCTTCAGCGTCCGCCGTGGGCTTTGTGGTCGAGGAGGCTTCGGGCGCTCAGTTGTGGTCAGTGGTTAGACTCAGCAGTGGATTTAACTGGCTCGTGGCCTGTGTTGACGAATCTCCTGGTTTGGATTCCGTGGTACTTTGCACGCAGAATTTGGGGAGAAGTCCGCGGTTCGTTCGCCAAGCGCCTGGACGCTTTCGGCGTTGTGTTGGCACCACTGGCAGCAAAGTAGGATGAGAGCCGCCGTGCGCCTGCGCAGTGACCGCAGCTTTCACGTCTCTTGCCAAACGAGAGAGGAATTTGGAGCACGTAATTTTCATATCGCCTCTGCTCGTGTTTGTGATGTTTCTTTGTTCCAGGTTCAAATGGAAAAGAATCGTGTCTCAGTGCGTGGGGAATTATTTTTCCTCTTGAATTTACTGAAATATTTATCGTGTCGAAAAACGTTTAAGGTAAAAGTCTTGTCGAGCCGTAGCGTTTTGTGTCCAGACGGATGTGCGTGGCACTGCTTTCTACCTGTTCTGCCCATCTCATTCTTAATATAATCTCGTTGGTTATGTTTGAGCAAGGGGACAAATGAGGAAAAAGGAAATTGAATTGAAATCCGACGGTGAATTCTGAGCAAAAAGCGCGGACGGAGCGGGAACAAGGCTGGATACTTGTTTACATGAGATGGCACAAAGGAACGTTAAGTCCCGATAAACAAAAGAGCGAAGGCCGCTCTGATGACCTCAGCCTGCCAGTGCGTGCTTCAGTTTGCTGACTGCACAAACATTCACTGCCGCCAACCTTACAGTCGTGCGCCGGTGAGGATGGAACCCCGGTCTCAAGGCGTGTCGGACGAAGTAAAATGTCTCGTCTTGGGAGTCGAACCCAAGTCGCCCCTTCAGCGTGTGGTTGTCGCTCGTCTGGCAAATTCGTCGTCTTTCGTGCGACTCGACGGAGGCGCCCCCCCCCCCCCCTGGAAGCTACATTTTAATATTGTGATCCCATCTATGCCTAGGTCTTCCAAGTGGTCTCTTCCCTTCAGGTGCGACGATCAGGGAGCAGAGAGCACTTCGCTTTTGCGTCTGGTGTGCGTATTCGAAGGCGTCGCGGCGGGAGGGGCGTCCGACCGATTCCCCTGTCGCAAAATAGAAGCTCGCTCTGAGGATTTGAAGTCGCACCCAGAGGCTTGACCTCAATACCGAATGCAAAGAAAATCAAACTTTTGAACGCGTTTCGATCTTTCTTGTCGATCGATGCGTCACTTAGCGTGGATCATTGCACTGTTCAAGATCGCCCAAGAAAATGCAACGATATTAGACGATTCGATAACTTATCGATTTGTTTAGTGTGTGCTGGATTTTGCTTTATTTTTAAAATGTTGCCGCGTGTCCCGGTCACGAGAAGTACAAGTTTCTCTTTTCGATGTCGTGACGACCGCGTTCTTACCACACTCAGGGCTGAGTACCGCGAACCGCTCGCCTCAGACGTGGCTAAATCTGATTCGCGTTCTGTGCCTCTGCGGTGGATGGGAATTTGTGGTCAGCTTCAGGCTCCGTCCGCTCGCCCGTGGTATCAGTTCTTTCGGCCCCTCGTTCGATCTCGGGTGCCTGCCTGGACGTACGCTCATTAAACAAGGCTCAAAAACGCCGTGGCTGGCGATGCGTCACCGCGTCCTGACGTCATGGTGCTGATAACACGGCAGTGCTGCCGTGTGCAAGAATGTATCGGCCGTATTTGGCAATGTCTGTAGCTACGGCTCGCGAAAAGGCGGGGAGCAGGCTCGGAATCGAGATTATGCCCGCATTACGGGACGTTGCGCCGTAGAGATTGTGGAGGCAGCAGGTACCTCTGAAACGTCGGTCAGTTTTGTACGAGGCTGGTACTTCACCGCCTTAAGAACCTGAAATCTCCCTCAGTTCAGAATCGATTGTCGTTCCGTTCTGTTATCTGTGAGACTCTCAAATCGAGGCGTTTGCCTGTGAGACTGGCAGGGCTTTACGGATGGGAAGAGTTCACTGGGGAGACCAAGGTGCAGATGGAAGGATAACATTGATATGCATCGTGAAGTTGATTCATGCGCCACAGGACGGGGACCAGTATCGGCTTTTCTTTGGGGAGGGGGGGGGTCGAGAGGAGGACTTTTGGACGCGGTGATGAACGTACGGGATATCGCTAGCTATGCTACAGTCAGCTTCTCCGTTTCACGGTGTTGGTTAAGGAGTCGAATGGAGTGTTTGTTTTAAATTTTCGGGGCTGTCGTTGCCTATCGGGAGGGACTGAGATGGCCGGTGTCCGGGCGTGGGTTTGAACCTTTTCTGACCGTCCTGGGCGGTACATGACCTCAGCGGCAGATGCAGTGCCCGGCGCCTTTAGCCTGTTTGTGTTGCGTGTTGCAGATCCGATGAGGACGACCCGAGTGGCAGCAAATACAGCCGCATGGAAGAAGACAGCATCCAGGACAAGGAGCGCTTTGCGAGGTGAGTTGCTGCACACGCAGGGGCGCCGAGGGCTGGGCGGACCGAACCTAGTCGTCCGTTCCCGCCGCCGTGCTCTCTTGCATTGGACCCGGTGTAACGCGTCTCGGGGGCCCCCCCCCCCTGGAAGCTACATTTTAATATTGTGATCCCATCTATGCCTAGGTCTTCCAAGTGGTCTCTTCCCTTCAGGTGCGACGATCAGGGAGCAGAGAGCACTTCGCTTTTGCGTCTGGTGTGCGTATTCGAAGGCGTCGCGGCGGGAGGGGCGTCCGACCGATTCCCCTGTCGCAAAATAGAAGCTCGCTCTGAGGATTTGAAGTCGCACCCAGAGGCTTGACCTCAATACCGAGTGCAAAGGAAATCAAACTTTTGAACGCGTTTCGATCTTTCTTGTCGATCGATGCGTCACTTAGCGTGGATCATTGCACTGTTCAAGATCGCCCAAGAAAATGCAACGATATTAGACGATTCGATAACTTATCGATTTGTTTAGTGTGTGCTGGATTTTGCTTTATTTTTAAAATGTTGCCGCGTGTCCCGGTCACGAGAAGTACAAGTTTCTCTTTTCGATGTCGTGACGACCGCGTTCTTACCACACTCAGGGCTGAGTACCGCGAACCGCTCGCCTCAGACGTGGCTAAATCTGATTCGCGTTCTGTGCCTCTGCGGTGGATGGGAATTTGTGGTCAGCTTCAGGCTCCGTCCGCTCGCCCGTGGTATCAGTTCTTTCGGCCCCTCGTTCGATCTCGGGTGCCTGCCTGGACGTACGCTCATTAAACAAGGCTCAAAAACGCCGTGGCTGGCGATGCGTCACCGCGTCCTGACGTCATGGTGCTGATAACACGGCAGTGCTGCCGTGTGCAAGAATGTATCGGCCGTATTTGGCAATGTCTGTAGCTACGGCTCGCGAAAAGGCGGGGAGCAGGCTCGGAATCGAGATTATGCCCGCATTACGGGACGTTGCGCCGTAGAGATTGTGGAGGCAGCAGGTACCTCTGAAACGTCGGTCAGTTTTGTACGAGGCTGGTACTCACCGCCTTAAGAACCTGAAATCTCCCTCAGTTCAGAATCGATTGTCGTTCCGTTCTGTTATCTGTGAGACTCTCAAATCGAGGCGTTTGCCTGTGAGACTGGCAGGGCTTTACGGATGGGAAGAGTTCACTGGGGAGACCAAGGTGCAGATGGAAGGATAACATTGATATGCATCGTGAAGTTGATTCATGCGCCACAGGACGGGGACCAGTATCGGCTTTTCTTTGGGGAGGGGGGGGGTCGAGAGGAGGACTTTTGGACGCGGTGATGAACGTACGGGATATCGCTAGCTATGCTACAGTCAGCTTCTCCGTTTCACGGTGTTGGTTAAGGAGTCGAATGGAGTGTTTGTTTTAAATTTTCGGGGCTGTCGTTGCCTATCGGGAGGGACTGAGATGGCCGGTGTCCGGGCGTGGGTTTGAACCTTTTCTGACCGTCCTGGGCGGTACATGACCTCAGCGGCAGATGCAGTGCCCGGCGCCTTTAGCCTGTTTGTGTTGCGTGTTGCAGATCCGATGAGGACGACCCGAGTGGCAGCAAATACAGCCGCATGGAAGAAGACAGCATCCAGGACAAGGAGCGCTTTGCGAGGTGAGTTGCTGCACACGCAGGGGCGCCGAGGGCTGGGCGGACCGAACCTAGTCGTCCGTTCCCGCCGCCGTGCTCTCTTGCATTGGACCCGGTGTAACGCGTCTCGGGGAACCCTGGCCATCCGCCTCCCATCCTCACAGCGCCGTACCGTAATTCCTTTGTTAGTCCTCCGGGTTTCGCCACAGACTTCCTCGCCGGTCGTCAGCCACGTTTCACTGGGCGCGTCGTAACTGTGGCTCAGTTCGAGGTAAAACGAACAGCCCACTCTCTGACGTCACGGTTGTTTCGTGAAACAAGCCGTGCAGGTACACTACATATTAATTAGAAGAGGCTGTGTCGTGACCCGTCCTTTTCCCACGGTCCAGCGCGGGAGAGACGCGCCCCGGGGCTCCTTCTGACTGGCGTGCTGCTGGTGCACGGCGCACTGTGACCCCCACCCCCACCCCCCGACAACGCTCAATTATTGATTGTAACTGTTGTTTTATCTTTCAAATTTTAAAAACAGTCCGTTTAATCCCTACAAGAAAACGCGGGAGATGGACCCCCAAGGCTGCAGGTCCAATATTTATGTCATCTTCTGCCCCTCCCGGAAACCGATGAGAAAATTGTGAAGTGACTACGTTTACTTCTTAGGGCCACGAAGTGGTTATTTTTCGATGTTTGGAGTCGCTTTGTGTCCGACAAAAACATTTCATTTCTACCTTCTTGCAGACAAAAGTGAATTAAAGAGATTGCTTTGATTTCAGTTGTTTTTTTCTTATGTTCCCATAAATTAAGGTCGAGTGTCACATCGACTGAAAAATTGGTCGTGGTCTTTAAAGAATGTCTGCCTTTTTTAAGGTACATTTTCTGGTATTGAAATCGCAACCCTCTGAGGAAAATCGCTGCTCTGCCTTGCAGAGCTCCCGTGATGACCTTGGCTTGTCTTTGTCTCTTACTGCAGGGAGAATCACTGCGAAATCGAACGCCGGCGCCGAAACAAGATGACGGCGTACATCACGGAGCTGTCGGACATGGTGCCCACCTGCAGCGCGCTGGCCCGCAAGCCAGACAAGCTCACCATCCTCAGGATGGCGGTGGCGCACATGAAGGCCCTCAGAGGTGAGTCTCGTTCTCGTTTTCAGCCAATTGTCTCCCTTCTCAGTTCACGTTGCACGCGCCAGCAGATATTTGGGATTGCCAGGTGTCGAACGCCGGACTCCTAAGCAGTTGGCTCAGAATTGTTCGCAAGGAGACGAAAATTTGCACGTCTCCCGTGATTTTTTTGTCGCTGGATCGTGACCCCGCGCGCGGCTGTGGGGGGGAGTCGTCACCCCGTGGCCGCATCTCCATTCGGCCCGCGTTCTGCAGCCCCTGAAGACAATGGCGCTGACCGGATGTGCGTACCGCGCGCATCAGTGGCACAAGTGCTCGGCCAGTTTCCTGGAGGAACCGTAGAAAATGGCGAAGATCGCAGTGTTTTTTAATCTGGGACCTGCCGATTACAAAGCGGACCGACGACCACTCAGCCAGTACATCCGATGCTGACGGATCGGGAGTTGCATTGAATTCCCGTGATCCATTCTTTTGCTTTAGAAAGAAACATTTTCGTAAAATATCTGTGTCGTTTAGTCCTTACATTCGACTAGAATTTGCCTTTAGTCTGATGTGTGCCCTCTCTAGACATTCACGAAACTTGGTTCATGTAGAATTTTGACATATGTTATATAATTTTTTAAAAATCCTTCTGTTAAATCCACTTGACTGGATGTTTGTCTTGTTATGGTCGCGATCTGTGTTCTGCATCATATTTTGGTTCTATATCGTAAAATGTTTATGTCCGAAATGAAGCGCTAACACAGACTCACTGATGTTATCAGGCATTTGTGGAGCCAGAAGGTTTATTATCGAGTTCTGGTCCATTTGAATCCATTCCGCACCCTCCCATCTCATTTTCTTCAGATTCATCTCTGTTTAAAATATAGTAAGATTCTCGCATAAGAATAATGATCTCTTTCCAAGCATTCTGGACGTGGTCTACCCCGGAACTGTACAAGATTGCCTCCAACCTTCCTCCCACAGAACTGTTTGTGTAGTAGTTTTAAATAGGCCGCAGTCAGTTCTTCCGCATTCATCGCAAGTATTCTGTGTTACTAGTCAGAGGAGAATAAATGGTGGTTCGAGAAATGAGTGGCTTTTGTGATCATTGTGATGGGCATTATTCTTCTGTGACAGCAGATGGCTGAGTAACTGCTGCCTTCCTACTACCTCAGACCCATCAGAAAAACATAGACCCATGTTGCATGGAGCTCGTTGAGCCATTGTGTGCATGCTTATGAAGACGTAGCTACCTGTGATGACGTGAAGATATGTGTGTCGCAGGATTGCATGGTAATGAGCTGCTGTCAGGCTGTGGGTCTCTGCCGTAGTGCACTCTGTCTTACGGATAACATCAGCTCTGACTTACAGATGTGATTTCTTCAGAAACTTTATATTAGGCCAATCTCATCTGTTGACAGAATTTTTCCATTAATTTTCAGGTTTTCGTCCCCTGGAGCCATTTGGAGTGCATTATTTATGCATGTAATTTATGATTAATGCCGTAGCGTTGTGGAAAATCTGCTTTTTGGAGAAGTTTGTACTTGTTATTACATCATGAATTTTTTCTCTGATGGAAGGTTGGGTAACCGACGTACCTGCGTGTCTGACGACGCGGTTCGGCCAGCCTGTCTTCTTTCATTGGGCCTGGCAATTGCAGGAACGGTAGCTGACTAGCAACTATTAGCTTTTCAAAAAGAACTCTCCTCTGTAGTGTTATAGTTGGTGACTGCAGCACAAATTTTTAATTACTTTGACAATGAAATTATGTAAGACTTGAGGTTCTCACAGCGGTGAGTATGAAGATTTCCGTCTTCTGGGTTGTTGCGCTGTGT
>NW_019060135.1:275988-296365 GCF_000696155.1 Zootermopsis nevadensis | reverse complement strand
GGTGTGTGAGAATCTCTTTTATAACGAGGCTCCACCCTGCAGAGTAAGAAACGAGTCCAGAGCGAGCTGTGTTCTTGGTCGGTCACCGTTTGTTACTCACTAATCCACCGTTTTCACAGGCACGCCTACTCGTTATAAGGAATTTCCCACTCTAACGGCGCGTTATCGGGTACGGGGGCGAAGTACTGCGGTCAGGAAGTCGAGTCTTAAGCGGCGTCTTGTCCGATGCTGGCCCGCGACTCCGCCCCACATCACACGTAGTTGGGGCGACAGATGCAACAGAAACTGCCCATGTTCTTGTAGAACGAGGCACTCCGATTCTTCATGGTCCACTGCTGGCCTCCGGCGTCATCTCCGATGAGGGCCTGGTTCCGCTCTGCAATCAGCACCGTGCGAGGATTAGCGTCTGGTAACGATTACGTGTGCAGAACGGATTCTCGCTTGCGACATCTCCGGATATGAAATGGAGTTGTTGAGCGATCGAAAGACAAAATTTGCTCCAAGCCCTGAACACGAGTCGTCATTGTCGGTGTCCAGAGCTTGTCACGATTTGGCGCTAAGCGGAAGTTACGTCATAAGACGAGCTGAAAATTGGCTCAGAGAGGAGACAAGCGATTAAAAGCTAGAACAAGAGGCAAGAGAGAAAAGACGCGGGTGTACAGACCAGTGCTGTTCTCCTGCCGCGGCATGAACTCCTGCATGTCCTGAACCATCTTGCGGATGTCCTGCGAGTCCTTGGTGATGGAACACAGCTCCTCCTGCTTGAAGTCCGGAGTGATCTGCTTACACAGGAGGATCTGGCTGATCACGTTGCCCAGATTGGACGGGCCCGGACGGTTGTCTGCGGACCGCGACATAAGTAATTCAGTGTACATTTATAAACGATGGATTAATTAGTCATTTTATAAAACCACGGGGTCAGATTATGAAGGACTTCCACAGTACGGAGAATTTTGAAGGGAATAATGCCCACCATTAGAGAATTTTGAAGGGAATAATGCCCACCGAAGTGGCCCTTTGCAGCCGAAGCTCGTCTAAATACTATTTAATAATTCAGTCCGTACCGCGAAGAAAACACTTATCTTCACCATTACAAAAGATCGATTGGTTAACGCCGTTTAAGGACATAATCGCTGTTTACAGCGAGAAAGTCTTTTTGAGACAAAATGAAGAGTGGCTAATTAACGAAGGAGGTGGGACACTCAGTTACTATTGTTCTTTAATGGGTAATTCGTTTCGGGTGTAATTATAAAGCAACTCTTTGTTTTATTAAAATGCCAACCAATTTTCACAGAATTGAAATCTAAGAAATTCTTCTGCCGTGTACCAGGAACAGTCAGACAAGACCAGTCGTGTAAAGACGTCTCGTCTCTGGGATGCTGCGTCGTGCGGTCTGGTAGAATTTCACCGACGTTTCAGAGGTACTGACTTCCTCCGCCGTCAGGGTAATCTGAATGGAGGCGGGAAGCATCTCTGAAACGTCGTGCGGCGTCCATCTTGTTCGTAATGTTCAGAATCAACGTTCTACGACCATTTTCAATGTCGCCTGTTCGGTCCAAACACGTGCTTAAGGCACGCGCGCTGCCATCCGGGCGACCGCTTAGATCAATAATTGCCGTCGGTTTATTCGACGAGGCGCGACGCGTGGTTTTACCACCCCTGAGGGACATTCCATTGATGCATTCTGTCGTGAAGTTTGTTTCGCGCGGGCGCCATGTTCATATTCCGCTGCCTATCCTCCATAACCTCTCTTACGTTAACACCAAAGACAAGAGAACCAACTCTTAAGTCACATGGACGGCAATGATAATTTTCCTTCGACGTATCGATGTTGGTCTTCCGGGTTATGACGCCGTGTTTCGGAGGAACATTGTGCTTCCATCTTCAGGGTTAAAGAGGAACATTGTGCTTCCATCTTCAGGGCTAAAGATGGAATTATGTCTGCGCTACGTTACAAGCCAGGACACCAACATCGACAGTCAGCTAGCTATCGATTCTTTCATTCGTCGACCGTCGGCCCGCGTGGAACTAATTTGTTTACGCTGTTATGCATTATTGTTATTAACTTTTAAACTAATTTCATTTTCGTTGCCCGTGTGCTTGTAGTTGCTAACTCAATTTGCTGCAGTCTTTGCGCGCGTGCAGTCGAATGGAAAGGACGGGAGACGAGAGAGTGACCTTGACTGTCCAGCTCCACTGCGCACGGTCGGGCCTTCTTCAGGATTCGACTTACGCCTGCTGCGACCTCTGTTGGGAGGACGGAGCCAGCTGCTTACCGTAGTATCCGGACATGTCCATCGGGATGACCTGCACCAGCCGGTGGCACTTGGCGAGCTCCCTCAGGAACAGCTGGGCGATGAAGAACAGGAGAACGAAGTGGGGATTGTCCGCGGGGATTCCGTCAGCCACGGCACTACAACAGCGAGCAATGTTACCACACGCTTTCCGTAGCTCCGACTAGTGGACGGGAGAGGATGAGGAAGGAGGAAGGCACAGTCCCGGCGTGCACCGCGAGACACCTCAGACCGGGGGGCAGAGATTTGAACTGGGGCTCACCGAAAAGAAATGTGTCTGCACACAGCGTAGTTGAGTAGCCGTCGAGCATCTCCTTCATGCAGACAGAGGGAATTGCCCGTCTTAATTGTCTTCTGACAGGAATGTCGCGCGACAGCGACTCAGCTTTCTTCTTACAACGCTCGTCTCATTGTGAACCGGGCTTTGGGCGGGGATGTCGTGATTTGAGAGAACGTTTTTTAACAGCGTCGCCAAACAAAGGTCGAGTGACCCACTGTGAGATGTTGTGAACAGCCGGTCGAAGTCTCTGGCGTGCGACCTAATGACGTCTGTGTTTTGTTTCCTTCTTAAGAATCTCTTTTGTTCAAACTGTGCGTGCAAGATCGTCCATCCTCACACAGGAACAAACTTCGACAATTTCCGTAAACCATGGGCGCGTAGTGACCGAGTTTCGAGCCAGAAACTACTGAACGATGTTCAGGCGTGGAATAAGAACCACGGGCCTTGCCTGTTTTCTCGTGGACGCCTCGTAGAACCAGAAAGTGGCTTTTTAGCAGGTGGTAAGGTGATAGTGAATTGGGAAGGATATGGAAGGAAACGCCCTCTGTCAACGTGTAGTCGATACGTAGCCGCGTTATGACTCGGTGTGTCTGTCGGGCACGCGAGCCGATTTGGCGCACGCCACTGTTAAACGTCAGGCAATCAGACCGCCTTTGAATACCTAAGTAACCGACTGCCTTAGCTTTGCGATGCCCATTAATATAAACGCGGATAAATGGCTGGCGTCGTTCACACTGAACTGAGTTGCGGAATTTTGAACGCCAGTTACGACTTTTGCGTCCGTACCGGATTCGATTAGGCTTATCGATTGAGGGGTCGTGGCCTGTGTGTAAAGGTTAAGTTAGGATGGGTTAGGTTAGTTGCTAGGTTACATAATTCTTCCTAAATATTCGTCACGTTCCGAAACTTATGGTCACCTCTCGTCACTCTGTTACAGAAGGTCACGTTTAATCACTCTTTGGTTAACGCCGAGTCACGCTTTGCAAATCTTTGTCACGGTTCGACACTTGTGGTCACCTCTCGTCATGCCGTTATAGTAGGTCACGACTTGTCATGCGTTATCACGCTGGTCGACAGTAACTCGCGCTTAAGTGAAGTTGATTTATTTAGTTTACGTTACTAGGCGTGGCCTCCTATGGTACATATAGTTACCACTGGCATTAAAAGTTCATCTGTGATAGAGGTGACGGCGTGACATCGTCACGCAACAGCCTGTTTGTAATATCGATCTGTTTCAGTTGATGCAGCGTAAACACGCTTCCGCGGAATAAGGAACAGCACGGCAGGGGAGGAAGTGGTCGTGGCCTACCTCAACGTTCAGGTCAGCGCAGCATTCATACTTTATTCTCCTGATTTCCAATAACTGGGGCGTAATATAATTGCATTTATCTCGTGAGATGATCTCGGAACTCAATTGATACACGGGCCAGTCGGCTCGCCTTCGTGTTCAGTGTTCGTTCCCGTACTGACTGCTCTGTACTCCACTGTGCCCGCGATATGGACATTTGTCACAGACGGAGGTCGATCCAAGGCCTCGTCAGCGCGTGCGGCCTCCAGGTTCCTGGGGATACGACGCGTTAAATGACCACTCGTTGTGTGGGCTCTTACAAACGTTCAGGGGGTCAGCGACGCAACTAGTGAGCTGGCCAGCTGTGCAACTGTCAGCTTCGTGACAAAGACGTAGCACCGCGGAGTTGGTCTTTATCGAACCCTTCGTGAACCACATGAGTGACCCAGACCGGAAAATGAAGAACGCCTGGTTATGATGGCAGCACTGCGATATGTATCGCTCCGCGTCACATCGATCTCTCGCAGTAATCTCCGATACTCGATACGTCTTGAGGTAATAGCATTACGTGACAATGGAGTCCCGCGACAATACAGACTCCGACAAAATTAAAAGTTGCCTTCAGGTCAGGAGGTTGATATCAAAACGAATCATAGGCAACATAAATAGCAGGCCTGCTGGTAGTCGCTCATCTGGCCAGGGTCCATCACCGCCCACCTCCAGACTGACTGTATCCTGAGCTAGTTTAATCCAATCTGCACGATCCCACTTTGCATTACTTCTTCATTGCCACGTTCTTGAGGTTTCCCGCAAAGTGTTCGTGTTACTCCCGTTTATGATCGGGACTTCCACTGCAGTTGGCAACACTGTACCGTACTATCTGACCTTGCAGTCCCTTTGCCCGCTCAAAGGAACTACTTTGCATTCAAACCTTTGTCTACTCGTTACAAATTAACGTCACTTCCGGTCCCTTGTCCGCGGGCTGGACCTGTTCGACGTGTCCAAAGGAGTCGTTATGCCCGCCCGCTAAGCACTGCGTTCCCACCACAGCAAAGCGTCGGCGGTCAGTGGGGGCGGGGGCGGAGCGTAACCGCCTCGACGCTAGAGGATGAGACTTTTTTACCAGCTGGCCGACTATAAGTTTTTAAGAACTCCCCCGCGTCTCGCGGTCATAGATCCTGTCACGTGACTGTGACAGCTGATTAGGGCAGTGCACGTGCACACAGACACACGTGTTCGCCCCGAGCACTGCGCCGTACTTCGAAGCCACAAGCGACAGCCAAGTCGACCGACCAGCTCAGCGGTTTTGAAGCTTTGTAGGCGCCTCAAACAGAGCTCCGTGCGTCTCCCGCGGCCCGCGTGTCTCGAATCTCGTCCGCATTCCAGGCTACAGATCTTCAGCACCTGATGAAGCGTTATGAGCGAAGCATTTTCCGGGAATTAAAGGTTTTTCATTGGATTCATTTGGATCAAGATATTGTCAACTCTGTGATGCACCGGAAACGTCGGGAGAATTTCTTTCCCTCCGGAATAACCATCAGCTTGAGGCTAAATCAGCGGTCGTGGCAGATTGCTGAATCGGTCGTCTTGAATAGTTCCAACGATCGCGAGGTTTAAGAGAGAGAGAGAGAGAGAGACAAATGGTCGCAATGAACGTCCCCGTGGTTACGCTCGCTGGCACTGAGCGATGCGCATCTCGTTTGTCAGTTGTCAGCGCGCGGCGACGAGCAACACTGGCACATGGGGAGGCGGTCATTATACGACACTGCATCAACTACACTGCTCACGGGTATCAGGAATGAAGCGGTCGGTGTTTGTTGTCAGGTAGACCCTCTCTCCCGGCAGACACCGAGATTCGAAGCTGTTACCGCCACTGGGGTTCACTTTATGGTAATGTAAGGGAACGGTCGGTCGTCCCAAAGGGCACGACGCCCTTCAACTGGAAGAACTCATCTGTCGGCGAGGCCAGTACGTGATGTGTGTCAATAGTCAGGTCGCCCAATCGTGTGTACGGGCCTAATTTTGCATTAGTGCACCGTTAAATGTGACGCACGAGATTCGCCCCCGTCCCTGCTTTCGTAATTTGTAACGTATGACAAGTGTTTCGTACGTTCGTTAATGGACTCGCTCCGGCAGATCATTTGTTACAGCCATCAGACGTAAAACCGAACATACACGTCACGAGGTCGCCGTGTTTCTACGGTACAGTATACAAAAATAGTCCCGGAAAATAAGTCGCGTGTTTTCCAACCTCGGAACATTCCTGGACCCTACATAAACGCTGCTAGTTGTCAGTCACATTGCGGTCGCCATCTTGGTCGGGGCGTCTCATGGAAGATTATTGACGACGTAATGAGGGCGTCTCTTTATGCGAGGAGCGTGCAAGAAGCCGCTCTTATTAAATTAGTGGTTTTCTGGAAATCAGCGAGGTCCGTGTAGATGCAGAGCTTTACAAGTTCCCGAGATATTTTTCTGCGATGAATTCTAAGCGGGAGCAAATTTAACGAACGCCAATGAAAATGACGCGTGACAACACGTGTATGAAGCTTCACAAGCGAAGGACCCAGAGCGGATCTACCGCGCACTCTTTCGTCCAAATCCTTCGCTTGAGGAAATTGCCTGCGGAGCCGTGCTCGAGGATCAAATCTCTGCCCTGAGGCCGACTCTCCTGACTGATCCCTGCAATTCAGTGGACTGACCTGCGGACCTGAGGCAGCAGCAGCTGGCTCGTGTGCCGACATGCGTCCACCAGGGTGCGCCTCAGTTTGCGAATCTTCTCCCGGAGCTCGGGGCAGTCTCGGGTTTGACCCACATGAATCAGCAGGTCCCGGAACATCGCCACCTGGCTGTTAATCTCCACGATCAGCTGCAACAGAACTTTAATTGTTACCTGTTGTCTCGTATGACCTTGAAACCTGGTCAGTCCAAGGGATTATACAAATTTCGTATTTCGATTTTCGTAAAAGCAAAATAACAAATGGAGGAAGACGACGAGAGAATGGTTTCTATGAGTATCTGAGTTACGCTGTGGTGTTCCTGGATGCAGGGGTCTTACTCTAGCAGTTGGCAGCAGTGGAACTTGCGACCTGACTCTATACGTCACAACAACAAAAATGCAAGGGAACTCTCACGTTAACTTCGGTCTCTGGCGGTGACGTTGAGGCAGACATCGCTTGGAGAAACATTTGACTCGTCTGCACTGAGCGAAGCAGTTTCGTTCATTGTATGCCCGCTCAGAGAGCAACGGAACGCAGGCCCGAAGGAATTCTTTTTGCTCCGAAAGCGACAATTCTGCTTTAGTAACTTCCCATTTGACATCAAATGCAGGACGAGAAGGTGAGGCGGCTGGACCCGACTCTGTCCACAAGCCCTCGTTTGTGTTTGCTTCGAATCAACGCGCGGTGTTTTATTTACGGCTTAGCTAGTGTTTAAGTGCCATTATCAAAAGCGACGAGCCAAATTTGACCAGCCCGTAAAATCGACGGATCTCATTTATTTTTATGTGATCATTAAGACGGACCTCAGAGACTGACGGCGGGATTTTTTATGAGGACGGCAATCAAACTCTGCGACCCGTCGACACAGGGGATGAGCCGTGGTGCCAGGTCACAGGTGAGACCACCCCCGCCGCGACGAGAAAAACGTTCCGTGGGAACTCCACCCCAGGGGCAATGCAACTGGAGCTTGAAGCTGCCCACCCACCTCCGATTAGTAACAGTTGCCGGATTTTGTTCCTGGGTAACGCTGCTCGTTGCACAAGCAGACGGCGTTCTTCTGTACCGGCGTCTCAAACGTTGGCGTGACTGTGCACCCGTAATCACACAGAAGCTCTGAAACGTCGGTCTGTTTCTACGAGAGCCTTAAAACGTCAACAACGACCTCGTGTTCCTCCCAGTCCCTTGCACGAGGACGGTCCTACAGTCCCAGTGCAGGGTGCGCTGTGCGGGGAGTGACTTCTTTCAGAGGCGAGAATGCGTTCTGGATCAGCATTCCACCCCATGGCAGGGGTAACTGTTAATTAGTTCAAGGCTTTATGACGTTGCTGACCGAACTTACCGGCTCGTAGCTTCGGGTTTGGAGCAGTTCCTTTCCGAAACGTCGCGTGCGTCGAGACGGCATCCCGATTTTGTCTGTCGACAAGTTTCGGTGAGACTTCGCGAGAATCCGTTGCGTGTGGGAAGCGATTGTTTATGTTCACGAGTTCGGGCTGACCCGGGAACACGGCGAGAGAGAGACAGAGAGACTTGGAAGTCGCTGGCTGCCGCCGAGTCTCAGGTGTATTTCGCTTCATTACGTCGCACCTGCCGTTGCAAGTGCGAAGTACCTACTCCAGGCGATTACAAACTGAAATACGAGCAAACTTTGCCTGCGCAATTTGTGTACACGCGGTGGTTCTCACCCTGGCGTCTTGTGACTCGTGAGCCGCCTTTGTATAGTGCAGGACGTGGTTTTTCAGAAATCAGCAACTATAATACTCCGGTAGCAGTGAACCCTTTGAAGCGTGAAGCTTTAGAACATCCAGCTCTTACAACGCGTCTCCACGACGATCAGCTGTTTATATAGTTTAAGGAGATATTCGCTGTTTGTTAAATGTGATGGTAGCACTAGGCCTTTATGGGAACGCGATAACCTTCCACGTTTAACCTGGCTATTCACTGGGACTCTTTAGACATCTGCGCCGGTATCCCCACAGAGAAGCGAACCCCGTACTGCTTGACTGCCAGCCGATTCTCGTTGAAAACTGCAGCTCAACACGAACATAGCCCCTGGTGCAGAAGCGGCTTGAATTGTCAAAACGAGCAATTGATTCTAATCATTGAGGCATGCGCACTAATGTTTCCCTGCAGATGACACGTGTCAGCGGCAGTCTCACGTACGCCTCCAGAGGGCGGTGCTGTCAGCTTTCCGGAGGACACCAGATGCTCCGCTCCCACAACGCGGAAACAGCTTTATCCTGTCTCGGTGGCTGAATTTTGATTTGATATAGAATGTGTTTTTCCCCCCCCCCTGGCCCCCAAAAAATATATAGCATAGAAATTAAGTCAGAAGATTGTCCAGACCCGTTCAAACAGCCCCCCCTGGTTTCAAGGTCACTGCTCACGATACCAGAGACAGTTGACTCGAATAGCCCACAGTATCGAAGGCAGGACCTCCGCAGCAGGAAAAGGGACGAGACGAGAGAGACAGTTCACGGTCTTCACGTAGAGCGAGTTGTCGGTGTGACGACGGCACAGAATACGAGGAGAGACGAGAAACAGAGCTAGCCCGGCCGCCGCGGGGCGCCTGCATGTCTCTGTATAGACTGCACGTAGCACAGCAGAGGCAGAGAAGATGCCGCACGAGCAAGGCGTGCGCTTCTGTTTCTGCCCTGACTTGTGAGAAACTTACTTAAGAAGGACGTGACTCAGACGATAAGGTTGTTATGAATCACTTGTTTTACGTGATTCTTCCCACAGTAGTGCTTAACTTGTAACTTCCATCGTTCAAAGTAATGGATTTTGACTGTGCCGAGTTGCTGGCACAACCGCAATGCATTCCGGAGGTCCCTGGTTCAAGTCTCAACCCGGAAACCTAGCGTAATCCTGACTGAGGGCTTTAGTTGTATTTTCCAGCCCCTAGAAGCAACTTACAGTTTAAATCAGGCCACGACCGCTTCCTTCAACATACTTTAAGATGTATTATTCACTGGTTAACATATCTCCCGACGCCAGATAGTCTGAGCCAATGTCATCGTTGGTCCCTGAGTCATGTGGGAGGCGAACCTCACGTCACAAATCTCCTGTCCTTGTAAAACAATACTGCGAAGGCGTGGCTTGTACCGGAACACACACAATAGTTTAAGGAGATATTCGCTGTTTGTTCTGAAAATCGTACGAAAGCCATGAATATATTTCATGAGCAAAACCTAAGTTTGTTGGTTGTTAAATGAGATGGTAGCACTAGGCCTTTATGGGAACGCGATAACCTTCCACGTTTAACCTGGCCATTCACCGGTATCCCCACAGAGAAGCGAACCCCGTACTTCTTGACTGCAGCTCAACACGAACATAGCCCCTGGTGCAGAAGCGGCTTCCCCCCCCCCTGGCCCCCAAAAAATATATAGCATAGAAATTAAGTCAGAAGATTGTCCAGACCCGTTCAAACAGCCCCCCCTGGTTTCAAGGTCACTGCTCACGATACCAGAGACAGTTGACTCGAATAGCCCACAGTATCGAAGGCAGGACCTCCGCAGCAGGAAAAGGGACGAGACGAGAGAGACAGTTCACGGTCTTCACGTAGAGCGAGTTGTCGGTGTGACGACGGCACAGAATACGAGGAGAGACGAGAAACAGAGCTAGCCCGGCCGCCGCGGGGCGCCTGCATGTCTCTGTATAGACTGCACGTAGCACAGCAGAGGCAGAGAAGATGCCGCACGAGCAAGGCGTGCGCTTCTGTTTCTGCCCTGACTTGTGAGAAACTTACTTAAGAAGGACGTGACTCAGACGATAAGGTTGTTATGAATCACTTGTTTTACGTGATTCTTCCCACAGTAGTGCTTAACTTGTAACTTCCATCGTTCAAAGTAATGGATTTTGACTGTGCCGAGTTGCTGGCACAACCGCAATGCATTCCGGAGGTCCCTGGTTCAAGTCTCAACCCGGAAACCTAGCGTAATCCTGACTGAGGGCTTTAGTTGTATTTTCCAGCCCCTAGAAGCAACTTACAGTTTAAATCAGGCCACGACCGCTTCCTTCAACATACTTTAAGATGTATTATTCACTGGTTAACATATCTCCCGACGCCAGATAGTCTGAGCCAATGTCATCGTTGGTCCCTGAGTCATGTGGGAGGCGAACCTCACGTCACAAATCTCCTGTCCTTGTAAAACAATACTGCGAAGGCGTGGCTTGTACCGGAACACACACAAAATTTCCACGTGCGTTCTTTGAAAATTTTGGTTTCTGAATTTGTCCAAGCTCGTCTTATCGAACGTCCCTGCGTTTCATGTCCTAACCCACCCCGACCGAAGGTTACAACCGCGGTCGCCTTTGTTCCTGAGTTGACTCATTCGGACAGACGGACGCGGCGTCTGCCCTGTTTGCGTTCCTTTCATGCCTTCGTGAAAAGCGTATTGAGGCTGCATTCAGACGTACGACATGCGCCTGAACGTAAGCTGCACTGCACAGCTTTGAAGAGCTGAAACACCGCCTTTACGTGTTTCCATGGCAACACGCGACTTTTCTTACTTCAGAAGTCATTTTAGCAGATGTTCCGATCACCTGATCCTGCCAAATAACAGATGTTCTTACGGAATCGACGTTCATAAACGAGATTTCTCCTCTGCCTCTGCCTCACTGGCACACGACGCCCTAAAGAATGTCGCAGAGAAATTTTCCTCGCACTTTTACACCGACTCCGTGGAGTAGAGGCCTACTCGACAAGCTAACAGTCGCTCAGCTCACAAAGAAATTCCCTGCCCGATTGACCGCCGCCGATCCGTGTCCTGAGCCACTTGAATCCAATCCCGCGGCTGGCATTCGATGTGCCAATTTAATATTCTGACGCGATGCACCACCAGCAGCGGGGGTTTAACTCGCATCGCGCCCCGCAGAGTCCGGCGATAATTCGCTCCGCGTAATTATTTATAAAGTACCTAATTATTTGTTCATCCCGCCTTTAAACGCGTTTGTGTGTTTACGGTTTGCAACGACGTGGAGCCGAGTTGACACAAATCGATACATCGAAACTACCAAGCGTAAAGTTCAAGGTTCATTTGCCGAGGTTTGTTAATCCGTTATTTTACATCGTTGTATCAGTTGATGAGGTTATGAAAGGGTCTAATCGGACACTGGAGACACTGGACTTTATCTCGGACGAATGCATTTATTTTTCACTTTAATACCGATTCCAGTTTCCGCCCCGGCCAATTTCCAGCGAAGAGCTCTCTCGCCCCTTCCTGCCTCCACTTGCATTGCTGTTGAACTGGGATATCAAGACGTTGTCGCCCGGTGTCACTGCAAGGCTGACCTACAAACTAATGTTGTGTGTTCGGTCTGGCAACGCTGCTGCAAACTAGATAAGGAGCCTGAAGCGAGTTTCTCGTCAAAGAGAATAAGAAAGTGTCCCTCAAAACCAAAATTTCCCACCCACGGGTCCTCAACGAGATTAATCCTGTATCAAATGCAGAGTTCACACGGCGTGATATGAGATTAATGTTCAAGCATAAAGGAGTGGAGTGTTTGTGACCGGAACAGTATTATTCCAAGCAGCTAGAATTCTGTATCAAAGTTCTCTATGTATTTCTTGTATCTCTCGTCACTATCCTATTCAATATCGGCTGCAGGGGGAGAGCACATACAGTCCGCATTTTCGCGCATGGCCGTTGTCAGGTGAATGCGCGGTTACGGAGGAGTGGAGCTGAACGGGAGACTGTGAGTGGGTGAGTTTTCTTTTTTGGGGTATTAAGTGAATGGCTTTCCACCTCTCCAATTGTGTTTCCGTAAACGACGCCTGTACAGGCAACAACGGCACAACAATTGTGTTTCCGTAAACGACGCCTGTGCATTAAACAACGGCACATATATGCTGCATACCACATCTTATCAACTGATGTAGATATTTAGATGGCGTTCGTTAGTCAAACATGAAAACCTCAATAATCGCGAGATCCTTTCAGACTTACGGAAACCACCGAGAAGATGTCTGGCTAGCGTTTCACTTCGTCGTAAATTTAAAATATCATGTATTATACTGGCTGTTCTGATTGAAGTTTGTCGTAGTTTTCCTCAGTCCCTGTAGGCAAGTCTTCGGATAGTTAAAGTACCTTAGAGTACGCCACAACCGCTTCCTTCCACGTCCTTGCTCGGACTCGTCATCGGAAAAGGCTCACCCAAGATAATATGGGAAACTGGGTTGAGCCCTCCAGTAATGCGGCCCACGGGGGTAGAGTAAGAGCATACTTTTGTGGACGCGATGATGAACATTTGTGATGCCCCCCCCCCCCCCCGGCTCCTCCTCGTAACAGTCAGTCATAACACTGTTATCAACGGGACTGCGTCACTGTGGCTACGTGCGTGTGGTCTGACAAACTGAGATTGCTTATCGAGGGGACAGGCCCCGCGGCGACCTGGAACACGCAACGTAAGCTACTGCGCGTCGGACGGGGCTGGAGGCCTCCGACTGTTCTGGCCTCGGGAAGGCACTTCGTCGTAATGCGTTCAAGAGGTCAGCGCGAATCGCGTACGAATGTGGGGGAGGACTTAGGCGCCAGGCTTCATCTCGCAAATCCCCGGGCAACACGCTGAAACAAAAACTGGTCCAAACTCCTTCGCGAGCGAAGTAACACTTTCAATTCCATCAGCTTCGTGGCCTCGAGCGATGAACGAAGATTCTCAGTCAGAACGAGATCGAACAAGGAACCTCGCGATCACGTCTGGGGTCACGGGTTCAGCTCCCGACGCCAGTTTCCTGTCTTCCTGTTTCGGCGGACGCGGCCCTGGGACCTGCAAGGGGTCACTTGGTCTTAAAGGGCGGCCGGGGGTAGAAATAATTGCCCGTTGAATTTCACGGAGTTGCTTCGACTGCCTTGAGAATGAGAGGAACCGACGAACTTTGCAGGAGCCCCGAAGCTGTTACCTGTCAAAAGTCCCAGATGGCTCAAGGACCCGTCTGAAGTCTTGAGACGCTGTCGTGCGTTGTAGGAAATATTCTGTGAGAGAAATGAGACATTCTTTAGGTTTCTGTGCAAACAGGGCTGTTTCAAGTGCGCCAAAGAAGCCCTCGAGTCTACTCAACCTAACCCGTAATTGTACGAGACGACAAGCGGCCGGGACCTCTCAGCTGCACCTCAAGAATACGAAAGAAACTTCGTATTCAGTTCCGTTGTGGCTCATTAGCGATATCGCAGCTGAAGTGCGCAGGCCACGTCTTCCTCTTCTTCTTCTCTTTCTTATAGATTTCTGTATTTCAGCTTAATTACGCCGGAGGTTAAATATGCAGACTTTTCTGTACCTGGCACGTATAGGCGGAGGTGGGGCCGTGCAGGTCTTCTGTGGGCTGTCCACAGTTTGTGACATTGTTTTCCGGACGGGCTGCGAGCGAAATCCTCAAAGACCAACTTTTGGCAGGCGACCGCGCACGCACGCCGTCTGACTCCGGTTTAATGAGTTCCCCTTCGCAATTTGCCTCTCCGTTTGCCGGAAAACTAACTAACACGTCGATTAACACTGCATAATGAAGGGTGCGTAGTTAAACAATACTCGCACTTGGAGGACCGCGTATTCTAGGTGAAATGTCGCCAAAGGAGAACCACACAAACTTCTCACTGACCCCTCGAAGTGAAATAACCTAACCCCTTCTTGAGAAGCTGACAGTCACTCATCTAGCCAAGAAATCTCTGTCTTGTTTGGCACCCGAAGTTAAATTTAAAGTTTTCACAGGATGTTGCTTACTGAAAGTTGCATTGAATCAGATGAATCAGGCCCAAACTCTGAAACCCTGGTTTGTGAAGACCTATTTTAATATTATTCTCGAATCTACACTGTCCTCCCCGTCTTATAAAATTGCCTTCATAATTAACGATCCTAAATTTGTTGAAAACAAAATTGCCTTCATAATTAACGATCCTACATTTGTTTAAAAGACGCGAAACAACAGCGAACATAGCTTGATCGTCGAATTACCACGAGTTTAAGCGCTGATTTCCGAAATAAGACGAAGAAAACTGACGAGTGACTTGTATTTTCAGCAAAGAAATGCTTAAATTCTCTATTTTGACAGCTCTGTGAACATTCGGTTCCTGGCGCCGCGTAGTGAGCGCATTATTAATTAAACAGTTGTCAAAAACGTAATAGCGGCGCGAACATACGTCACTTTTACACTACGAGCATTGGCTATTCTCACCTAGCAACAGGAAAACAAACGAAAAAATGAATAAAGTGTAGAAACGGACTGCGTTTCATGTAAATTGATGTAGAGAAACAACTGACTACGCGACCCGCCATTTCAAGCTTCGAGGCAGCGACTCGGCAAATTAATTAACACTGATCGCAGCGACCGATAAGACGCGGGCCGGCGCGGAGCGTCCTTATTCCTAGTTTGAGGGACGATCGTAAATTTGCAAGTGTCTCAACGAAATATTTGTACTGATCGCCCGGGGATTTTGGGAAATTGAATCCTGTGTGCCTACAGTGGGCTGTGGTGGGGATACAACCAACACACACAGAATTTTGGTGGGGAAACCTCTTGGAAAACGGTTAATGGGAAGACAGCGAAGGAAATGGAATGAGAGCGTTCAAATGGGTTTTGGATTGGATGTACCGGTCCAGCGGCGAGCTTTGCTGTTAGCAGCGTCTACTGGTCCGTTAGTTAGTAGATATGGCCGTAGTCCTGACCGCGCACACCTCCCATAAAGAATTAATTTCATGGACTGCGTATGAAGTTCTGAGAAGAGCAGTTACCTTAATGCCTCCGCGTGTGCACAGAATAAATTAAAAATTCTATGACTCACTGATCCGTCTTTCTGGAAACTTTCCGCTTGCAAAGTCTGGCAGTTCAGTGGTCACTGGACTCGGAGCTTAGTAGACCGGATGTCCTGGACGTTTCCGACTTCCGGTCCAACCCGATATACGTCCAACAGTGCCACACACTGGCCTCTTACATGCGTTTTCCGAGCGCGATTAACTTCGCAATCACATAACCGGCGTTAATTAAAGCAAAATAATTTCAATAAACACACACTCGCTGCACATGGGCTGATCGTGAGTGAAGTATCGACGAGCGAGCGAAGGAGACTTGGCCGAAATCCTGTCCCAGAGCCGCGTTGTCCGCTGCGCCTCCCACGCGGACTGACCTGGGCGCTTACCCGAACGGCTAACCGCCTGAGCTATGATGGCACGGCCGCCGCCAAGTACTTCTTACTCCTGCGTCATGTTCAGGAGGTCTCAGGTTCGAACCTCGGTCTGAAGACCGACTGCCCTCATTGAGCCTTTCGTGGGTTTCCTCACTCCCTACAGAAAAATTCCGGGACAGAACGCCCGCCTTCCGTCTTACACATCTCTTCCGCAAGACCTCCATAGCCGTCTGTCACCAAACAGAGCGCCAGGACTCTGAACTGAGCGGCGGCGAAACTGTTCCCGCCTCAAAGAACCACGGACACCCAGTGACGTGGCCTAGATCCCGATTTCTATGACGACTAAGCAGCGAGAGGGGAGCAGGCTTTAAGCAGTAGCTAGCGGCTTCGTTCTCGAATAACTTGGGGAATGACGTGGGCCATGCAGTTCGAAATTTAATCCTGACTTCCGCTATTGTGGAACGTAAACACTGGAATACGTTGCACAAACTGCAATGTCTGTTCTTCTGTGCGGATGACAGTCGAGAACGAGGCCCTGAGGACGATGTCTGGGTACAAAGAAAAGGCAGGAAGATTGGGGGGGAGGGGGGGTGCAGGAAAGTTCATAATGAGGAGCTTCGTCTCCAGAAGTCGGAACTCAGCGACGTGAACAATTGCGAGTTGTTAACGGACCCGATCACCGAACCAAAGTTTCGAGACATTTCGGACTCGCGATCAACAGGACAAGGGAACTTCACGGTCGGAGTTGTCTCCTCTCTCAAGGGATCATCGAACACACAACTCTCATGGTTCTCCGAAATAACCTACTTTTCCCTGCCACCAACCAGATTATTCGCCTTTGAAAGGAACGCCGTCGACACCATCTGAACCCGCGGCTTCGTGCACTGCCGTCAGGACGACGGTGTCCATTGACAGCGGTGCCCAAGAGACAACTGAATTAATCGATCAACGCTGACAAATGCCAGTCTCTTCAGATTCTGTCGCTTCTCCAAGACATTCATAGATCCGGCTCGGACCGCAAAGAAAACACTTCGCGTCTCCGTTATGTTAATATATTCGGGTCATACAATCTGTCTCCTGATAAAGAGACACATCCTAAATACGGAGTGTAAACAAAATACCACAGTACAAGCTTGTGGTACGTATAGTTACCACTGTCCTTCCCAGGATTTAAATGACAAGCTTGTTTTTACCATGCAGAGGAAATTTTAAATTTGAATGGAAAAAAATCCCACCCCCAACACCCATTAAAAAATTGTCAGTGGAACTACGGTTCCGGAGAATTTGACGTAAATACGTCTATACGGAAAGGAAGTTTATATATTGGCTTTATTCTAAATATTTCCTTTATACATGCTTTACAATTGAGATAAGTTTGATTAAGATTTTGCTTATTTAAATTGAATTAGTTACGCTTAAGATGGGTCTGTGGTAGCTGAATGTAATGTAATAAAATGTACTGTAATGAAATGTTTCGTAGGTAACCAGGTTACACTTTTTCGTTCCCCTTTTTCGTAACACATTTTCGCCGAATGGCCCTTCCTCATAGACGTATTTACATAATTTCTGTTCCTTGGCAATTGGCAACACTGAACTAACAAATCGCATGACAAACTAGAAAACAAATATAAACAAAAGAGCAACGAACCGCGTGCGTCTTGTCCTCGTGGTGGTGGTGGTGGCCATGCCCACGGTGGTGGCTGCTGGCGGCCATGTCAGGGCATAATAATCTCCCGTTCGTTGTGCTTCGCGATTAGGTCGTGGGGCGGCTCTGTTGTCGCTATGTACGCGCGCTCTGGTGACTGAACGGCGACTGACGGGTCGCGCGACAGCCGTCAACCGACCTCACTACCGGCGCATGCGTACAGCCATCGATTGTCTGTATGGCCGTCGAGTAGAGATGTCGTCTTTAACCTTCAATTTACTTCGCATTCACAATCAAATTGTACGACATTTGTCGAATGCCGCACGCGCTCCTGTGCAGTGTGAATTTATTACAGCTGAGGGAAATGGCAGCTTTCGGTCTCGATGCCAGTTGAAACTTGGGCGCGTTAAGCTCGGCCACGCGCCGTTTGTGAAACTGCAGATGGGAATGGAGTGACTTAAAGTCACGGACGCTTTGACCTCGTGCTAAATCGCGCTGTGGCTGCCCAGAACAGCGCGGACTCTGGCACACACTTCGGCAAAGAACGCCCATGCCAAGCACGTTGCGGCCGAGACTTAGTCCGTCAACTTGATTTGCTGCTGATAGAGGCTCTCCAATTATAAGTTAATTGGGGCTTTGAAGCACTGGCCAGCGGGAACGATTTGAGGTGCAGAGTTCCTCCAAATACTATTTAAGAATTCAGTCCGTACCGCGAAGAAAACACAACACTTCACCATTACAAAGATCAACTGGTTAACCTTGTTTAAGGAAATAACACGACTAAAACGCTAATTAACCTTTGGAGCCGAAGCTCTTTCAAATGAAACTTAAGAATTCAGTCCGTACCGCGAAGTAAACACTACGCTTCACCATTACTACGATCAACTGGTTAACGCCGTTTAAGGAAATAATTGCTTTTTACATCGAGAATCATACGAGACACGGGGTTTCTGAATGTTGCGGCATATGGTACGTATGCTTACCACTGGTTTTAAGGGGTTAAACGACAAAGCTTCTTGCGATACTTTTGCTCTCAGGCAGATTTTTGAAGCCCGCGCCCCACTGGTTCGTGTTGTTGCTTGCCACCGAATTCAATTCCCCTTTCCGTGTCTACTGCGTGCAACATTAAAGCAAATACTTCTGAATGTTAGCTTGTTGCCTGCCTCTCACGAGATAATCCGGTCGTTCATCTTCGCATTCACGGTCTTCTGCGAGTACAGCGGCAATGCGCAACCGATCCGCTCCCAGGTGGTTCACCTGGTCTCTTCCAGTCAGGGTTCCTCGTTCGCACCCCAAAATGACAGAAGAACACGCGTGTCTTTGGCGCCTTGGCGTTCAGAAACGACAACACGCCTTCCGGAACAAGCGAGTCTCGCGTGCATTTGCGGGGAGTGTCTGGATAAACACTGGTCGCCCGCCTGCCGTCTGCACGGTCCTCGCTTCCTTCCTAGTTCCCACCCACTCCGCCGTAATTGAGGCACACGCAAGCCACGTTCATGGACCACACTGAGCCATCTCAGGATTCCTCGAGGTTATTCTGGGCATTGAACTCTGCAGCCTGGACCAAGGCCTACGAATTTGTCTTCTATTAGTTGGTGAGATGTGAGAGTGAAGATCATCGCCCTGGTGATGGAGGTGACGACCCGAGAGGAGGAGATCCGCTTCTTCAAGTTCTTCAGAGCGAATTTTTCTAACGAGATTTTCCGTACAGCGAGGACTGGCTTCTTGCTGGATCTGGGTTTAAAACCGATGGACATTATTCATGACCGCGACGTAAAATTACGGAAGTCACACATGACAGCGAAGATGCTATCCTACTCTGAGCTAAATTAACAAAGTTTATGCAAGTTTGTCGGCGTTCGGTTGAATCTGCAACAACTGATATTAATGTTTAACTTTTCAAAGCCAAATGGTAACTATATGCACCACCTACTTTTATAATCGGCAGGTCTGAATTTGTATTTCCTTAAACGGCGTTAACCGGTTGATCTCTGCAACGGTGGAGGGTAGTGTTTTCTCCGCGGTACGGACTGAATTCTTAAATACTATTTAGACGAGCTACGTTCTTCATAGGTTTAATCTAATAGTTACGATAGCATAAAAGCATAAGTTGCATAGGATGTACGGCTGTAATAAGGACGGGTAATATCCCGCTTCGAAGAGTCCCTAAAAGTTGAGGCCGAGTAATTATTGTTTAATTTTCTAAATCAGCGGCGACGCCATTACATCATCGAAACACTGAAAACAGAAATGGCTGCCGCCGTCTCTGGAGCCGAGCGCTACTAGAGCCATCTACTTCCGTTTCCTTTAGGGGCACAGAATAAAAAGGGAAGAGACGGGGCACACTTTTTCTTTCTTTCTTTCTTTCTTTCTTTCTTTCTAAAAACACGAATCCGCTGGCTCTGATTACATTTCTTATATAGAGTTGCGTGCGGACTATTGCACTGCAGAAACTCTTTCTGCAGATTGAGTAACGCGCGACAGTGCGCATTCTACGAGCTGTCTTACGTACGAACAGACTAGACTAAAAGGGTGCTTATTCGACGACGTTTTGTCACCTACGTCGATTACGTTGTACTAAATGGCGATTGCGAATCAAGGACTAAGAAGCAGCTGTGATTTGTTTAAATATTAACTTCTGTTCGCGAAATGACGGTTCATCGCGTTCCTGAACACAGACCGGGACCAAATGAGGCGAGGGAGGGGACGCCCGTGCGTCGGCGGGCGACGCAAACGATAATTGAATAATTCTCATCAGAGTTAAGTTCTCTCTTGAAGGTCATTTGCGGAACAGACCAATGACACGGCAAACGACCACGTGACGTCAGAGTTTTACTCGAGGTGTTCAGGCACGCGCGTTATAAGGAAGAAACCGACAGACGGACGGATAGTTCAGTTTAATATTTATTAAAATAAACTCATTTCACGAATCTGATTTCTGTAATACGTTTCACGTTCGATTGAAAATGGCCTCGGTTAGGGCAATAGTAAGCCCGTTCGTTCGCTCTGTCGAAAACGTCGGTTTAAGAGATGCCACGTG
>NW_019060135.1:229172-254836 GCF_000696155.1 Zootermopsis nevadensis | reverse complement strand
CTCGGCCGCGTCTTCCATCTTGTTTTCGGTTTCCGCTATTGTTTCCAGGTGAACAGACTGACCCGTCGCCTCCTGTCCGATCCGCAGCCGTCAGTGTCTCAGTCCACGCGAAATGCGAAGGTTGCGTCGAGCAAGGTTACGTGTAAACAACTGACTGACAGAAGTGCGTCATTCCGCGAGCCAGCCGGAACAAAGGAGCTCCGTTCGAGTCTCGCTGGTCTCGGAACGGGGACTGATGCGTTGGGAGTCGTCGTCATGTTTTTCCTCCGGACGTTCTTGAATTCAGGCCACGATCGCGGAAAAACTACCGGATGCACCTCCTTTTCTACAAACGAGGGTTTGCTGACCGAGTCCGTTCTCAGATTCGGGTTGTCATTCGTCGGCTGTTTGTTAAAAGACGTTCCCGCGCCCAGAAATCAACCTTGCACTTGTGAATTCTGCTGAACGCGTTGGCCGATCCGCTTTATCTGATGCCAGATACAGTGATCGTCAGTCGTGAACTTCGCACTTGGTTTAGTGATAAGAAATGTTGTCTTTCAAGGTGTGTTATCGCCGTTGTGCTTCATGTACTGACCTGTGCTACTAGTGGAGGGCGGCCCCAGACGTTTCCAGGCGCTTATGTGTGTGTAAACGCGACGACGCTCATTTGATCTGTTGCGTTGTCCTTTTACGAAGGCGCATTCGTTTCCAGTTCGTTCCGGAAGCAGATGTCATCCGCTAGTGAGTTCGCGCTTTTCACGTGATTTTCCTCAGTGTGTGACGTCATGTCGACGCTCTGTTAAGCCGCAGAGGTGAGGTCGTTGATGTCATCGGGTGGGAAGAGTTCCTCTTGTGACTTGTGACGTTCCCCGACGTGGACTAGCCGATGATTCGCTGCTTGGTCCGTGCTTCTATTTAAGTCTGGTGATTACTGCGTGAAGTCGCCATGTCCGAGCGACTATTTCTGCGTCGTTGTCGACCGGTTCTCCCCGATAAAGTTTCGACCTGAGACCGCTCCAGGGAATGCGTCTCCGGAGACTTCGCCCGAAGAGGAGCTCCTTGGCTGGGGCTGCGATGGGCTGGGCACGTAGCTCGGGCCCTGAGTCGAGGGGGTGGATGTGTCTGGCCGCGGATCGTTCGGCGTGATCGTGACGTCACTGCCGTCGCAGCCCGGTGCGTGACGTCAGGCGTCAGGACGCTGTCCCGAAATGGCAGTGTTCAGCGTCCATGTCTCTAACATGTGTGAGGAAAACCACGAGTTTGTCGGAATGCGCGACGTGACGTAGTTTGTTGTGAGTCTTGGATCGTCTTTCGGAAAAAGTCTTAGAAGAGTTTTTCTTTTCTTTTTCAAATGAGTTTCTCTCGCGAGTCCGTACTTCGTAAAATATTCACCGAATCGAACTTTTGGTTTTAATTTTCTCGCCTGACCATCCGTTTTTCAGGAAGTCGACGGAATGTGTCATCTCCCGCGAAGCGCATCGAGCGTGTTGGATGGAATTGCGTTCGAGTGAGAGACGCGGACGGACACAGCCGCGTCGTGGTGCGTTTGTTTAATTAGGGCGTCCCAGACAGCGTCGCTCCCAAGTGACTGTTCATGAAGTGACACTGACAGCCGACAAGGGGAAGGCCGGCCGTGTTGAAGTAGATTGGTCATCGGACTTGGACGAATTCGTGGGGTTTCTGGCTGGCTTCGTCCCTGCCGCATCGGAATCTCCCGCCTTGTCAGGTGCAAGGGATTGTTCGGTGCACAATTAAAGAAGAAGAACGAGGCCCTGCCGATCGAGTCTGAACCACGGATGAAATCCTAGTTCCAAACATTAAGTTAGTTGTGGCCCCCGGGATGACGAACTTTTCCGACTTAACGCCTCGCCGAAACAGATACACGTCTTCGGGATGGTTTTTCCTTTCCAGAGAACTCCGTAACTCGATGCTCCTTAAGGTTTCTTGTGCCTGCCGATCAAACCCCGAGACGCGCACGTCGTCCTGTGCCCTCCTCGAACATGGGGCGAGCTCAGTCGATCTTTCGATATGTATCACCGCGTGAACTAATTCGATATATATCGAGGGTTGTGGCTTAACGTAGCACTGCGACTCTTGTAAAGTTGAGGGTTGTAATTTCAGTGCTGAATTAATGTAAACAAAATTTGGCATAAAGGAGTCGATTTTTTTAAGATCCGTATTCAATCCCACCTGCATCTGGTCTCGAACCGGATACTTTCTTTTTGAAAACAGGCTCCTTATCCCCGGACGGACGGACGGACGGACGGACCTGTTCTCCCGTGGTCCAGGACTTTTCTACTCAGGTCAATGGGTCGAGCGGACGATAGATCGATACTCTCCACGCGCCGAGCTGCCGCCATGTTGGATTGCTGTCATTGCGTGATCACGAAGTTTAGTGAAAGATTGAAGAAATATAGTTCGGAGTTGTATCTTTTCAAAGGCGGAAGTTTAATCGAAATCGTTAGACCGATAAGTACTTTCGCAGTGAACGTTAAAGCAGGCGGCGTCCTTAGTTTCCGGTTGGTGACCGGCGAAACTTTTAATTTGCGACCAATTTTGGAGTAATTATAGTTTCATTTCCCCCTCAATATTGTGACGCATCCAGTTTTGAGAACGCCTCAGAAAATTTTTGGACGTAACGAATCACGACTGAATCTGGAGTACTGCGACCCTTGGCCAACCGCGGGGGCTGGGGTTCTGGTAATTGGTACAGCGAAGTCGTTCTGTTGCGTCTTTGAACACTGCGTAGACCGAGCAACAATTTCAAAATAACTTTTTTCTCTGATTTTAAAAAAAAAAATTCCCCTGGAGCACTTGAAAATTGCTGATTGTCTGGGCGGATCGCTTCTGACCGAAGCTCGTGTAAATAGCATTTAAGAATTCGGTCCGTACCGCAAAGAAAACAAAACACTTCGCCTTTAATTCCATTAACTGGTTAACGCTGTTTGAGGAAATAATTTTTGGTCGTCGAAGCAGGTTGCGCCGGCGTTCTGGTGCTCACGAGCAGGGCTGCCTGTGTGTTGCAGTGTGCCAGAGTGTGGACATCCGGAATACCGCGGAGGCGTTCAAGCGCCTGTCCGGGTGTCGGGTGGTGGAGGGCTTCGTGCAGATCGTGCTCATAGACCACGCAACGGAGAACAGCTTCGCGAACCTGTCGTTCCCCGAGCTGCGCGAGATCACTCACTACCTGCTGTTGTACCGCATCAACGGCCTCCGCTCGATCGGGAAGCTCTTCCCGAACCTGACGGTCATCCGCGGCGAGACGCTGTTCCTCAACTACGCCCTCGTCGTCTTCGAGATGATCCACCTGCAGGTACGTGCGATCTGAGGGCCACGAGAAGTCCTTTCTGTCTTCACATTTATGTTTGTTTAATTTTGCTTGTTTGCGCCTTTTCCATTTCTGTCATCCTCTTCCTCTTCCTCCTCCTCTTTCTCCTCCTCTTTCTCCCTCCTCCTCTTTCTCCTCCTTCCTCTTTCTCCTCCTTCCTCTTCCTCCTCCTCCTTCCTCCTCCTCCTCTTCTTCCTCCTCCTCCTCTTCCTCCTCCTCCTCCTCTTCCTCCTCCTCCCCTTCCTCCTCCCCCACTTTCCTCT
The DNA here is from genome assembly GCF_000696155.1 of Zootermopsis nevadensis. The sequence goes on along the minus strand of NW_019060135.1, from coordinate 251,266 downwards.
CCTGTTCCTACTTTCCATTCTTTCTCACACACTCTCTCGTTGTGTCGAAAGTTTGCAGTGGACCCAGATGGGTGTATAGGCAGCTTTTTTAATGTGGTGGACTTGTGATGTTGCAGGAACTGGGTTTGTACTCGCTGACGGACATCTTGCGTGGTGGTGTGCGTATAGAGAAGAACCCACTCCTCTGCTTCGTGGATACCGTGAGCTGGGACCTTATTGCCAAGGCCGGACATACTTCCATTTCGGTGTGTAGTCAAGACGGTTTGAAATTCTGAGCTTCCTGCAATGATCTGTTTGTCTCGGTTGTTGTGTTTTTGTTCAAAATGAATCCATGAACGAGAACCACTTAGAACTGTAACTGCCGCTTGTTACAGATGATCAGTTCAGTGTTTTCGAATAACCGCTGTTCCGGTCGACGTGAGTCGTGGGTAACAGTTCCATAAAATGTCTTGCATTGATGTTCAGCTTACATTGAGGCGATTTTTCTAGGGTAACAGAGTCCAGAACGAATGCCCGATGTGCCCTCATGAAAAGCTGATATGCCACAACTCGAGCACCAAAGGATCCCTGTGCTGGAACCACCAGAAATGCCAGAGAGGTGAGTTTCAGACTTCCATTGCACATTCTTCTCATTTTGAATCGCGGTGAATGTCAGGAGGAGAGTAGAAAGGCGAATTATTCTCGTGGAAATTGAAGTGACTGTCGGTTGAGCGGTTGGTCTGCAAACCTCGACACTTCATGTGTCATAATTGCGCAGTAACTGAGGTAAGATCGTATGTGTCTGAGGTTAAACGGTCGAAACGCGTAGTGGCAAGACCGCCCCCGTGATCTGTATTGAAGAGGACTGTCGCAAACACCCTCGTGCCTCCCGCGTGACCATCAGAATGTTCTGGCTCTTGGACCCGCCCAGCTTTCTGCCCAAAAGTTACCAGGGGCTGTTTCCCCAAGGTTGAAGTAGATGGAGCTCTTCTCAGTGTAGCGCCAAATTCTGTTGCGTGGCGTTTAGGGACAGTTTTGCATCCCTTGCAGTAGATGTCTACAGTGCTTAATGTTTAGTGCCGTCTTACAGTGTGCCCTGACAGTTGTGGCAACAGCAGCTGCATGTCGGATGGACGGTGCTGTCACGAGTTCTGTTTGGGCGGCTGCACGGGACCTGGGCCGGAGGAGTGTCTGGCGTGTCGTGACGTCGTGTTTGGGAAGAGGTGCGTTAAGCAGTGCCCAGCTGAAACGTACAAGGTGAGACAAGCGGCAGATTGGGAAATTCTTGAATTTAGAAAGATGAAGAGTTCAGGTTCCGATGAGATTTGTAGGAGGATATTACTGTGGCAGCCGACCACAACGCACACTTACCATTGGTAATGCCTCAAAATTATGGTGTTTAATTTTTATTTTTGAGGATCATGTAAGAAGTATTTCTACCTCCATGTTGCAGAGTGCTCCTTGATAGGCTGAGGAAATTCCCCACCTTTTATGGAATCGCTGGTTCATTATCGATCCCAAAAGCGTGGGCCGCGTGATCCTATCCCGAACCCTGTCTGAAAAATTTGTGCTTCTGCTTTGCTCTGGGTCAGGCCACTCCATTTGTGGTACTCGTTCTCTTTCAGTATCTAAACCGACGCTGCATCCGTGCAGATGAGTGTTGGAACATGACCAGGCCTCGTGAACGTAACTATGACCTCCGACTGAAGCCGTACAAACCGTTCGGTAGCTCGTGTGTCCTGGACTGTCCTGCTGGATATGTGGAGACTGAGTATGGACCGAATAAGTACAACTGCACCCCCTGCGAGGGTGAGTGATGCGGTGTGTCGCAGTTTGTAACAGCAGATGCTGTGATGATTTGTTCTTGTTTTAGAGCACCGGACAGCTTTCTTATGTCATTATTTGGAATCAGTTTAGCGAAATGTGATTTATGATCCATCCTAAGGCCTGTTTGCTGTGGGTGTTGGCAGGACCGTGTCGTAAGGAGTGCCCGAGCGTTAGTGTGGACAGCATTGCAGCTGCCCAGAAGATGCGAGGCTGCACGTATATCAAAGGTTCACTCGAGATTCAGATCCGTGGCGGAAGTGAGTAACGGACTGCCGAGGCTGGTCCAGTTAGTCGTACAGTCACTATTCAGTGTTATGCAGCGCCGTAGCTGAGATCAAGTTATTTTCTTTTCATTCTTCTGGATTTAATTCCGGGCTATTTGCTGTGTGGCTTGCGGACGAAAGTAGCGCCGGGCAGATCTTTCTGTAGGCACTTCCGTTTCCCCTTACCAGCCGTCATTCGCCAGTGCTTCATATTTCATGTAACGTCAATAATGATGATAATCATGGTACAGGCTGCTATAAAATCCTCTCGGGCGATAGCTGCGTAAAATCCGAGTTAAAAATCAACATCTTGGAGACTTGGTCTTTGACATTTGCTTTGCTGGTGAAGAAATCCGAAGGTTCTTCACCACCTTTACAAAATCAATCCATTGGCTGTCATCCTAACATGCCTTCATTTTGATATCTCACTGTGCGCTTGTTGATTTCCTTCACGTCCTCAAAACAACATTTTCGGTGTGTTTGTTGTCTCCCCAACTTGTCGCAGATGCGGCATGCTGCATATTCTCTACAGTTGAAACAGTGATGTTGAAAATGTAATGAAAAAATGGCTGAATTAATAGTTTTTAAAGGATGGGGGGGGGTCGTAAATCTCCGTTTGTATCTGAAGTGGTTTCATCGTGTTGCGAATGTGTTGCAGAGAACGTTGTTAAGGAGCTGGAGGAAAACCTGAACATGCTGGAAGAGATTGAGGGTTACCTCAAGATAGTGCGGTCCTTCCCCCTCGTCTCACTCAACTTTTTACGCAAGCTGAAGGTTATCCATGGCAAGAAGCTGGACAGTGGCAAGTACGTACTAATTGAGGCGCTGGGGGGATCCCGTTGTGCGGGTGCTCTGATGTCTTCATGATCTCGTGTGTGTGTGTTGTGCGCGCAGGTACTCATTCGTTCTGCTGGACAACCAAAACCTGCAGGAGCTGTGGGACTGGAACACGCGCTCAGAGGACCTGCAGATCCTGAATGGCCGCCTGTTCTTCCACTTCAACCCAAAGCTCTGCCTGTACAAGATAGAAAAGTTGAAACACGTGGCCCGCCTGCCGGACTTTACTGACCTGGAAGTCGCAGCGAACTCCAATGGGGATAAGGTTGCATGTAAGTGCGATAACGGCAGACACTCTCTACGACCTTGACTTCTGTTGGTGATGGTATCGAATGTTTTGTACGAGCCGCAATAATTTTGTCCGTGAAGTGACAGGCTAGGGGCTGCCGTGTCCACACCTTCTCTGCATCGATCCTGGTGCCTCCTCCCGAGGGTAGAGTCCTTATCGTGAAACTGGCCACCGTTTTCCTTCTAGTGCCAAGGTCATGAATGCGTTGACCCATGCCTCCCTGTCTCCATACGTCATGTTCACTTTATTGAGCGATTCAGAGATGATTTTGAATGATGATCATTAATGGTGGTAGTGTGAGTGAGTTATTTACTGATACTGAGCAGTTGGTGACAAATGATTGATCTGGTGATTTAAAATATAAAGTTAAGTCAGTTCTTTATTCGTGACTGTGAACGCTAAATGTTTGATCAGGTTTGAAAGTTTAGTTTGAAAGTTTTGTTACGTGGTTGTAACCATTCACGTTATATGAGGTAGCGTTGACGTGTTGAACTCGGAAGATGTCGACTAGAAGGGGCACGTAAGTGTGCATTTGCAGTCTTTCCTTAAGGTCACATCAGAAATATGTGTTGTTGGAGGAGCGCGATTTTTAGCGGATAAACGATGTTTATGTTCTCTGTTCTTGGGAATTTTGGTGCTGATTGTGTAAAATATCACTGATATTTCCTGCTCTAGTTTGGAAATTGTTCGGGTGTATCGATTAGTTTAGTGGTCATGAGTTTCTGTGCGAAGTTCTTTCCAGCTTCGGGCTTCCGAGAGCTACAGGAACGATCGCCGACCTCTGCATTATGTGTTGCAGGCAATGTGACTATGCTTCATGCCCGGGTGACCAAGTCGGAGTACTACGCGGTGCTGATCGAGTGGGAACAGTTCGAGCACTACGACCCACGCACTTTGCTCGGTTACGTCGTGTACTTCATAGAGGCACCTTACCGCAACCTGACCTTGTATGATGGACGGGACGCGTGCGGTGGTGATGGCTGGCACGTGGAGGACATGCCAGTCAATGCAAATATCGCCATTCTAACTCACTTGAAGCCGTACACGCAGTACGCGTTCTACGTCAAAACATACACCATCGCGACGGAGCGCAGCGGTGCTCAGAGCCCCATCCAGTACTTCCGCACGTTGCCTGCTTGTGAGTAGCATTTTACTTTACGTAACACTTTATTTCACGTTCGATAAAGAACCTAGACGTTCATCATGAATACGTCCCTTGCAGCCCCATCTCCTCCGGTAGCGCTGGACGTGACTACAGCCACAAGCAGTGAGCTGACCATCAAATGGCTATCGCCGCTGGAGCCAAACGGCAATGTGACGCACTACGTAGTCATTGGCACCTGGATCAAAGATGATCAGAGCATGCTGGACCAGCGCAATTATTGCAATGAGCGTAAGTAGCCGGTTATCTTGGCTGTTTTGTGACGTCAGTTTCTTTTAATTCTGCATTAAAATCGACCATTTTACCTGCAATCTTTATGGACCACTTTTTATAACCATCTTCTTACTCTTCGTCAGTGCTACATAAACACTGCAGTTGACTCAGTGTCATTAAAAAGCTGATGATTTGTGCATGTTGAGATGTATGGATCCGCTGTGTCCAGACTGTTTCGTACAGAGTGTACAACTTTCATCTTTCGTGCGTAAGGCAACAGGACCGATCACAAAGCCGCGTAACTTCACGTCGACCTTGGCGCGTGGTCACCGGGGCGGCTTTACGTTTGCAATCCCCAGTTGATGTGAATTTTTCTTTCATAAGTGATGGCTGTTGATTGTGTTGGCAGCACTGATACCAGATAAGAAACCAACGCCCCCCACAGAAATGGATGGAACAGAGAGGAAGGATGCTGATGCGTGTATGTGCGAGGATGATAAAAGTAACAAGGAAACAAAGCTGAAGGAGAGAGAGGTTGCGGCACAGATCCACTTTGAGGATTCGCTCCATAACCTGCTGTACATCAAGCGGTAAGTTGGTGTTCTGCGTGTTGTGCCATCGGGGAAAATGTTACTGGGGCCTTGATACGTACTCTTCAAATGGGTAATGGGTAGCAAGTCAGTAACATTTGCCATTGGCACGGTGCAGTACGCAGAAGATCGCGTGATGAATGGTGAATCACGTGTCTCGAGCCAGGAGGCCGTGTTACGTTTTCTTCCTCGCCTGGAAATAATGACGGGAAAGGAAGAAGTCCGAACACACATTTGACAATTTGAAGTTGGAAAGAGACTGAAGGTTTTGTTTAAATGATCTGCGGAATGAGAAAGTGTAACAACTGTCGCAGGCCGAGTCAGAGCCGTCGGAAGCGTGACATCGCAGCCGAGTGGCGAGATACGACACTGGGGGTGCGTAGCATGGTGTCGCCACGACTCGTGGAGCCTTCGGAGTTTGGAGACCCAGACTACCAGACTACACCTCACAGGTACACAAGTTACCACGTACACTTTAAGGGCTTCCACGTTAGTGTCGGTGTTACGTGTGGATGGACGTCGACCGGTGTTCAGTGACTTAAATTTTGTGTCAGCTGCCGGGTATTTGCGTAAGGAGTTACCTTCGAGTGTTGGGTAAACGATGCAACTGAATTCAGTCCAAAGAAAGGAGAAAGAGTAATGAGCAAGTGTGCGCTTCAAAATTTGGGCATTCATTTGAGATGCAAATCGCATGATGCAAAACTTTTCATCTCTGCAGTTACGTAAAAAATTCTGTTTGTAAAATTTTATACAAAATTATTTAAATAGCACTGCATAAATACATAAACTGCTTTCGTCTTGTATTCAACTAAATGTTGCGCCATGTCAAGTGAAACTGGAGCTGATGCTTCTTATTTGTTGCATTTTTTAAAAAAATAATTATGGTTAGATAGAAAATTTGTGACTGCAGGTACCCAGATACAACTGAAGAGAACGCGGACATGAGCTCCCATGAACCTGCTGCTGCATCCATCCAAGCAGAGTACAACTTCAGACACGTCGTGTATGGGAAGACGGAAATAGTGGTCCGGAACCTGTCCCACTACACGCAGTACACTATTTCAGTTGAAGCCTGTCGTGAGATTGTTGCAGAGGAGCCCAGCAACACAACGCTGAACTGCTCACGCAAAAGCTTCAAGACAGGCCGCACTTTGTCACTTGGTAAGGCTCTTAGCCGCCGCCGAGCGGATTTTCGAATGGATGTGAGACGACTCTCCGTTTCCTTGTTTTCATCGGCGTTGTGAGGCGTGCACGAGTGGACTATTCTAGTGGCAGTTTCAAATTTCCAGGGCTGTTTAGGCTATACTTTTTATTATTTGTAAACGTAATTGGATTAAACTGGAACTTGTGAGTTGTTTTGTCACTTCATCTCACCAGTGAAGTTGATGAAGTACGCACGACACACACATAAAAGTCATGAGACATTTGTTCCTTTACCATCTGGAATCGTGGTACGGTTACACCGACTTTTCGTGATGTTTCAGTTGGCGCAGATAATGTCGACAGCTCAAAACTCGTGGTAGAGGTGTTGAACGAGAGCCTCGGCACAGTGAAACTAAGGTGGGAGGAGCCGCCATCTCCAAACGGCATCATCGTCACATACCAGATCGAGTACAAGAGTGTCGAAAACCCCAATGTGAGTTGATATCTGTAGCTCGGACAGTAAAGTAGATCGGGTAATCGAGGTTCCGTTCCCAGTAATGGCACCTACAAGGACTACACAGTCGGCAGCGCAGATAAGGTTGCCTACCTCATATGTGTGCAGAAATTAGTTTGTGCTTGATTTTAATTGGCTAACGTACTTTGAGGCGTTCCTAGAGTGGCTGGTGGGGTTGCTTGACCTGCGAGAGTTCTGAAACGTCTGCCTAATAAATAAAATGGTGAGTTTGTGTAGCAACACATTCTGCTCAATGAATGGTGTCGTTTCCCACGGCATTACTGTTTGCGTTCGTTCTCCGTTACCTGACCGTCCAGGTAGCTTCGTAGCAGAACCCGTCTCTGTGGTGGAAGGACGCAATTATTCGTAGTCTTTAATATTTATGCGGGACTGAAGATGCGGAAGTATTTTGTGCGTTGCCTATTTTAAGTAGGTAAGTGATTGATCGCAGCCCCTGATCTCTCTTTCCATCTCGGTGTGGGTGTGAGTAATTAAAGCGACCTCCGAAGCTTCTAGTCCCATGTCGGTATGTAATGACGAATGTTACGTGTTTCTGCAGTACAGCCCCATGGTGGAGTGCATCACACGCAGCCAGTTCCTCAACAACGGAAGTTCTTACAAACTGCATAAACTGCAGCCTGGCAACTACAGCCTGAGGGTGCGTGCCATGTCCCTTGCAGGGTACGGGGATTACACGGAACCACGCTACTTCTACATAAAGGTTAGTGCGGCGAGGCGCACGTTAACGAGTTGACTCTGTTGGGCGTCGTCACACTCACTTCCCTTCCGTGTCTGTTCCGTAGCATCAGTCGTCATCAAAAATGGAGTGGTTGGTAGGTGCTCTGGTGGGCATCGCGATACTGGCGGCCGTGTTGTGCGTCGTGGTCGTGTATCTACGCCGCAGATACATTCCAGGAATCCCGAATGTGAAGCTGATCGCTACTGTCAACCCAGAGTACGTCAGTACGGGTGAGTGTCTGCCGGCCAAATGTTCTTGGAACGTAGAACATCCGGCTTTTTGGATGTTTAAGGTTTCATTCAGATTTTGCTCGGAAGTGCTTAAGAAAGAGAACGCATGGGAGAATGGAATGAGCAGGAAGATAATATTAAGTGGAACAGAGTGTGAAGTCTTGTACAGGGCTTGTCTGACTCGAGGTGGAAGGTCGTATCTTGACCAGCTGAGTGACCACAAAGCTCCACAAGGAAGAGTTCGTTGTTGCGACTAGATTCGTCTGCGTTAGACCCCGTCATGTGCCGTTACAGTCCGGTCATCTGTAATTAACTTAATGCTGCTTCATCTGTGCTTTGATCTCTTGAGTCATCTCGTTTGATTCTCCGACCGAACGTTTGTACGTACGTCTTAGCCCCGTGTCCCATGGCCTACGCAGTCTCAAGATTCCCATGTTATCTGACGGCCTCCTCCGCCTCAGGTGCGAGTATTTCGCTAGGCCCTTTTAAATTAAACACAGTCGGTGAATCTGAGGGACAGGACAGATGACTCTGTGTGTCTGTTGCGTAGTGTACGAGCCTGATGAGTGGGAGGTGCCACGGAAGATGGTGGAGCTGCTCCGTGAGCTGGGGCAGGGCAGTTTTGGGATGGTGTACGAGGGCATCGTACGGGACGTAGTGGAAGGTCATCCAGAGATGCAGTGCGCTATCAAGACCGTGAATGAGCATGCAACAGACCGGGAACGCAGCGAGTTCCTCAACGAGGCCTCCGTTATGAAGTGAGTGAGCGATCAACGATGATATTTAACGCCTTGTGACACTGTAAGCCGTGTCATTAGAAATCTCACATTGAGTGGGTTAAATATTATAGTTTGGGAAATTGGTTGTGGATATTTGAACTGGATTGGAATAGGTTTCAGTGATGAACGTAATCCGTGTTGACTTGCAGAGCCTTCAACACGCACCATGTTGTACGTCTCCTGGGCGTGGTATCGCAGGGTCAACCAGTGTTGGTAGTCATGGAACTTATGGCAAATGGGGACCTCAAGTCATACCTCCGTTCTCACCGCCCAGACGTGAGTGAAGACCTCAGCAAACAACCCCCAACCCTGAAGGCACGTATTGTGAGCTTCGTGGCTCGTCATTCTTTGTTTGTTTCTGATGAACTGATTCCGTCTTCTTTCCTGCGGATCAGAAAGAAATAATTTTACTTACATTCGTAAACACAAATATGTTGCAGTGGATCTTCAATGAATTAATATTAAAAGGGTTTTCATAAATACCGATTCATAGCAGTTTGTGACGACCATGTCCGCGTCTGAAAGTGCATTTACGTAAATTACAGCGGATCCTGCAGATGGCGGTGGAGATCGCCGACGGCATGGCCTACCTGGCCGGGAAGAAATTTGTGCACCGTGACTTGGCAGCCCGCAATTGCATGGTGGCCGAGGATCTCACCGTCAAGATCGGAGACTTTGGCATGACTCGCGATATATATGAGACGGACTACTACCGCAAGGGTAAGGATGTCGGCCCCTGCCGTTCCTCCAGTCCCCGCTTTAAGGCGCATTCACAAATGAGTTTCGCTCATGGGCTGTTCCTCATAACCGTTTGCTTACGACTGAATGGATTTTCCTGAAATTCTATATCGTGGACTTTTTGTAAAGGTTGTGAAAACATTCAATTTTTTGTTAAAATCGGACAGTAATGTAAACATCCCTGACGTCGCTGGTGCACGTTCCCATAGGTCCAAGGCAAGATTCTGTCCCACAACCAGCATCATCACCTTCATCTCCTCCCTCCTCTGCTTGTTTACTTCATTCCGCTTCTCCGTTTTGTGCTGGGTGCTGTATGTAGTGATGCGTTGCAGGCACCAAGGGTCTGCTGCCGGTCCGCTGGATGGCACCGGAAAGCCTCAAGGATGGCGTGTTCACGAGCCACTCCGACGTGTGGAGTTACGGTGTTGTCCTCTGGGAGATGGCGACCCTGGCCTCGCAGCCCTATCAGGTACTTTTCAGGTCCAGATGCACCGTTGATGCCGAAATTCTTGGCTCGCTAGATTTGTTCATGAAACTAAAAGCACGAAGAACTTCCTCTAGGGGATTTGGGTTTGTACGGAGTACCACGAAGATTATTATGGACGACATTGTATTTCACGTGAGGTCTTTCTGTGTGGAATAAGAGAATTTAATTAGCATGTAGACACAGTTTTGTTTTGCGGTCTGTCGATGTGCTCGGTGGTTTGAGATTCAAAATATGTATCGGGTGTGAATTGTGTCTGTCGTGGGCTGTCGCAAGCCTTTGGGTTACGTAAAGCAGGAAGAACAGCTGGGTAACTGCACTTCCTCATTGTTAAAACCCGCGAGATGCTGGGTGTCCGTTGAGAACAGATTGGTTAAAGAGTTTCTGCAACCAACCCTAGGATAAAGTTTGATGCTGTATGTTGCAGGGGCTGTCCAATGACCAGGTGCTGCGGTACGTAATAGATGGGGGCGTGATGGAACGGCCGGAAAATTGCCCCGACCGCCTGTACCAGCTGATGCGGTTGTGTTGGCAGCACAAACCGATGGCTCGCCCGCCATTCGTGGATTTGGTGGCTCTTCTCCTGCCAGACGTGTCCCCAGATTTTACCAAAGTTTCATTTTACCACAGCGAGGAGGGTCGCGAACTGTGCGGCCCTCTTCGCCCAGAGATGACGGACGATCCGTCCACGCCCCTGAGAGTCACGCGAGACGTCGAGGACTTCTCCTTGGGCGACGGATCGGACGACGACGAAGAAGGTCCAGAGATGGATGTGGAGGCGTGCTTTCAGCCGCACTACCGCGTCATGTCTGTCCCGAGCACCAGGATCAGCGCAGGCATTCCTCCGAACGGCAAGATCGGCAACGGGAGCGCGGCCACGTCTCCCACCGCCGCCAACGGCTGGGTGATCGGGCAGCAGGGGAATGGGACGAGCGGCGCCAATTCGGCGGACATGAAGACGACTCAGTGTTGACGTCGCAGTGAACGTAGACTGCGCAGAGGCATGCGCTGATATAGTTCCTACCCGTGCCAGACCATTCCACACCAGTGTGGGTGTTGTAACAGTATTCTGCGACGTGCCAAGCGTAAGAGGGCTCCGCAAGTGTATCACTCGCCTTGCTGTCTTATGATTCGAGGCAAAAGACTGTAACTTATCGACAGGAAGCCATTTTAAACATGCAAAATAATAAAATGGTTTTGACTTCCACGTGGTTTTGCTTGCTAGCCTGTATTCCGTCCCAGACGGGGAGACGAAATCAAGATCGCTGGGGTAGCGGGGCGTGCAGTTAAGGCGGAAGGAACTTGCTATTTGCGTAATGTATTTTGGGTTTCTGAGGGACTGAACCATCTGGTAAATTGCGTTTCAGCGTACACAGTGCAGTGATGTATCTGTTACAACCATAACCTAACCATCATCAAGGAGCTCATTTACGTTCTTATCCCATTATTTTCCATTTGTCTCGCGTTTCAAAGTTGTCACAGTGTGGAAGTTCGGAACGCTACGCAGACGGGCGGTCCCAAAGGAAGGGGAGGTAGAGGCGGAGAAAATTACTAAATCAGAGGCTTCGTATCTTTTACTCAGAGAAATGTCGCGGAGGAGACGTGGGAAGTGCAATCGCAGTTTTGGACAGATGTCCTGAAGTGCGGAGAATGCTCGGTGAGATAACTTTGAAAGGTAGGACATGAGGGCGTAGACTGGATCACACCTGCCCACCTGTCGGCTCCCTTAAAGGCAGGGAAATTCTCGATCGTCGTGGTCCTTGCCCCTGGATCCTGAAGTTTTGAAGTCGAGGGGGAATCTGCAGTTTACGAAACAGGTGGGGCCGAATAACCCAGCCCTCAAAAGTAGTGTGTTACGAGATCCAATGCCTTACCCTACATATCTGAGGCTGTTTCGTGTATCGACAGCCTGTCTCTGTACGTACTGCTCTAGCGAGTTGAGTGACATGCAACTGCAACGGTGTATGGCGGCCATGTTGCCTGCCTCATCCTCTTCCTAGTCGCCTGCTTTCTGAGACGAATTTCCCACCCTTAACAGATTCTCGCTCGAACTGTGGACGCGGTAATTTTGTTACTCCTGTTTTTTTTTTTGTTTTTTTTTGGAGAGGAGCTCTGATCTCGTCTGATTCATCTTCTGTTACGTGCCCCTTGTTCTTGCACCGTGCTGCCAAAACTGTGAAGTGTTTCCGTTCAGAACTTCAGCCGGAATAAGTTTTCCTCTGAATTTTTTTTGTAACTTTCATATAAAAGTGCAAGGTACTCCAACGCGAAGTCGCCCGTGTCTGCCACAAAGGACCGCTCGGTTGAGCCGCCAAATGTCATTCGTGCCGTGCTGCCTGTCCAGCAGCTCCCGTTATCTTTGAATTAATATTTTGTGTAACGCCTCTACAGTAGGAACCCTCGGACCTCGGAGCCAAAATTCACGGTTGATTTTGCCAGTGGACTGCAGAATTCTACTAGAAAGCTAAGCGGTACGTTATACTTCCCGTACCGCACGTGTCAGTGGTTTATGAAGCGAGTTTGCAATTTACGCACCCAGAGTGACGCTTCTCTGTTGTTCCTTGTAATCGCTCGACCGTTTTGGATTGACTTGATTTAAGCAATGTTTACTGTATTTTTGTTAAAATTGTCATTGAATGGGTTAATAATATTCTACCCTGAGGACTGAGGAGTTATGAACTACATTACAAGTGGCAGTGCCACTGCTGTTCTGGGTGCTTTGCCCCTTCCTCCTCTGTCGCCCTGAACTCCGGAAGCAGTTAAAGTGCGACGCCCCATCCAGGATTTTCAGGAATTTAAGTGTTTTCCGGGCCCATGCTCGTACGAACTTCCTCTGTCTTGAAATGCGGAACTCTGCCTGTGTGTTTCTTAAAAGTGAACTGCCTGCCTAACTTTTGTGAGACTTCGCTTCCCCGTAGATCCACAGGTTCTGCAGGAAAGGTTTTTCAAATTCCCAAGAACATTTTGTGAGCCCCCTGAACGACGTCAAACTTATGCGTCAGGTTTACCAACTGCTCCTTTCAGTATAAATAACGTCTGGTTGTCCTGTTAACCTTTGAACCTGCTGGCCTGTGCAAGAGTTGTCAGGTTTTCTAGAAAGTTAATGCCGTCAGACGCCTGCGCCCAGAATGAGCAGAAAGTGTTAAAAAATTATCGCCATACAGAATTTTACATCTCCCTGTCCAGTGACGGGGAGGAGATGTTCTTATATTGCTGTTTTACGCCGTGCAGACATCACATGTTTCCTTTGTTGTTGTGGACGTGAGGCGTCGTTTTCACGCATCAAGAAAGCCATTGGTGAGTTACATGAATTCGTTCTGACATTTTCACGTCCACTTGCTTTAAGCCATCTTGGTTGTTAGAAAGTGGTCTTGCACTCACGACAACCGCTGCTACTGTTAACTGGGAGCAATATGTAGGTGACCCTGGTCCGTATTCCTACATAGTTTCCACATTCCAAGTTCTTTTCCTGTTCTAAAGCAAATGAAAAGTTGTCAGACTCTCACATTCTCCGGTATAATAACTGCCCTCGCATTTAACAAAGGTCAGAGGTCGGCGATTTCCGTGACATTGCCGTTCTAATACATTTCCTGTAATTTCAATCGGTTCTTTAGTCGGGCAGCCATGTTGCAGTCACGTGTCCTTCAGCTGCGACTTTCGAATCATTGATAAGACAGCGAATTTTTGGCGGTGGTCTGCAAGCCTCTGAAGGAAAGTTACGACGGTGTGGATCGGATAGGCAGCGGCCATGGCTCTCGTCACCTCATGATCCCGTTACCAATCAACGCCCGGTCGCGAGAATGTGGTTACGCCTCAGGCCTCGCAGTGACCTCCATCGAGTTCCCCTGGAACAATCGCACAGTCTTCTGTTTCGCCATTCATTTGTTACCGATCGATTCATTACGTCGTAAGTAGAGTTTAATAAAATTTTATTTGGGTTGAAAACTAACTTTAAGAGAAATGCGTGCCACCTCGTTTTTCTGTCCGAATATTGTCGGATGATTTGGGAGTGGATAAACTAATTAACACTACTATTTAATTACTTCAAAAATGAGAATTGTGTGTCTGTTAGCTCTGTCGGGGAAATCAGAATTAAAAATAGTGAGGCGAAAGTATACTTAAATATTATAAATGGATTAAGTAGCCTTTATGATGGCTGTGCCGGCCTCAAAATTCTATTTCCGGTTCCGCATTTCGCTGAGGGAAGGAGGAATCCGCGTTAGGTCATCCCGCGAGTAAGTGCTGATAGTGCGTCGCAAAACAACCGGACGACAAGTAACGTGGGTCTTCCGCTGATCCGCCATTCCACATGTCACATGAACCGGAATCTCGCACAAAGAAGCAAACGCCTCCGTCCGGGCTTAATACTTTCTAATTTCACGTGTTTCTTCTAATGCTTTGCCCGCGGGCTAGATCGTGGTGAGACCCTTCGGCGCAGAAGTTGACCTCGCCACAGTTTCGGTAACAAGCCAGAAACAAGTCTCTTCCATTAAAATCGGTTTTGGAAGCTCCTGGAAACGAACCCGTAAACATTTAAGGAAATTCTAGAACGATTTGTCAAATAATCTTATTAATATTATAAATAGTTTTCACAAAGACGTGAGACTAGCGCTGTCTAGTGGCATATGCTGTATTAACTTGCAGATCTTCGCTACACCACGTACAAGCCGCTGTTCCGTAGTTTGCTTGATTTCATTGGATGATGTAATAATGTTCACACGAGTCAGGAGAGTTCATTCTTAGTCTTACCTGATCAGAGCGAGTTCAACCTAATTCCGCCCATACAGACAGACACGTCCAACCACCGAAACTTCTGTTAATGGATTTTGTGATTGTTTACCCCAAATTTATTTAAGATCTAGTCGACGCGTAATCGAAACAATGTCTAATGATTTCAAACGAAAGTTCAACTTTTAAAATGTGATACCGCGCCGATCACATTAGCCACAACGTAACACAGTTTGTCTGTTTCGAGGTTATGGTGTCCACGTTTGAAAATTCCCTTTGCGATGATTAACCTGTGTTCATTATTAAAAACATTAAAAATAATTTTTGAGGGATGTCTTTTATTTATTTTTGGAAATGTAATCCAGTCCTCCGTAGATAAACTCGAGTCTAAAGTCATAACGCAATAGATTCCGATCACAACAATGTCGAATCTGCAATATGGGTCGAAAATGACTCGAGCTGGAGCCGTGCAGACGGGAAAAAGTTGTTGGCCGCTTTGAGTGGCATGCAGGTCATGATAGAAATTTCAGTGTAAACTACGTAAAACAGGGTCACAACTGCGTAGACAAGGACGAAAATTCCCCTTCCACGTGCCGCTTGCATAGATCTATTTTCGTTCTCGAAATTACCCAGGAAACAGCATTTGTTTATCAATGATCCCACAACCATTTACAGAGCATTCTCCCTCAGACACAAAATCTTCTCCCCGTCTTATTCCACTCCTTTCATTTGTTCCGATGAATGTGCTGTTTATTTTATTAAGACATTCTTTCTAGTCAGTGTTTATAAAGATGGCAACCGTGCAAGTACAGTTTTGCTGATCTCTGCTAGATCGAGGCTCTGGAGGCGAAGTAAAAAAAAAAAGAGGAATGAAACGAGAGAAAAGAGAAATATGTTGTTGTGGAACCGTGACTGACTAAACACACTCGAGATTTCTCTCCTCTTTCACGATTCTTCCGTCTCAGATAGCGCCGTTCGCGGCGCATTTCAAAACTAAGCGGCCAAACAGGCGAAGTACGCTGTGGCGTGTAGATGCTGGCTGATAGCTGTTCCGCGTTGAGGGCGTTATTTTGACAATCAGGTCCCGTAATTTGGTCAAATGAGGGCTGGAATTCTGTGATCGAAGTGTGTACAGTGTGCTGTGTGGTTGTGTGCTTGGAGTACCTGGAGTATATCGAGCTGACAACAGTATTTTGTGAATGGATAGTTGCAGATTGGAATCTCTGTTAAGCTGTAGGAGGTGCCATTGACTTATCGGTCATCATATTTATCTGTCGCCGGAAGAAGGTGAGTCTTGGTGACATACGCCAACTGTTTCCTTATCTGCTAACTGTGAGAGGTTAGAAGGCGTGTTCGCTTGAATTCCGTTGCCATGCAGCCCAGACCCGTTTATGTGGAACGCTGCATTCCACCCAGGTTTACAGTACTGGCCCCAAAAGCTGATTTCTGCCTCGGGCCCTGTAGTTTGAAACGCATTCCTTCCTACCCTTCTGACACTGGTTCGAATCCATTGTTCAGTGGCGTGTTTTGGGACAGAGTATTTTAATAAGTAATTGCAAATATATTGAGGACAAAGCTGTGTATTCAGTTCTCACGAACACTGATCGTTTCTGTTCCATCGAGAATTTGGCAGACATTTCAGGGGGAGTGAGTCTGTTCTGGCTTGACAGTAGATGGTTTATTTGTCGATTGTCAGTAGCTCAGGCTCAGCTCCACATAAAACATTCCAGCAAAATATTGGCTTGCAATAAACAAGCCGGATGCATAATTGTTGTTTTCTTTGCCGGTATTTAGCTGTTTCTTTGATAATAAAGCCAATTGCAGTCTGCTACGTCATTGTTTACAAAACAACTGTATTCCGTCCGATCTAATCCGCGTAATTAATTGGTGGTGACTGGAACATTCGGAAGTAGAGACGAATCCCGTTGCTTGCTGCGTCTGCGCGTTGCGTGTCGTTGCTTTAACGGACTTCCTACTACCAACTGGCATTTGTAGGATTTCATGTCAGGCGGTGGGTGGCCTTTAAGGAACAGCAAAGCCTGCATTTTATTACGAATTCTTTATTCATTGTCCGTATTTCCAATTCTTTAATCCGCGAAACGAACGGGTGTGGATTAAATTTCGTGTGTTGGGGGTCTACATTTATTATTGTTGTGAATTTGAGATAGATTTATCGGTTGATGTTTAACACAGATTTTCGATCGGTAAGATTTGTTTATACGACTAGTAAATGACAAAATACAAGTATCAGTAAACATGAACACATAAATGATGAAATAGATAAATTATATCTGACTGTGCAGTGTGATAAGTTCTAGACAACAGATTTGTTTGTGCGACAAATGAGCATCAAGGCCATTGAGACACGTGAAATGACAGAAAAGTCTTTTCGAAGATAAGCGGAGTGAACTTTAACCCTCGTCGTCTATAAATTTGGTTTCCCTCGGTATCAGGTGCTGCCTTTTCAACTAAATTTTGTCACAAGTCATCAGGATCGTGTTTTTAACCGCTGCATTTGGAACCTCGTCGTGAAATAAGGTCAGAATCGGCAGTCTGCCATCTCGCAGGGAGCGTTGTGTCTCGCCCGCGTGTGGAACGAGAGTCGGCCGTACCATCTACGTGGGCTGTTTGGCGTCGAACTGAAGTTGAAAATATTGGGGAAGGAAGTGGTCGTGACCTGTTTTGAGGCCATCTAGCGGAATGCAGCCGGCAACAGGATCTTCCGATGCACGGATCTCGGGGCAGGAACAGGAGACGAGACGAGATGTTGCGCCGCGTAGTTTAGCGGAAATTGAACAAAGTTTCAGGGGGCGTCTACCGGATTACACGTCTTCATTGTTCGCCGCTGAGGGAGCCTGAAATCTCAGAGTAGATCAAGGCTGGACCCAGGGTGTAGATAGCGGGGCCGATGGACGTGGCCTAGCAAAGGAGAAAGCTCTTCAGAATATGAAGGACTCGACTCCAAGTATGTGGAAACGCTGGCGCACATTTTATTTTCCTCTGTATTTCGTTGGCCCCTTGAAGCCCGAAACTTCGCCTGAAAAAGTATTTAAGAATCCAGTCCGTACCGCGAAGAAAACACCGCACTGCACCATTGCAGCGATCAACCGGTTAACGCCGTTTAAGGAAATAATCGCCGGTTATTGTGACGATCAAATATAAACTGCGGAGTTCCTGGTTGTTAAAGCGCACAGTTTCGTCCCATTCGGCCTTAAAGTTTTAAAGATTCACGAAATCAAAATTTCGCAGACCTCAGTGCGTTCTGAGGTCTTAAGCCAGTGAATTCGGGATTCGCGTACTCGTCGTGCGGGACAGAACAGACACCACCGAGAGTTAGATTCACCGGTGGACTGTACCTCGTCTATAAAATATGTGGACGGGCGGACCGACCGGCGTTATTAGAAGGAACCCCGAACAAGAAGCATTTGTGCGACCGCTTCGCCTTGCTTTATCTCTCTCCCTCTCTCTCTCTCTGTCGTCTGTCCCGTTACCTCAGCAGCCCCCGCATGTTCAAAATTCTCCTGTTGATTGTGATTTGGGAGGCCGGCTGTCGGGGCCGTCCACTCTGTGTCTCCGGATCGAACGTCTTGGATGCGAAGCGAAGATGGCTGTCTCGTGGGGCGTAGCACCTGCGAAACGTCGGTGTGACTGTCTTCCAACACAGGAGGAGAATGAGCTGCTCTGGCCATGCAGCAGGCAACGCCCGCTGCGTCTCTGCGATTCGCAGCATCAGCAAGCCACACTTCCGGTGTGTCTCGTTGGCCTTCCGTCGAAAATGTGTTCTGGTAGCAGAGGTTTTCAGACTGTGGTGCGCGCACCCGACGGTGGTTTTTTTCCCGACAAAGCGACGTAACAGTGATCCTGAAACACTTCATTATTTCAAGTCTGAGGGAACCACGAACATTTATCAAAGATCAGTATCAGCACTAGATATTCTAATCCAATAATAGCCAATGCTGACTTCTTAAATGGTTTGCTTTATTGAAATGTCTTTATTTAATTAATTGAATTTGTGTAAGTCTGTTTTGGGACACCCTGTGCCAGTCCAGGTTCGTAGTTCGATTTCCGGACGGGCTGAACCTTGAGATGGAAATATAAACCAGGCTTTGGCGCATTAATCTGGTGATCAGGTGGCAATCACATGCGCCTTACTTCATCCAAATTTAATTAATTTTGTAAACTTTGGCATTGTTTAACGTGTCAAATCGTTCCTTCCAGACATTCCGTCTAGCGGCGACAAGACTTCCGCAAAGCTCTCGCACTCTTAAAACTTAAGCCTCTCAAGATAATGAATGGTTTTTGCTGTGGGGCGACGGACCAATGGCTTTTCGGGGCGTTTCTGACGTCATGGGAAACGATTCAATTCAAAATTTAGAAAAATTTTGTTCTCGAATCGGGCAGACACGTTCAACTTGAACCTAAAAATTTAACTTATAAAGACAGACAGCCGAATCATCGCGCTGCCTTACATCAAGGGACAATAAGAGTGAACTTCTCCAAGAACCTCTCAGTGTCGTCTGTCAGTTGCCCAAGACAAGAGACTTCGCTTCCTTTGTGCTCCAGCCATCGGCTTCCCCTTTATATCCGTCCACCTACCTAAATCACATCTCAAGTTGTAACCGCGAGCTACAGGGTTTGAACCCGTGGCTACTTACGTGGAGTGACAAAGTTCCTTACTTTATTTTATGAATCTTTACCAGCTGTCTACAAAGTTCTCGCTCTGCTGCGTCGAGAGGCTTTGGTCAGGCGCAGTCGTTGCGGGTAATTTGGGACTCCGAGGGCCGAGACTTCAATGCACGAATAGGATAGGAGCGTCAGCGGCGAGACGACGGAGGATGAAGGTGACCTGAAGCAGATTTGCTCAGCGGCAGTGCGTCCCACTGACATCTCTGTTTTCACGCGTTGTTACTGACCGAGAGATTTCTCATTGTTTCCAGATGATGATTCAGATGGTGTCTTTATCTTAAAATATGCGACTGGCATCCCATAAAATCTCCGAAAGTTGACGGTGAACCGTAAAATAACCAACAGCGTGTTAAGAATCTGGAGTTTAATGAAAGACCTTTCTCCATTACTGTTTTCAGTTCGTGTGGTAATGGGATTTGTCGCGTACGCCTCTGGAATGTCAGCGGATGAGTCCTTCACTTTTGTTCGCTGTGAAGTTAACGCAAAGTGGGTCGGTGCAGATAAAATGCTTGTCTGTTTCTGGAGGTATTACCGTAAGCGCGGTTCACAGCCATTCCTGAAAGCAGCTGAGCAAAGCAAGTACGCAGTTTGAGCGTCTTCGTGTCCTTTGTCGGCGCCTTTCGTCTGTTTGCACTGCACAGTGACTCCAGTCGACTGGGCGTGTCGATAAGGACCCGACCCTTTTCGAGACCCTGATTAAACACGCGGAACATTTTAGCACGTGGTCCAGCCTGTTTACCACTGAGTAAAACCGACGCCATCTAGGAAAGTCCTTCGTTCTTGATAAGGGACCCCGAGGTTGGTTATCGCGTTCGCTGTCAGACATTTCTTATCCCTCCCGTGCGTGCTACACGCCCCACCCATCTCGACCTCCATTTTTTGATCAACGTGATGAAGATTACAAATAATGGAGCTCCCTCCAGAATCCTGTCGCTTCATCTGTCGTAGGTCCCGTTCCTGACAAAGATTAGCTTTCACACCCGAGAAAATAGCAGGGAAAACTTTCTTTGTGTTTTAATATTCACGTCTTTTGGTCGTAGGCGAGGAGACAAAATATTCCGAACTGCGTTCCGCCATGTTAGTCTGCCTGAACCTTGCCGCATTTTCTGCGTCTGTAAAAAAAAGTCCGTTTTGTTCTCATTCGCTCTTTGAACGGCACAATCTGTTCGTATGCAATTAGACGCAGGCTTCATCGTCAGTGCACTTGTCTGTAACAAAAGAGCATCGCTGCGCGTTCTGACCGTTGAACTCGTCTGCTGTCGTAATGACGAATCTCTGGATGTCAGTCATGTGACGTCATCGCCATCTGGCTCCCTCCACAGATCCGGATGCTGTGAGTTGAGATATCTGCCGGTAACGGAGCGCACTGTAACCGAATAACCGAGTAAAATACGAAGCTTTGCCTTCCAAATGCGAGTGGCGCTGATTTGCAACGCAATCTTCGTGATGGTGAAGAGTTGTGTTTTCTTCGCGGTACGGACTGAATCTTAAAAACCATTTAGTCGAGCTTCGGGCTTGAAGCAAGCGAGTCCTCCGTCAAAATGAGGCCACGCTCACTCGTCTGAATAAGCTGTAGGCTTTGCCGCTAGAATTCTTGACAAATTTCTTGCATTCGAGAGGCGCGAACTGCGAAGGTAATCTTTTGTGTGTTTGAACTGCATAACGAGTTCATAGACGTATTAGTTAATTGTTTATTTAACAATGCTGATTGCTGTACTGTCCCCTGTGAGACTTAGAATAGGAAACTCTTGAACGATCTAGGTTCTTAATCATGTTTAATTATGACTGCATATTAAGGTCTGAGGTTTTGGCGCCGTGCAGACTTGTCTGTGGATATCGACGTTTCGGAGAAACACGGATGAACTACTCGCTGCCTCTGTCATCAGGATGATAAAGTTCTACTAGATTACACAAAGATTCGAACCGGGTACCTCTTGATTACAGGTCACATGCAGTGTTTGATGTGTGGTGCTGACATCCAGGAGCACTGTGTTGTTGATGAAGTGTCGTTAAATAAACAGTATAAACGTCAGTTAAGGGTCTGACCCTGTGCGTCGGTGGTTGCAGCGGCTGAGGCGAGCGACGGAGAAATTTTCTGATCGCTGTTGGATTCTGTGTCACGGGGCCCAGGGTCGGGTCACTTTCACAGCAAATATGTTGGCAGAACTGAGCCCACTTTCGCCTCGGACGGGCACCTCTGACATTAGATCAAAGGAAAATGGTTCGTTTCTTCTCGTACTGTACCCTGTATCGATACATCGTTTGACAGTGACGCTCTGGGTCGTTTTTCTGCTGATGTGAGTTGGAGCAAAGGTAAGTTCTCACGTCGAAACGAAATCGGTCGTTCATTTTGGTTGCCATTCGGTTCTTTAAATCGTTAGGGATTAGCGGAATTGGAACGCTGCCAGTTGCATGTGGGAAAGTATTCTTGGGTACCCGGAGGCGAGCCGTTCACGTTGTCCCTCCACTGTAAGAGGCTGTCTCCTGGTGTTGCAGATGTGTCGGGCCACGTGATGGAGGTGACGCGCGACTACGTGACCGTCGTGGCGGTGCAGGGCTCGTCCCCCGCGGAGGAGTACGTGACGGTGCTGAGCGTGGGGTGCGAGGCGCCTGACGGGGCGGAGGATGTCCTGGTGTACCGGCTGCCGGGCGAGCGCCTCGGCTTTGGGCTCAAATTTGAGGGCGGAACGAGCACGAGCGAGAAGGTGCGGCGCCTCTTCATCCAGTCGTGTGCCCCGGACAGCCCCGCGTCGCGCGCGCACTGCTCCTGGGGATCGCTGCAAGAGGGCGACGAGGTCCTGCAGATCGACTCGGTGCCCGTGACGGCCATGACGCGTCTGGACTGCGTTCGTAGCCTCAAGGAGTCGAACGTGGTGATCAAACTGCTTGTCCG
>NW_019060135.1:215650-228867 GCF_000696155.1 Zootermopsis nevadensis | reverse complement strand
ACCCTCGGCCCCCCCACCGCCTTCGCCGACGCGCCACCAGAGCCCGAGGTGTACCTGGATCTTCTGGCGCAGGAGGAGCTGAGCTGCCTCACGGACACGGGCAGTGACGACACAGGGAGCAGCATCTCCACGGTGCTAGGCCCCTTCGACCAGCTGGAGGAGGACACGCTGCAGCCCCCCCTCAGCTTCCAGGACGCGCCGCTGAGTTACAGCGACGAGAAGGTGCTGCCGCCGAAACCCGCCCCTCGCAAGGACGTGCAGGCGAGGTTCAGGTCCGGTAAGAAACGGCCGCCGCCTCCACCGCCTCCCAGGAACGACCGCCCCCAGTGCCCCCTGAATGTGCAGACCATAGCTGTAGTGGAGACGGACAGGGGCGACTTACCGCGCCTCGTGGACGTCGTCCCCAAAGCCTTCTTGGAGGCGGAGGAGGTGGTGCAGGGCACTGCTTTGCCCGCAGCGACGCAGAACGGGGGCGGCAAGGAAGAGGCACCTCCTCGAACGATGGTGAGGCTGGAGGAGGTGGAAGGCGACGGACGCATCTCGGCAGGAGACGAGGAAGAAACTGGGTTTGTAGGGACAGAGAGACCTCCTGGAGACGGCGAGGTTTTGCTGGATTTTCAAGAAAGCACATTCTTAGGTACAGGAAATGAAGAATGCAGATCTGTAGAAATGCAGATTCAAAAAGCAGCATCTCCAGTGACGAACGGCGGAGCAGACAGTGCGGATAAGAGGCTTCCAGCAACAGAGAATGAGGAAAAGGACCCCGTAGGAACAGTGGGCAGCGAAGATGGAGGGCAGAGGCCGGAGGACAGGAGTGTGGAAGAAGCACTTGGGGCGACTCTCGTGGGGGAGGACGGAGGTAAGAGTAAGAATGAACGTACTGATGGCAGCAGAAATGTTGAAACAGGTGCAGAGGAAAATGAGAAATCGGACACAGGCTTAAAAGGAAACAGGCCTGTGGAGAATGGAGTCACGGAATGCAGTCCGGAAGATTGTCGCGTGGCGATTAAAAATAATCAAAACAATCCGATAGAGGCCAAAAGCCTTCAAAGTAGTTCTCCGGTGGAAAATGGTACAGAAATCAGTTTCTTGGAGGCTGATGGGCCTGTACCGAGGGACGGTAAGGAAAACATGGCTTTGATGGTCCGAGATGCAGAGAACAGCCTCGTCTTGTCCAGAAATGTCGAAAATGGCTCTGGGGGGCCTTTTGCAATCGATAACGAGGAGGACTCTTCCGGTATTCCTCGTGATGAGGAGACTAAATGTGCAGAAATCAGTCCTGTAGCAGGTGACGGTGTGGAGAGCGGCCACGCGGGAGCTAGTGATCTAGAGAACAGCCTTGTTGTTGTTGTTGAAAATAAGGAATGCGCGCCGGTGGTGACTGAAGGTGAGAACGTGAAGAACTGTCCTCCAGTATCTGAAAGCAAAGCCGAGGCACCTGAAGCGGGCAGTCCAGAGCTCTGTCCTGTCGAGTGCGAGAGTTCCGGGACAGCGTCCGAAAGAAGGAAAGGAAACGGGCCCGTGGAAACAGACTCGCAGGACGGAGCAGTTAGCTCAGAGCTGCTCTGTGTTCAGGGGGATGGTGTTGAAGTACCGACAGACGCTTTCGTGGTGGCTGTGCCCCAGAGGCAATTCCTTCATTCTGACTCGGACGAAGAGGACTTCCTGATGGACCTGCCGGAAACTGAGCTCCTGGAACAGGGTGGCACAGTGTTTCAGCCTGCCACCGGGGCGCTACTGACCGCATCCGACGCCACCTTCTTCCCATTCCGATGCTGGGCGGCGACCAGCCATCTGGCGACCATCGGAGAAGATGAGGAGGAGGATTCGGCCAATCAGGGGTGAGTTGAGACGCTGACGGAGGCAGTAAACACCTCTGAAGCATCGGACCACTTAAATGCCCTCCTTCGTCAACACTTCGCGTGTTGAAGCAAGCAAGGAACACTTCCTGAGTCGTCAGGGCGTCTTGTTCCAGGGTGCCAGGCGTGGCTGTCGTTTCGGCCGAGGACCCGGGGGACAAGGAAGGCGACACCAAGGACTTCGTGGACGTCGACCTGGAGTCAAAGCCAGGACCCCAGCGCGAAGAAGAGGCACAGGCGACGGGAAGTGAAGGTAGGACCTCGTGACCTTGATTCTGTTTCGTTGTTCGCAAGGCCGCGTCACCTTGACGACAGCCCCGCGTGTCTTTTACAGAAAAAGACTGAATGCCAGCGTTAACACAGGCCTTCTTGAGAAGCTAACAGTCGCTCAGCTAGTCAAGGAGTTCCACGTATTTTATGGAATCCGGTCCACACCGTCATGTTCAGTTTAAGATAAATTTGAATATTTCACTCCCATCCACACCTTGTTCTTCCCGAGTGATCTTTTCCCAATGGGTTTTCTAATGCTTCCTCGTCATGAAAATTGGTCCATCTTTTTTTTTAAGCCTCAGCCGTTGGCACAGACGCCAATTTTCCGCATTTGTCCTAGTAAAGCCGTGCCGCAGTTAATGCGATTTAGAGGGGTCAGGTCAGGGTAACCGGAAGTCGGCGAATTCGTCGTGACTAGTCACAGCTGTTGCGAAAATTCGGACACGCAGAACATTTCGCCGTCTCCTGCCATCTGTTGTCGGAGTACTGAGTTACGTGAATGAAATGCATTTCTTTCTCTCTCACTCTCTCTCACTTTTTAATGGCTGGAGGAGAGAGCAATGGAACTTGTGCTCTGACGATATTACTGAATTTAAGATGGGCGGGGCATGTAGCACAGGGAAGGTGAAAATTGCAGATTTTTTCGTCGGAAAACTTGAAGGGAAGAGACTGACTACCTGAGGAAGCGAAATCTTGTGGAGGAGGATAATATTAAAGTGTGTCTTTGAAAAAAATAGTGTCGACAGAATTAAAGTCGCTTGGGAACTGTCAAATGGGATTTTGTGAAAGCGGCAATGGACCGCCAGGCTTAAGAAAGGCGAGGCGCTACCGACAGCTGTGCGACACGAGGTTGTAGCCTCAAAGTGCTGGGCGTGCTCATTGAATTTCCGTTCTTGAGGCCTGAGTCTTAAAAAGTTATTTCTGGTCGCGACTAAAGGTTGCCGGACCGTCAAACCGGGAAGTATCTTGGCGGGAGGGAGTGGTAGATTTTGCGCTGAACACGGAAACTTAACCTTAAGGTGACGCAAAAGGCAAACCACTGACAGTTGACAGCAAGGATACGCGCGACTTGTTTTTGAGCGACCACGCCATATCATGTGTAGGGTACTCGAGAAATATCCGCCAGTCGTCTGCAGCAGGCCCTTGGCAACTCGCCGCCATGTTGGTTCCTCATTCCAGCGCCTTCTGGAATTCAGTCTGGCCAACGCAGAACACGTAGGAACTAGTTGGCTGTGATTCGCGGAATGTCGGCTGGACCACGTTCAGGATGGATAACATCTTGAGCGGCCCCAGCGAATGTTGGTTCTTGAAGCAGAAGCTGTTGTGCGGAGAGTCGTGACGTTGGGGGCCCCCTCTGGTTAGCCGCGTGTTTCTTCGTCCATCGCTTGCCCGTACCAAGTGCTGGAAGATATTTTCAGAGCCGCCGAGCCCATCCAAATTTGAGTTGAAATCGATTAGATATGAAAAATTCACATTCGGCGTTTGCGCACTGTTCACTTGGTAAAATGAAAATCTTCGTGTCATGGGAGATTGCATTTGCTGGATAAAGAGGGTGCGATGGACGGACCGGCCTTCTAGAACAGGCTTCCGCAATCTGTCTTTTTCCC
The DNA here is from genome assembly GCF_000696155.1 of Zootermopsis nevadensis. Next base: position 225,131 of record NW_019060135.1, on the reverse strand, counting down.
GCGGCACGCCTATATATACCAAAGACATGACGTCACACCACAGAATTTCGCCTCACGAAAAGGGGATTCAGAATTATGCATGGCCATAAATATGAATCGATAGTTACCTTTTTAATGTCTACTAAAACGATCACAGTTTGTTGCGAAATGCGAGGTTTTTTCTCTTTCCGCCTTTCTGCATCGGCAACTTCTCCGTCACGTTTGTAACGCTTGTTGTCTGAACGCATCTTTGCAGGGGTTGACGTCTAGATAACTTCTTCGCTACAAATGGCGATGAGAGGTTGTTTTGGCCGTGTGTAATATGGAATGTGCTGCTTCCATTGCGAACTCACGTTGATGTCATAATTGTTACGAGCGAGATAATCCGTTTCTTAACATTTTACTCTGTGTTGTTAACGAGCTAATAGTTACGAGTTATATAATCTTTGGGAATTTCAAACCGAAATACCTGTTGGCCAATTGGGAGTGTAAGTTGCCATAGAAACCTGCAATAATAGAAGTGGTTTCTCTGTATATGAATTATTGGACAGCTTGCGTCCAGTCGGAACCGACACGTGTAGCGGATTACAGTGTCTGGCGTTGTTTGCTTACAAAGGATGACAAGAACGCGGAATATTTAGAATAGTAACGAATCTAATATTGACTTGGTAGTGGGAGAAGAATGTAAAATCTACTAATATTATTAGAGTGATTAAAATAGGGAGGTTCAGATGGGCTGGACATGTAACACGCGTACAGATTTTTTTTTTAAATATTTTTAACGTACCGTGCGTTGAGGTAAAACTTTCAGTGGAAGGCTTTTGCAAACACGGCGGTGAACATTCGGAGTTTACATAAGCGGAAAATACAACAAGCAGCTGAGTAAATAAGAGTTTTGAATGCAGAAAGGCAAGAATATGCGGACCGGCATCAGTAGGTTCGCGTGCCACAGGTTGTGAAGATATGAACTGAATTGAAGTGGATTTTGTGGTGGAGGTTACGAAGTAAATGTGGCGATGCCCCATCGCAAGCCCCAGAACCGCTGGAGCAAAGTTCGTCCTTGAACTTGCCGCCTGCCTCGCGTTGTCCGGCCCTCTCCGTTTATGTATTTTAATTCGTCGCCAGTTCACCAGAAACCACGGGCGCATTAATTAACTCTCTGAAGCCCGAAGTTCGTCTAAACAACATTTAAGAATCCAGTCCGTACCGCGAAGAAAACACCACACCTCACCATTACGAAGATCGAGTGGTTAACGCCGTTTAAGCGTAGAATCACACGAAAAACATGGAAACCAAATGAAGGGGAGTTGGTGTTTCCCCTAAAGTCTCCGATTTTGACGGCAGTGGCCACTGACTGCGGGCCCAGTGGGGTTTGAGACGGGGGTCGAAGCCAGTCTCCTCTTTGCACCGTCATAAAATGAACGTACAATCGAGAGAAGTGTCTCGACGAACAAACCTAACCTAACCTAACTTGAAAGTAATGGAATTCCTGTTAAATTTGTAGGGCGGATTTTGGTGCACAAAAACCCACAGATCTCCACTAATCAATCAGCTTCTTTTAGAAACAGCCGATGCGAAACGAAGCTTACTTTAATTTGAAACATTTTTGACTATTTGTGTTTTGCAGGGACGCGTTCAGGTCGTGTTACTTTCGGGCTAAAAGTTTGGAAACTCCATTACAGACCGTAGGTCGATTAGAGGCAGTCGAGGTCCTGGGAGGTTCCGAGCGATCAGCCTCGGAATACGATTCGGAGAGAAGAATGTTAAGTCCGATTAGTAGGCATTTGTTATTCAGTCTGTGTGTTATGGTAACAGTGATTAATCCACTTGTTATTAATAATAACTGGAGATTACGTGTAATACCCAGACCAGTTTCGTATAATCGTCGATTATCCTGGATGACGTGTGAGATGCGTTTACACCAGGGATAGACAGGCAGGCCGACTGGCACCTCAACACCAATCACCACCCCGAATGTCATTGTCTTCAGTCAGTGGGAATAATTTCTCATTCTCTGACTCGTCGTTGCGTGCGACTTCCGAATGTACGCGGTGGCCTGGTCTTTGTTTCTAATTTCGTTTGTCCTGAGTCCCGACTTTTTTTCGTCTCGCTGCTACTTTTGCCTGTCTTTGTATTTTGTGCTCGTCATCGGCGTCCTTGGTTTGACCCTCGCCGTATTCCTTTGTGTGAACACGGGCTGCGATCCGCAGACCCCTGCTTTACACTCCGCGTAGTCTGAACCCTTTGTACCGCGCAAACGGACTTCGTGCGTGCTGTTTCGCTTGTTCTATTTCAGTCACTCCCTCTCTCGTGTGAAGTGAGGAGCATGTCGAAGGTCGTGGCCTATTGTAAGGATCTGTCCGAGCGTTTTTCAGGAGGCGATGTGTCCAGGGTGCTCTAGCATCGTTCAGACTTAACGTTTCCTCAACGCGTCCGCTCGTTAATCGGATTGATTCGTCGATATGTGAGGCAGCCATCGAATGTTTCAATTCAGGGGCCTTTGACCCCCTCCTTTGTTCTGCCGAGCTCCAAGGCCCCCTGGAGGACGCAGGTTATGGGAACGAACACAGTGGGCCATGGCTGACCATGTGCGACGCTGTTCGTGACAAACGTGTGCCTTCTACGTGCCTCGCCTTCGTTCTATTATTGTTTATATCGTTCTGAACCTATATATTTTTTTTTTTACAATACCATTTTCGTGGTATTAAAAGTTTGAGACGTGAAATGTTTACTGTAAATGTAAACTCATTTTGCAGGAAATAATAGCAGAAAACTATTAATGTTATTACACGTGACAGGATTAACGGATTTTGATTAAATTTGGTATTTGAGGCTTTACTTGAACGTACTGGCGAAGTAGACTGCATTTTCGGTACATACCGGAAATTGAGGTTCGCCACTTTTGGTCTCATTGCGCTGTTTCTTGCCGGTGTTGGGTTGCGTGCTACTGTTAGCCTGCAAACTGGTTTTCACAAAACGACGCTCCTGTGGGCCCGCCCACCCCGCCTCCTCAAAGTAAACATTTGCCGCAGACTGACGAAACCCTCCCATGTGGTTTCCAGAAATTAGTAATGTGGCTGAGTGACGTGTCGTGTCGTGTAAGCTGTGACGGTTAACGCCGTGTGAGGAAATAGTCGCTGTTTACACTGAGAATCACGCGAAACTTAGTGTTCAGAAGACAGAGTTGTTGGATCTTCAAGCACTTGGTTCGTATAATTACCACAGGGTTAAGCGTTCTCGAAACCTCGACTCTTTCTGGTCGTAACCAGATGTAGCCCCAACGTGGACACATCAGGCGGTAGTTGACAGTTGTGTCTGTCAAAACAGTGATCGATATGACTGAGTAAAAGCTCAGACAGGCATGACATCGTTTTGCAAATATGTTTTTAGGCCTTGTAGTACGAACTGGCGTTACCAAGATGCTGAGTCAGTGTTTTCAGACCGGTTAATAACTCATCACAATATTTTTAGGAAAGGTAATAATGTCACAGTAACTTACGGAGTGTCTCTTACAGACCAAACTTTTCGATTTTATCTGCCTTAGGTCTGGTCGGGTTTCGGAATGAAAAAAAATATTTAAAAAAAACTTTCGCCTTGGAATGTCGAAGTGAAACGTGTTTTATTCTCTACCTGGACAGTAAGTGAAACGGCGTTCAAATTTGCAGAAGCCATTTTGCTTCAGCGAACGGGTTGTGTACCCCTACTTCGTGTTTTTCAGGAATTTATTTTCAGCGGAGGCAATGTTTGTAGATTGTGTAGTAACACAGGATGAGGGCAATGTTTGCAGTCGTGCTAGTAGCGATAACAAGTGACTGTAGATCAGCGTAAGAGCCGCTCGGTCCCTCAGTCGCTCGTGAAGTGACGACCACGGCTGGTGAGTCTGTCTCTGCGTGTGTGTGGTTTCTTCAGTCTTCTTGCAAGGTAGGTGAACAGGCAGGGATTCGGCAGGGTAAACACTGCAGCAGTGACATGTGACAGCCGTTTCGCTGGTGCCATTGTTCCGATCGTCACAGCTGTTCGTCTTCTGCACGTCATGTTGTCAAAATGGCGGAAAGAATGCCGGTCCAGATGACGCTGGATTCTTGGCAGATGAACCTCGACAGGTCTGCTTCATGCCTCGACGCTGTATCAGCTGGATAGGTCATATGGCGTTGAAACAGAACCAGGAGGTTGAGTGGGATGGCCGGGGGGGAGGGGGGCTACATGTCCCACCAACCTCTTCTTGCTTGAAGATGTCTGTTACATGATGCTGTATCAGCCACGCGCGCTGTTCAGCGTCACAGAGTGTAGTTCATTTGTGAGGCGACTTGTCTGCGTCCTGTTTCGCTGTCATGTCAATGTTTGTTTGCTCGTGTTTGAGCTGTGTATCTGTTGACCCCTGACCTCTGCCCTCCAGAGACCGTGGCCAGGGCTGTCCACTCTGTAACAAGTTGATTTAATTTGTGTGAGCTCGTTTACCACTCACTCGGATTGTTTTCCGAAAAGGTTTGTAGCAGCAGTTGTGCTGTGTGGGTGTTGAACCGTGATGTATTACTTTCGCTGAACGGCGCAGGCGCGAACTGCATTTCTTAAGCAGTGCTGAGTGAAATGTTGGCACCTGAGAAGGTGCGTAAAACGAGTAGATACTCAGTGCCGGCAGACGGGCGTCTGCATTGTGTGCACTGTAGGACAATCTTTGTTAACCCTTTGAAGCCGAAGATCGTCTTCATAATATTTATGAATCCAGTCCGTACCGCGAAGAAAACACTACACCTCACCATTACGAAAATCAGCTGGTTAACCATTAGAAGTCGAAGCTCGTCTTCATAATATTTACGAATCCAGACCGTACCGCGAAGAAAACACTTCACCTAACCATTAGAAGTCGAATCAGGCGGTACCACATAAGATTTAACAAAAGAACATCCCGGTCAAAGCCTTAATAGTCAGTCGACTTTTGACGGCTCCTTGTCTACGGGGGCAACAGCTGTTAGAGAATTATTCAGCTTTTGTTGCATTATTTTTGTAGAGTGCGACTTCTTTGCGAAATATTTTGCTTAGTGTCTGTTTGTTTGTTTGTTTGTTTGTTTGCGATAAGCAATGAATGACTGCAGCTGGACAGAACGTAGACGCGTCTCTATGAAAGAACTCGGTTGTAACTCAGCGCTGGTGCATGTTTTGAGACTTTCTGTAATCCGGACCAGTTGTGTTGCTGAGTTACACAAATCGACCGCTTCCTCTTTTCTGTGGCGTCGAGACGCACGCGACTTCTCGTGGTGTCTCAGTAATCCGGGCCGCGGATGTTAACCACGTCCCAGGAACACGGTGACCCTTCTGTAGTCAGATTCGTCGCAGTTGTCACAAAAGCTTAATTTCAGCTCACGTTTCACGCCGTAGGCTTCTCCTTCTGAGGCCTCGCCCCCATCTCTGCCTTACGTTTTTCCCCATTTACCAACTAAAATTCTGCGTGCATTTCTTGAGCCAGCGGTTTGTCTGGTTGTAACGTCAGCCCCCCCGAGGCGCTGGGGAATGTCGGTTTGTGCAGCCCTGACTCTAGCCCGCAGGCCACAAGTGTCTGAAGAGACGTTTGAATAAGCGTTGTCGTCCGGGGGAGTGTCGGCGGCTTTCGGGCCACGCGAAGGCCGTGGTCGGAGTTGTGTGCTGTTCGTCTACACTGTGAGGGGGAGAATATCTGGACCCGAGAGGGATGAAGAAGCTGGAGAAAACTGCGCAAAGAGGAGCTTCGTTATCTGCGCCGCTCATAAAATATTATTAGGGAAGGGAGGAGGAGACTTCTTGAAAGACTCAGGGGCGCTCGGGGGTGATAATACATGAGTGGATCTTTGGAAGGTAGGATTGGATTCATGTGGCTCAGGATAGGGACCAGTGGTAGGCTCTTGTGAACAGGGTAATGAACCTTCAGTGTCAATATAAGGCGACTGTCAGCTCCTCAAGATGAGTAATTTTTCAGATTCCATCGTTTTACCTGATACAGCGTCATTGAACAGACACGAAATATATCGTATTGACTGAGGCAGACGGTGTAAGCCGCTGTTATTCCGATCGGCTCCGTTTTTAACCTTCGGACGATGTTAAGTGGCTCGGCCCGCCGTCTCAAGGTCACTCGTTCGACTCCCGACAGCGTCGCATCTCCATTCTGGTTGCTTCACCGGTTGGCCGTGAGGCGCTGTATCAACTGTTGCGATTAGGTATCAGGTGGAATTTTCCCGAAGATTCCTACAGGAACCAGAATCCAGCCACGATGTCCCATCCGAGGTTCGATCAAGTGACTTCCAGAACAAGTGTCGTTGCCCCTTGTGCGATTTGTCGAACCCTGGCATTGCGACATGCCGTGCTCGCTCTGACCTTCCACGAGGATAATATTAAAGTGAGGTTGACCCGTAGATGTTGCTACGTATTCTAAGAATCTGCGTTTAGTTTCATGGCCCTTTTAGAGTCGTGTTTGCCGACTTGAAAGGGACAGGGTTCCTCTTGCGTAACTGATATTCAAGACTCTGCCGACATGCGCAAGAGCGCGCCACTAGACAATGCCGTGACCTACTTTTATCCACTTCCTTCACTCACACCTTCGAATCAAGATCGATCTTAATTACTCCGTTTATGGGCCTTCACATATGAAGCCGTCGTCCTCGAACAAGGCGCCGGCAAGGCCCTTTGTACAGCAGAGTTCAAAAGCAGAGGAAACAAAGCATCCCCTCCGCTTAGTCTGTTTGAGCTGGGGAGCCGTCACGAAGTGTGGCAGACGACTTCTTCAAACAGGTTTTGATTGATCTGTGCGGTGCAGACTTTGCTCTGGCTGCCTTCGTGGCTTCCATCAAAATCCCATTTCCTTTATAAGACGTGCTCCCCGTCAGTGATCAGTAACGTGACTCGTGAATTGAACGCCCAGTGGTAACTATACGTACCACCTGCTTCAACGATCAGTAATCTTAATTTTGCATTAACTATTGTCGTCATGCAAACAGCGATATTTCCTTAAACAGCGTTAACCAGTCGATCTTCGTAATGGTGAAGTGCGGTGTTTTCTTCGCGGTACGGGCCGTATTCTTAAATAATATTTAGACGATCTTCGGCTTCACGGGTTAACCAGTCGATCTTTGTAATGGTGAAGTGTTGTGTTTTCTTCGCGGTACGGACTGGATTCTTGTACATAATTGATCAGCTTCGGGCCTCAGGGGGCTACGACGACAGAAGACAACGCATTGCTGTCTCCGGTCTTGTCTTGGATTGTCATTTCCAAGAACGCAGGAAAGTTCCGCGTAATTGGTCAGTCTCTGGGGTGTTTGTGTGCGATGATTAATGAATATTGTATTGGGATTAATGTGCAAGGAAGTGGTCGTGGCCGGACTTGGAACACTCTCTCGTATATGACGACTTGTGCGAGTTCTGGCAATCCGGGTGGTGCCTGAGTTGAACCGCGAGGCGCTGGCCTGGTCTGCAGCTGCCAAGTCATTCAATGACCCTTGGTACTTTAGAGCCGAGCACAGCCGAGTGTGCCCGACAGTGGCCGATCGACTGGAGTCGGGCGCGTAGATCGGCCAGTAGTCTGGCAGTGACCGGCTCATCGAGGACGCGAAGCCGGGTCTCTGGTCGGCGGCATGGAGCCACGCGTCGTCTTCCTGCAGCTGAAGACAGGTATGTCCGACGAAGCGACGTCCTCGTCTCGCGTTGTTGTTGTTGTTGTTGTGGTGGTTTCGGGCGTCCTGTTGAAGATGGACGTCTTCTGGGCTGCACAGCGCCGCGTAGTCTGACCGAAGTCTCAGAGGCACGCACTGCCTCCATCATCAGGACAATCGCCTTGGTGATGGAGGCAGCAAGGACCTCCGAAACGTCGATAAAATTCTGCCAGACTACGCGGCGCTGCAACCCAGAGACGGCATCTTCCTAACGCTTCGCTGTAAAAACCCGAAATTTCGCAAATCTGTCGCAGTTTGTTGAACGACTCTCTTGTAACTGATACAATAAGAATGGGGTGGAATGAAGGGATTTGGAAGGAAGCCGTCGTGGGCTGATCATGTGTTCGTAAGGCCCCTCCTTCACTGCAGGTCGCCAGGTTTCAAACCCACGACTTTCTCAGGTCACTTCAAGGTGAAGTGGATCATTGAGCTGTTCGCTGCTGTACTCGGATTAATTCGTGTGGACGCACTGACGGGAGTTCTTTCGAAATGACTGACTCTTTGGGGCACAGCCCTTGTAGAGAAGCTGATCGTTGGCCACCATCGGCTACTCACGGGAAACGGAACTTCATGGCCGCGTTCAAAAGAGTCTGAGACATGAATTTAATCGACTACCTTCTGATCGACGATGCAAGGCGGTCGGATGACCTCTCTTTATATTCAAAATGTGTTTCGTAGAGAGACGCACGTGTTTTTCGAACGACAAGCCGTTTTTTGAGAAAATGCGCGATACGGGTCGAAATCGAGTATTCTTGATTTTTAGACAAAACCCGTAAATAACAAGATACTCGTTGTACTAACTAACTAACTAACTAACTAACTAACTACGTGTAGTGATAATTTGTCTCAGTAAGAATAAAAAAGAAGAATTTAAAGCCGAGATCGGGGCTCGAACACGGTACAGCAGGTTAGAACGGACGCTCATCGCCGTCACCTGCTTCGATTCTTGACAGGGGAGGGAATTGTTCTGCCCCCCCCTCCCCGCCGTGTTCAGACCTCGTCTGGAGCCCCACCCTGGGATAAAGCGGCCGGAACGTGAGGCTGACCGCGTTGTTGGTGGGACGCGTCGGGCTGCTGGGTCAGATCTCGCTGGCACCTTGCCCCCCGGGTCAGCGGCCCCCGTTTGGCCGACCTCCAGTTTTCCTGGAGACGCGCTCACCTCTCGGCAGCGCGAAGATAATTAGAAGAACAAATTGAGGAAGCGGCGAGAGTCTGTGGTCCAGAACACCGAACGTCTCGGCCCACATGCATTACACACTGATGCTCCAAGTGGTCACGTTCAGAGCCTGAGTGCATGGGCGCCAGAGATTATGCAGAAACTGTGGGTCGGTTTTGTCAGTAGGCAGTAAGTACCTCTGAAACGTCGCTACAGCCCAGAAGACACCAAGCGGTCATCGAGTTCGCGGCCGTGGATGATTGTGAATGGTGTGGATTGGAAAGGATGTCGAAGGAAATGGTCGTGCGCTATCCCAGGATTTAACATAAGTGACTGAAGAAAACCACAGAAAGTTTCACACGTGGCAGGCGGACAGAGATTCGAGCTTTAATTCCGGTCTGGATTATATTGTGGGGATCCTTGAGAGCGGTCGTAACCGCGACATTGTTTTAAAAGGTCATCCCGACCAGTTGATACGCGATTTCATGCCCGAAAGTTGGCACAACTGCTTCCGGATCAGTTTTGTGCCTTGCGGACAGAGAGCGCTTAATTATTGGCTGTACAATTAATTGTAATTCTTCTGAATTGTGCCGTGGGAGACCGCGGATGTTCTAAATGACATTGGAGAATTCGGAGATGAAAAGACGACCCTTTTCCTCCGTGTGGCGCA
>NW_019060135.1:183558-211271 GCF_000696155.1 Zootermopsis nevadensis | reverse complement strand
CCCCCCCCCCGCCGCTCCCCGCGTCGGGCCCACCCCCCCGGAAGTTCTCCGTCGAGGAACTGCGGTCCCCGGTTCGAGTCCCAGCCTGGCGCAAGGACGAGAAAAGCGAAGGCAGCGTCAAGGACAAGATCGCCATGTTCTCGGCTGCTGGGGATGCACCGACTCCCCGACGACGCTTCAGCAGCTCCGAGGACATCTGCGTCGATCCACGGTCTCCACGGCCACCTCCCCCAGAATCGCTGCCCAAGAAGACCCCCGCACCCACCATCGATCGAACCCGCAGCTCCCTGGACCTGAGTCACTTGTCAGGGTGAGTGCCTGCATCGTGTGTCCACGAGGGTGAGTTCAGCGATGTCTTTTTACGAGGCTACAAAGGTGCTTTGTGTGTTGCAGGGTGTACACATTACCTCGCAAGCCCGCGGGCTCTGCTCGCCCATCCGCGCTGACACACACTGCAAGCCTGCACACACGTTCGCAGTCGTTGATTGACATCGGCCGTGGCTCAGCGGAAGACGTGCGCAAGGCGTCTCTAAACGCACTCATCGAGCAGCGCAGGCGTGGGATCAGCAAACTTCGTGGTCTGGTCATTCCCGAGAAAGTCTCCGAGGTAGTGTCCCCAAGCCATCCCATCTGCGACCTTCCTGAGATACGAAGCAGGGACTCCATCTTGACCACCAACAAGGCACCTCCAACAACGTCGCTACAAAGGTGCGTGAAGCCCTGGCGTCTCATTAAGAGAATCTCACGGCAAATTTAATCATGGAAAGGAGAATAATATTAAAGCAGATTGAAGCTGTGACACGCTTTCTGCGTTGTGCGCTGTTCACAGGGCAAGTACCACCAACAGGTGGAGCACAGAGCAGACCACTGCAAGCAGCGCGCCCCAACTTGTGATTCCGTCTCCGCCCTGGAAATCAAGCAGCAGTGCTAACAACCTTCCAAAATACTCTCCAGCCTTTAAAAGGAAGAGCTTCACGGTTTGTGCGTCCGGTCTTCCTGGTCGGGAAGAGCTGCAGTCGTTGTTCCCAGTCTCCAGACAGTCAGCAGAGCCTCCTGAATCTCTAGAAAGCATAACGTCTCCTACAAGGTGTTTATTTACTCACTTTCTTCTTATCTTTCAGTCTTTGTGTCTCTCTGTTTGTTCTCTACTTATGTTCCTTTTCTGGACCCAAAATCAAAAGTAATTTTAAGAGATCTTATAAAGTGTACTCAACAAACTGTAGGACTTGCTGTGTCAAGGATCTGCCCGCTGCGAGTTCTGAGCCTCGTGTTGTCACAAAAAAACACGGAAGTTGAATTTTGTATTACCTCGTATGTAGAAGTATTTGTTACTGTGCGAAATGAGATGCCCCTTTTGGTTTTCAAAAGGGAATTGGACCTGTTGATGGACACAAAACTTTGGGAGGTAATCTCTCACACTAGTGCGTATGTGTAGATATGACCAAACTATAGTGACCAGCCCCATGCGTACCCCCCATAACCAGAATGGCTGAACTCTGGGACTGGGAAGAATTTGTTAGAATAGACATGTAGAAAGTTAACATGACACTGACATCCTGTTCCCAGGTCAGATCTGAGTTTTGAGTACAAACTTTCCACGGCAAGCAAGAGTCCCTCGGCGCCCGGACGCCGCCCCGCGGAGGATGACAGTGACAACGACTCGGCAGTGAGCTCAAGCCGTTCAAGCATCTCGCCTCCACCCACGCCACCACCCCCACCCCTACTGTCACCCCTGCGCCGCACGCTGTCCTCCGAGACCACCGTTTCCGCAGCCTCGTCCACCACTTCCACTCTGACCTGCGGTTCCAGTGACAGCAACAGACGTGTTCTGAAGGCTCAGAGTGTGGAGGCCATCAATCGCAAGAATGTGCTGTCTTCAGCACGCTACAGCAGCGGCCGGGACCTCAAGGTACGTTTCTGAAAGGAGACATGCGTATTGACAGTTTGCGACCATGATGGAGTGATGGACTTTCTGATCAGGACTGTCGGAAGTCAGGAGGAGAGACAGTGCTGGTCACATCCTTGATCTCATGTGCATATTTTTGTTTTCCTTTTTGGATTTCTTGTTATGTGAGGCAGAAGTTTAAAAATCAACTGAGCTGCATAGCTGGCAACCTCAAACTTGAAATCCAGTGTTTAGTCTCACTTAAAATTTGGTAGGTCATTTCCCCAACACTAGATGCAATGGTTTTTGCACCACGTGAAGCTGAGGTAGGAGGAAGCGTGCTAATTGTGTCTGTGACGTGCAGGTTGGATCGCCATTGATACAGAGGAAGTTTGATGAGGACGAGCGTGTTGCCTACCTGGTTGAGGTGGAGGGCCATGCTGATGCGGAGGAAGAGGAGGACGTCGAAAAGCTGCCGGAGGAGCAACCTCCTGCAAAGCCATTACCTGCCCCCAGACATGTTCCTGTGCCACCGAAACCGGAGCAGCGGAAGTTGCAAGAGGCAAGTCCTGAGGAGGAGACTGATCTGCTGAGCGTTCTGACAGAGGGCAGAGGCTCCCAGATGCGGCGCCAACGTGCCAAGGACTCGGTGCTGGGAGATAGCAGGCGTTCTGTCAGCGTGAATGACATCAGGAAAGCATTTGAGAAGGCTGAGATGGCGCTGGCAAACAGTGGGCGCAAGGTTAACCACGCTCGCGTCTCATCATTGGACTCGACAGCGAGCGAGGATAGCTTCACACCACACTATGGGTCTGTTGGCAACCTGCATCGTGAACAATTTGGCAGCGTGACCTCCGTCGCAAGTTCAACGAGCCTGATCTCTCCACAGGTTTGCATCTTAGTTGTGGTGGCAAAGAGAACAAACATCTCTTGTGATTTTCCTGCACTCATAAATTTTGTTCTGTGGTGTACGATTCTTACTTGCAGGAGCTGCAGTTGTTGATTGATGAGGCAAATCAGCCCCTAGAGGACTCTGTCAGCACCACAGCAATTCCGGTACATGACGTAGTAGTAGTGGTACTGCATCGGGAGGGCACTACTGGCAGTGTTGGCATCACACTAGCAGGAGGGGCAGACTATGAGGCTAAAGAGATAACAGTATGTGATTTCAGTTAACTGTGATGTGTTGCGATGTCATATGGGTCTGCTGTGGGGGTCACATATCCGTTGGGGATCGACTGCTTGATTTACTTGACTCTGTCGCTTTAAATTAAATTAAATCACATAATCTGAGTCAAAACTTGTATTCCTTGAAAAATAAGATATTAAGCAAAATATACGTCCATATGATTTCAAAACATTTATACCTAAAGTCTTGTTTTGTAATTCTTAGATTTTGTCATCACTTTATGGGAATTAGGTCTATTTTTAAGGGTTTATTGAAGTAAAGTTCAATAAATGATTTCTCCTTCATGTATGTGGGTTAGCACAGGGGGAATGTTTCCTGGACATATTTTCTTTGCGAGAGTAGTGACAGTGGTTTACCCTGAACAGTCTGCTTTCCTGCGGTTCATGCTTTTGTCCATTGCAGGTTCACAAGGTGCTGGCGGGCAGTCCAGCTGACAGGGATGGGCGCATCCAGAAGGGTGACCGCATCCTCTCCATCAATGGGCGTAGCATGAAGGGGGTCACTCATCATGAGTCGCTCAACATCCTCAAGGTACCCACATATGAGATTTGAGGTCCTCATGGCATTGAAGATGTCGATGGTGGTCATTTGTATTTGTACTTAGCGTGGACTTTTAGGTGGGTATCGGTGTCCTTCTGACGTGTTGGTATCCACCCACAAGTCTGCACGGCGTCAGAACTCGAAAGACCACCATGAACAAGTACCCACATATTTTCCTGAATTTTATGTGGGAGAGGAAGGAGCAGGTTATATTCAGTGAGGGCGTTGTGCCACGAAGCTAGTCGCAGTTGAGCATTAAGATTACGGTCACCATGTTACAATGTCCTGGTACTTAATAGCCTTACTCGTATGTTTTGACAGGCACCTCGGCCAGAGGTCGTTCTTGTCGTTTCACGCTCAAGAGTCCTACAGGATGGAAGTCATAATGATCCTCAGCTGGATGAGTGTCCTGTGGTCACACACATCCCGAGACCCTCACGGCCGCCCCGCATCCCAGAGCAGCCAGTGGAGTCGTTAACTAATCCTCTGGTTGCAGCTGAAGGTATTGTAATTTCTTTTATAACATTTCTTTCCGCCTTTTCTGTTTCATGCTTGTTACACTTTATCTCTTCCGCGCGCACAGCCTGTTTTCTGTCTTAGCACTTGACTGCACAGTTCAACAAACCTTCCGTAGACGAAATCGATTTCACTTCACGTGTTAAGTTGTCCAGTTGTTGAAACTGACATTGTATGCAGGATATGTAGTCAGAAACAGCCTTTTGGTGTCGCTGTGTTGATTGAGAAGTGATCTGTGCCTGAAGTGTTGATTGTTTTGCTGTCTCCAGAAGAGGACCGTGGGCCTCCACTCACAATCATGCTAACGAAGGACGGTGCTGGCTTGGGATTCAGTTTGGAGGGAGGTATAGACTCTCCTCTCGGAGACAAGCCCCTAACCATCAAGAAGATATTCACAGGTAAAGATGTGCACATTCTGCATCCAGAATGACTATAAGCATAAAACTTGTGCATACGTACTGTCAACCTAAGAAACACATGTGCGTTGTGTTCATCCTTTGCTTTACTGCGTTAATGTTTATTTCTGCATGAAGTCCACCCATTGTCATTTCTATGGACTTGCAGACTGTAGAGTATTAGATGGTGTTTTCTTTTCATTTTTGCGTAGGTGGCTCTGCTGAGAAGAATGGCCGGCTTCGTGCAGGTGACGAGTTGCTTAGTGTGAACGGTTCAGATGTCACGATTCTCTCCCGAATCGAGGCGTGGGGCCTCATGAAGCGCCTACCAGACGGACCCGTCGCCCTCGCTGTCCGACACAGACTGAACAAGTGACCTTCTTCTTTCCAGAAGTATCTCTCCGTCACTGTGGGGCTAGTCCCCTGCCAACAGTTGTGTATTGTTGCACATTTGCACAGGTTTTGTATCTTTATAATACATTAATCACCTCAGTGCAGCGTGTGAGCCGTGGATACACCATTCCTAGACGTAACAGACGATAGCTTAGCATTAACACAGGAGCTTAGTTGGGACTAACAGGTAAGTGCAATATCAAGTGCCAAAACTGAAGAGTGGGGATGGAGACTGGCAGACATTCCCTTGAAGAGAGAGGGTCTGAGTGTGGAACAGTCTGGGACATCGTGAACGGGGATACCATGATAATGAAGGCGTGTGAACTGCTGAGATCATGATATTTTGAAGTTGGTTTCACGACACGGAAGGATTGGGACCACGATATTGAAGAGTTGGTACTGTGATACTGAAATGTTGAAACCGTGGTACCATACTGAAGAGTTTGGACGACTGCCGAAGTGCTGGGACCATGTCCCGAATAAAAGAGATCTTCTGGAGGATGCCAATTGTGGGACTGAAGAGTAATTAGTCTGAAGAATATATTTTGAATGTAGTAAGTCTGGAATCAAGAACTTCACATTCCAGAGTGGCATTTAAAAATGACATATTTTTATATTATCTTTTTTCACCACATTATTTTATGTGGTAAGCCATACTTAGTCAAGATTCTGAGCAACTAGAATCGTGACATCGACGTGCAGTCTGTGATAATAATAATTACATCGGCATTTATTGCTTCAGCCGGTGGCCAGGGGTGTGGCTACAAGGTGCACTGTAATTTACTAACACTTATTAGTTTGTAATTTGTTAAAGTGTGTGCGTGTGCGTGTGTACTCTTATTTTGGTGGACTGAATTCTATTTTGTCAGATTGTAATTTCTTATTTGTAGAGACAATTTCTCTTTGGTTTTGACAAAGTTACATCATGACGTGTATGTGCAACAGGTTAAACACTTTTTACCTTAGTTTACAAAGGACTATACCGTCCTCTCCCTTTATGGTGACCACTGACCTGTGCTCTTGCATGTGAACTAACCTGCATGTCTCATGAGAAGGAAATATGTGAGTTCAAGCTCCCAACACAGCCATATCATATATTTATAAAATAAGGGTAGTAATAATATGAAAATTGAATGAAACGAGTACTAACACCAAGTGTTGAATATACTAAAAACAGTCCTGTGTCTATGGGTTATGATGGTTTATCAATCGTAGAGGTTGTATAGTGTCAGACTAATTACAGGTTGACCATGAACGATGTGTGGGCATGTCTTTGTAGATTTGTGAGGTGATTCTTTGGTGAGAAAAGGCACGATGACTGTACCGCAACATTTGGTCCATGAGTCTGTGTTGCCTGAGGTCTGGTATATTTTCATTTTTGTTATTGTTATTTAATGTGATCAGAACTGTTATTTCAGTTCACTAAACAAAACATTTTTAAATGCAAATGATGTATTGTAATGTTCAGTTGAGACTGGATGTGAAGTCGGTATGAATCGGGAGATGCGCTGCTGGATGCTCGTCTGTCCTCCTGCGGCCTCGCGCTCGGTCGGGTGCGGAGTCGTTCGGGTTTTAGTAGTACCAACATGACGATTGAATGTTTCCGTTGGTAGAATTGGGTGTGTGCATTTCTAGAATCAAATTTATTGAGGTGGTTGGTATGCTACCTAGTTTAGAGCTTGTTGTGTAATATATTGATATCATCAGCTGCAAATAAAGTTTATCAGAACAGTTATCAGATGTAATCTCCTTCTCGTGTTTTGATTGGTGTACAGGCCTGAAGTTATGATTTAATGGAGGATGGTTTGAGGGCTCATTTTGATGATGAGATGTTCAACAGGAACAGAAAAGTGTGAGTGCCCACAGCAAAGGTATGTCTACTGGAACAGTCAGGAGTGAGGGTAATTTGTGAAGAGGCAACTCTTCCTTCATTTACTGAATGTGCACTGTGTCAAGAAATGTTTGAAGTGGAATTTATCTTACTGATTGTAATGTTTGTTATATACAGGTTTCTTGTTCATTGGTTTTTGTATTAGAAACATTTGTTTTGGACATCATGTAAATTTTACTTACAATGGGTTGATGCAGACCAAAACAAAATTTACGTGATGTTTTGAATATATTTGTAATTCCAATGCAGACTTTAATCTACTTCCAGGAATTGAACCTGGATGCATATGACTTCTCTATTATGCATTCATTTTATACATCTTATTCAAAGAGTGCATAAGAAGGCTGCAATACAGTGGCTAAAACAGATACAAATATGAACATGAGTTTTCATTTATAAGTGGTTTATACTGTTAAGTTAATACATCAGTGTAGCTGATTGTATGTGGGATTTAAGGTTTTCACAGCAGTGAGTCTGAAATTGGCTGTCTTGTGGGTTGTGCCCTGTAGACTGGTGGAAGTTTACTGCAGTTTCACAGGTCCTTGCTACCTCCATCATCAGGGATATGATTAATCTGTGTGTGTGGAAAGCCCATCCTCAATTCAAGTTTTTTGGGTGGAGGTTACAGCACATAGATTATGTATTCAAGTACTCTTTTGAATGACGCGGCATGGGTCTTCTAAAGAAATCACCATTGACATATTTAAGGCTGTAAGTTATCTATGTTGTACGGTACGTTAACTGTGACTCTTTCGAGTAATCGTCCTTATAATTTACATTCCATGGATCAGGCATGGCGTTCTGTTTTTTCAAAATATGCGGATAAACTAAATACGTAGGTCATATCTAGATGATTACTGTTGCATATTTCAGTTTATTATTATAAACAATTTAATCATTATTACCTTCTATCATATTTTAAATTTCTCGACATGCACTGGGAGCCATCTTGAAGATGAGGTGGTTTCCTTTGAACGTTCTTTCTTATTTCAGTTTGCATCCGAGAGTCTGAAAGACATGATCAACAGGCGGAAGGAATACTGTTGCGATAAAAATGGTGGTAATGTCATATAAGAAGATTGCAGGTTTTAATTTGGGGAATATGAACTGTGCGTGGTGCAAGGTGTACAGTTTTTGGTGTTCTGAGATCGCGCGAGATGTACAGAATATAATGTCGGTGAAGATCAATTAGTGAGTATTGTCTTTATTTGTAAAAAAGTGCCTTTGCTACCGGCTATGCTGCGGTAGACGGTGATTTGAATTTATGAAAATAGGATTTCAGGATTACAATTATAAAAATTGTGCATGATTCATCAGACTAGTATATAATATTCGAAAAGATATCTCACAATATTTGTAAGCCCAGTACTTTTTTATCATTCCGGACATACGTGCCAACTCTATTTTAGTAAGTCTTTACATTAGCCCAGGGTTGTTGTAGAGGCAGCTGGTAATCACATTAGTAGATTTGAGGTTCTCGTGGTGGTGAGTACAAAGATGGTTGTCTTCTGGGTTGTAACACCATGTAGTGTGGTAGAAATTTACCAACGTTTCAGAGATCCTTGCTAGTCCAACTTCAGGGCGATCAGTAAGATGTGCATGAGGAATCTGTTTGAAACAAGGGAACAAATTGGTCAAGGTATAACCTTTAACAGGACAATTGGGGGATAAGCTGAGGATGAGGTGAGGGCTAGAAAACCAGTAGGAGGGGGGCTGTTGATCAAAGTTTAAAGGTTATTGATACCAATGGTCATAGTAGAGTTTTAGCATTATTAGTGATTCAGTGTCTATGATGTTGATGTCTGTACTTGAATGAAGTGATGTGTAGGGATAGGGATTGATCAATTCAGTTCATTTTGAACTCCGAAGGACTTTTATTGAGGTTAAATTGTTATTATAGGCTCAGCTTGTAATCTCAGTTGGTAGTGTGGAGGACGTCTTTGTTAGAAGTGACAAATATCTGTGTGAGTGTCTTATTGGTTGTGGTAACTTGCAAGGTTTCTTGCGTTAAGATCTCGGAAAGTCTTTGTGGTAGAAATATTTCTGTTGTTTGTAGATCAGACGGGCAGACATTTACCAAAATGTTTGTGGGTTTTAGCTCAACAACTTCCATATACTGATTTTTCCTTGATAAGTAAATACAGTATTCTATGATGTAAAGTGAAAATTTAATTCATTTTATGCACAGCAACCTAACCTATGTAAGTTAAATCTAGAAAACTGGATGTTGTAGTTCTCTTGATGGTAGAGTGATGAGTCTCTAGTTTTGTGATTTAATTGCTTGATAGTTTACAGCACTGCATTCATAATGAAGGCCATTGGCATAGAATATTTTATGGTTGCAAATTGAAAAAAATTCTTAATGAATGTTATTTTATGATTAATGTATCATTATGATTATGATTCCACTTCACAGCAAAATTATGTATGGTGTTGTAATGTTTTCTAGAAATAGTTTGTGACAACTAACTTATGATCCAGATTACTGTTGGCATGTTATCTCCCCTATTACCATACATTATTTTGCTTGTCACTCTGGACTTGTTCATGGGGCAATATGTTTGATTTTAGCCCCCAGGCCTGAAGTCCCACAGAATGTTTTAATGGTTTTCTTCTGTAGACACAGGCAAATGCTGGTATATTACTTTAAAATAGACCATGGCCACTTTTTCACTTGATGCCAGTCACTGTACTGACTGAGCTACGCCAACTCATTATTCACACATAATTGAGACAGTGTTGTTAAATAAAGATACAAACAAATTAACTATCGCTCTTAACTTTACATTTGAGTCCAGAAAAACTGTTTATTGCCACGTGCGGTTAGAACTCTTGGTACCTCGCATTCCGAAACGCACGACAGCAGAAAGCTGATGGGAGTTGGCATGTGCTACAGAATTTCACATTTCTTTTATGAATTTGTGTGCGTAACTTGGGGCATTCTTTGCAAGGTGATTAGTTACTTATTCCTGTTCTGATGTAGGCAGAATGCTTACTGGCAGATTTATGTATTTAGAGTTGTAATTGATGTATATATGATCCTATTACAACAAACTTGGACATTTTTGATATTTATTCAAGACATTTGAATTTATGAACAAAAGATAAATTTTGGTAGATGTTTGGTAATGGGTTCCGTAGGTTCCAATGCATGTGGATTGTCAGATTGGATGGGTATTATTGCAGTAATGAATGGCCATGGAATCGACCATGTCCGTTTGTCTGATGATTCGTATAATGTGTGTTTAAAACAATTCCAAGCCGATTGAAGGTCCAAAATCAATGAGGCTCCACGACTCAGCCGGCTAAGGAGGTCATGAATGGTCATTGTATCCTATTTGAAAGTATTCTCTTGGTATCTGAATGGAGGGACGGAGGAAAACCGTTGAATTCAGAAAAACTGGTGACCTGGCCAAGATATAAATTGGCGAATTGTCCGTTGTTAGCTTTAGCACTGGCCTGCTCATTTTGCATAAATCCTTTCATCCCCAAATTCATTGGCCCTTTGTATGCTTTGAAATGGTGTCCTATTTCTCTTGATACTTTCTGTGTTACATTAAAAGTGGAAAGCCCCGACATCTGTCGATGCTTAAAGCAAAGTATTTCCAAATTTACAGGTTACCATGGAAATACGAAACACAGGAACATCTTTCTAATGGAAAGACTGTGGATAAATATGAAATAGATTGTCAGTATTGAACAATTCATCTGAACTTGTTGCTCGTGGCCCTGGTGGATGAGGAGTGCCATTGCCGGTCACCCCACACCTCACCTTGCCACTTCATTCGGGCATGTCGGAGGGTGCCCTTTCCAATTGCGTTGCCTGCCTTGGCCTCTTCCTGTGAAGGACCCGAAATGAAACTGAACGTACATTAATCCATTGAAAGCTGCCTTGTATAACAAATGGTCTTGTCAGCTGAGGTCCTCATATTCTTGTACCAGTGAGTTTGTGTAGACTGGTGGAGAGTGGCCGACGTTTCGGAGTGTTCTCCATCAACAGGGCGCCATGTCAGACCCACTTTATCCTATTCTCGGGGGTAAAACGGTCGTAGCTTGATGCTGATACTCTGTTTATTTGAACACGCTAAGACCACGTGTCTCTGATTTACAGTGGCGAGCTGTAGTGAGTGACTCAGAGGCTTTCTTGAGGAGCTGATAGTCCGTTAGCTGGCCATAAGACTCCGCGACCGGTCTCCGTTCTGAGGCCGATTAATCCACTCCGCACCCCTCAGTCCGTATGTACCTCAGAGCCATTTTAATATTATCCTCCTCCTTTCCCCTTCCTTTCGTTCGCATTTGCCATCTGCTTCGCACATCTCGTCGACGCATCTGTTTACGTTATCGAAAGTCGCTGGCACTAGGTGATGTTCGTTCGTTCGTTCGTTCGTTCGTCCACTGCCACCAGAGCGCGGGTGTCATCAGTCAAGCGGTTTCTCCTCGCTCCTCGCGACGCTGTGTTGAGTGTTCAACAATTCCCGCAACCCTGTCTTTCTCGTAAGTTACTTAGTTCGCAGAACGCGGTTTTGCCCAGAGCTGCACCGTCTCATCACGTGCAACATTAATTCGGTCTCTGTCCGATCACAGCAGCAAACGTGGCTTCCCGTTTCGTGTCTGAACCAAGGGTCTGCTCGCGTTGCGTCATCGAGACACGAGGCCATGTAAATTGCAAATTGCTGCTCATCTAATCGCGCTTCAGTTGCCACACCGCGTAGCAATAAACGTCCCGTGTTTATCCACCGCGTCGTAACATGTCTCAAGATACGTTGTGTTAGGTCACAAAATGCGTGCATGTGTACCAATGTCTTGTCCAGCTTTTCTTTTGATAATGACGGTGAGTGGCGCATTGTCTTGGCTTCTACCCTGAAGATCGGAGCTGCACCATCCTCGATAAAGTTTCATGTGGCCGACAGTTCTAGAAGCTTCCCTTTGAGGCATTGTCGGGCGCCGAACCGACTCTGGCCTGCTGGGCCGATACGAGCCGATTCCAGATATTATTTATTTTATTTATTTAGTGTTCTGTCTGACGACAGGTCCATATGAACAGGATCCTTCCATCCTTTTCTCGGACTGGGACCTGTTCATATACGTTCTTGGCAGATGATCCAGAAGCGGTTTGCCATTGCCTTCTTCTGTGTGTAAATGGAGTAATGACGACAGGTCAGGTCCATATGAACAGGATCCTTCTTCCATCCTTTTCTCGGACTGGGACTTGTTCATATACGTTCTTGGCAGATGATCCAGCAGTGGTTTGCCATTGCCTTCTTCTGTGTGTGAATGGAGTAATTGTTGGGATGCCACGGAGGAAAACTCCGTGTTGCCTAGACCACGGCCTTGCCCAACACAAGTTATAAATTCGGGCACCGCCGGGAATCGAACCCGAGACCCCCAGGATTACAAGGCCAGCGTTCTAACCGCTAGACCACCGCGGCTATTTCAGATAATAACCGAAAACTATTGTTGCAGACCGCCAGTACGAAATTTAATCGAAATCCGTAATACGTTTCGGAGGTTAGACTGCCGAAAGATTGTGATCGTGTGGACCACTGGTGGCCCTCGGACCAGACTTTGAAAAGCATCGGCATTGTGGAGATTAGTGCGTAGATAAGACGTAAGCGTGCGGGAAGGTGAGTTCATGGTCTGTGGGTTATTGGCTGACATTTGACTGCGTTTCCAGGGCGTGTTTGTTGTTGTCAGGAGGGCAAAGATTTTTCCTCCTCGCTGTCTTTGTGGGCGCTCAGCCTCTGACCTGTCGCCTCCATTAGAACCAAGGTTAATGACCTGTGGAGCTTTCCCTCCACTTGCTCACACATCTTCATGGCGTGGACTACGTACTCGGCAGACAAGCCCGAGTCCCCATTTCCGCAGTTGAAACAGCGTCGTTAAATAATCTGAACAACCACCAGCAGTCATTCTGTTTTGTCTCCCCTCCCCTCACACGTGTGACCGCGGGCCATAGTCGGTGCGACGTGGTGTGGTAAGAAGACAACTTTCGGATGTCAGGGCCGTCCCTCGTGCTTCTGACGACGTTTCGAAACTTAGCCGGTCGATTTCGGACTGACTGACGAAGCAGCGAGCTGGGATTTCGGCGCCCCAAGACGAATGCAGGAAGCGGGCACTTGGGGACTCCCTGGAGTGTCGTCAGGACAGCGAACATTTTTAACGCGGAAACTTCCTGGAGAATAGGCAGTTGCAAGACGCAGAGGGCGATGGGGAGAGTAATATTAAAGTGGATGCTGCACTGTCAAAATGCGGACGACGTCATAAACTGCGTAACATTTGATTCCCGGAACGAGTGACGTCACCGCCGCCTCGCATCTGCTCCGTCCTTTAACCTTCGAAGGGCGCGATGCCATGTGAATTCTGCGTCAGCGCATTTGATCGGCTTCCCGTCCGGTGACGGGAAGGTCCGCACCCTCACGCCATCTTTTTCCCTACTGACCTCTTAACACGAAGCTTCGGTTGTTCATCGCTGAACCAGTGCCGACGTTAATCTTTCGTATAAAGAATGTCTTGTGTTCAGCTCCTACCGCAGAGAAAACACAACGCCTCACCATAACAACGATCAGCTGTTTGATAAAAGTGTGCACTGTGGCTAGACTTCGCCCTACGTGCAGTCGCAAATTCGGTGGACCACTCCTTGTCGGCCGTCGTGTGCCCTGATCTCGTGTCATGTGAGGGGGGTGGCTTGGGGGAGGGGGGCGGTCGCTCTGACGTTAGGAGGGGAAGCCCATGGAGAGAGTAAAGGGTCCCGCGGAGCCTCCGACTCGGGCAGTTGTGGGTCGTCCTTCTGCCGTGCGTGTTAACGCGACCAGTTGCTTGCCTGCAGGTAAGTGGACGTGTTTGTTGTATTTGGTAAGAATGACGAGTGTCCGCTCCGGAGTTTTTGCTGGCACAAAGTAATTTAAGTTCTGTGGCCACCTTCAGAATCCGACTGTCAAATTTCGGATCCCTGTTGTTTTTCTATTTGGTTTCTGTACTCCCCCCCCCCCCCCCCAAGTTGCGGGACTGCCTGTGCGGTGACGCCTTTGGACTTATGGGCAGAAAGTAACGTTTCGGAGGCAGATACGGCTTCCATGTTCGGGGAGATTAATCCGCTGTCGCCTGGGTCTCACCGTTTGGAGAGAACGGGTGATAACGAACTGAAAGGTAGACGACGTGGATTCGGAATTCGTCAGACGAAGCCGAGGGTTTTGTTATTCGTGCTGTCTAAAGTTCGAGAATGTCCGCGTGTGTTTCTCTTGTAATGCCGGACGCAGGGAGATATGGACCACTCGGGTAAAAGCACCAGATCAGTGGCCGTTTCTGTCAGAATTGTTGAGGTAAATGTGAACTGATACATTTTCCTTGTCCATAACCTTGCGGCACGCGAGTCGAGGGTGGATGTGGCACCAGGACTGGGCTGTCATCCGAGAGGAACCCATTTCGAATCTCGTCAGCGATCCTGAGTTCGTTTCTCTCTCTCTGTCCACGTGAAGGCGGCCACTCCGAATTTCCGTTCTCCTCACACCGGGCAACCTAGGTTGAAGCACATGTAGGAGTGGGTGGGAGGATAATATTAAAATGGATCGTAACAGAAGCAGCGTGCGACGGTGTGAACGGAATCGTGTGACTGAGGAAAAAGGTCCGGTGGTCGCTGGCATCCGTTGGACTAGTCAGAGTATAAGAGCGGTAGGATCTGAGGTTTTCGCCGTCGAGGGTCCTTGCTGCCTCCATCATCAGGGCGATGAGTGGTCGGAGAGTCCGCGGCGCTAGAACGCAGAAGACAGCCATCTTCAGGGTCTCAGATGTAAAAATTTGTTGCGCCGAATGGCGGTCGGCGTTAAAACGCTAATTGATTGCTTTGTGTGGTGAAATCGTGACTCATCGCACAAACATTTTCGCCTCGCGTTTGGCGTTCGGCCTCAGAGTAAAATATCCTCCCGTTTTGTTTTGTTTTGTTTTTGTGAACATCGGTAATTTTTAAAGAGCCTTTTTTTGCCAGGAAATGCAAAAAGACGGAACGAAGGCCAATGTATTTTTTTTTCCTAATTTTTGTTGAGCAAACTCTCGCTTTCGGAACAGTCGTTTCATCTAGAAACCTAGAAGATGAAAATACATTTATCAGTGCAGTGGTGATAAGGAATGTTCAGCTGATCACGCAGACGGAAACGGGGAAGTTCGAACTTTTGAGACATTCCGCGAGTTGGTCGCTGCTCCAAGCGTCGCCGAGCAGGGAGAGAGAGAGAGAGACGCCAATTTCTATTTATAGCGACGAAGCTGCTGCTCCGTGCGTCACTGCTGCACCCGTCTCTGACTTTCTGGGACGAACCGTGTCCAGTTATCCGCGGTCGCTGCGTGTCCCTCGCGCCTAGCTAAGTACCACGCGTTGCGGGTGTATGGAGGAGCGAAGGCCCAGCTCCACGCATTGTTCTTCGCACCCCGACGGCTGTAGTCCCATTCGATCGATCGCCCACTCTGTACTCGAGCGGTTGGTACGAGACAGCGAAACTCCTAACCTTTAGAAAGATCTGTGTTGGCAGCACTGTTCACAGGCGTTCTTTACGTGTCGGTACTTACGAACGTCGCACTGTCTCCATCTTCTGGGTTCTTATCTCTCTCCTGTCCTGGTATGAAAACAGTAAAAGACGACACATTTATTTTATTAAGACGTGATAAATGATCGATGTCAGGAGGGAAATTGATCGAGTCACCAGCGTGGTGTACATTGCCACGGTGATAAGATAGTGTAATTGCGTCATATTGTGAATATTCTAACAATTATTTATTTTAAACCGTCTTATCACAATATTTAAAATTTCTTATAATTATCGGAACAATCACTCCTACATCTAAGGTATGTTTTATTTTATATTATTTTTATTTATATTTTACTGCTACTTTCTAACTATAATTTATATATTTTGCATTTTATTCTCTAAAATTCTTTCAAATTCTTTAGTGTTTCTTTCAATCTTCTACTTACAGACCGATATGTACATCTGATAAAATTTAAGAAAAGACAACACCTCGCCAAAAATTGAAAAAACAAATGGCATGAAACATCACCAAATGGAATCATATTTGAGTTTTAAGTTCGTAATTTATAACTTGTGTTGGGCAAGGCCGTGGTCTAGGCATCACGGAGTTTTCCTCCGGTGGCTTCCCCGGTTTCTCCGTGGCATCCCAACACTTACTCTATTCACACACAGAAGAAGGCAATGGCAAACCACTTCTGATCATCTCTGCCAAGAATGTATATATGTATGAGCAGGTCCTTGACAACCTGAAGAGGTTGGAAGGATCCTGTTCATGATATATGGACCTGTCGTCAGACAGAACACTACAAATAAAAAATAACAGCGTGGTGTGCCGACCCTGAAAAGTCAGTGAAAGTTCTGGTCCGACAGGCAGAAGGAGCCGCGTCTTCTGCTGTTTGTTTGTTTGTTTGTTTGTCGAGCGTGTGGACTCCGGCTTGAAGCCAGGGCTGGCCCCGCGTGTGCGAATCGACGAATATCGATCGATCGATCGATTCTTTTCGTCCCCAAGCGAAGGATCCAGAACGCGTCATTGTAATTCACAGTATCACCGCATTTCTGTGTACACGTATTTATAATGGCTGAGAAGTTTTTGGTTTACGTAAATTCTTCTGTGGAGTAGAACGCGTGAGATCGGAGATACTTTTTTTTTTGCTAGCTTAAATTTCTTTTGTCAGAGAAGATTGTTGAATAGCCTAATTCAAATACAGTAAACTCCTCTCTGATGTTTGCTGACGTCAGAATTTGGCACACGAAGATTATGTCTGCGGCTTCTGGGTTTGAAACTGTTTGCAAATGATTACGATGACGGCAAGAATTTGCTGGCTAGTGGGAGTACATTGAACTTCGTCAGGCTCTCCATTTAATCCTCTTTTGGATGTGGAATGATTTCTTATCCCGTGACATGAAAGCGACGAAGACTGACTTTGAAGTTCCTGTTTTCGTGAGTGAGTCCTCGGTCGTGTTGTCCGCAGACGCTTCCGCCTTCTTCAGATTCAAATGCAGCCAACGGATTCTTTGATGACGTCACGGGGCAGTCGTTTGGGGGGGCGCTCACGAGGTTTCAGAGGTCCTTGCTGTGCCTCCATCATCAGGGCGATTGCCCCACCCTTCTAGCAGACTACTCAGAAGACAGCCATCTTAAAATTACCAGATGATTTAAAAGTCGACCCGTCAGACTTCGTCACAATTACGACCCCCTATAATTTTTTTCAAAATTGAAAAATTTATCTTGTAACACTTTGTTTCCTCTTTATCATTATTTTAATATTGCCCCTCGCGTTGTCATTATCCACTAATCGGCTGAACTAATTGTAGAACCACGTGTTTTAGACTGGTTTTGTATCACAAATTGTTTCGTGGTTATTGTTAACGGGTGTTCAATAATTCTGTGAGCTGACTATTTTTTGTTCTGATGTTGATAATGAGCAGAGGAAGTGTGTCATAGTTTCGGGAAATTACTTTTTCTAAATTGTCTTTGAGTGAAAAATCGTGGCCGCCCTCTTCCGAACTTACAAATAGTTAAAACATCGTCGAGGAAGTTTTGGTTTTGTCGTGATGTAAATGTACTTTTCATTTGTTTATATTGTTATGATTTTTCCCCTCCGTAAGCAGCACTGCCACTGATCAGACTCACGAGCCGCCACTGAGTGAGTCTAATTCGAGGTTTAAAATTAGTATTCAGTCGTTGGGGCAGTTGGACTTCCTTAGTCGCCGAGATAGAATTTTACGGTCCATCAAGAAGCGAGAGTCGGTTCAAGTTAAAACTGTTCGTGAGTCGCTTTGATCAAGTGGTTTTTGGAACGAGTTTAGTTGCATCAACGTAGATAGTGAATTGCGAAGAGGATTAAGAGTGATGCGTGACTGTTATTTGTAATCGATGGGGGGGGGGGGCGTAGGTTACCCGCGTCGTGTTCGTTATGCGGTGCCATTTTGTTCCCTTCCCTTCGGGTGTCCGGGTGGCTCTCTCTCGTCTTTACACATTTTCCAAATCCCCGAGATCGACGTGGGTTTGGAAAAATTTCAAAGCGTCCATTACGTTTAGTCGCATTCTGGAATGATTTTCGCTTGCAGTCGTGTTCATGTTCGTGCGCGTTTACGCTTTGGCAATCGCCAATTCAGTGTTTGGTTCCGCAAGTGGCTTCGGCCTCAGAGGTTTAATAGCCATTTGATTCAATGCGTATCAGGAGCAAAGACCGCTGTGCTTTCCTGTCCGCTCCTTAGGGCATGTAACGCAAGGTAAAAGTGAGTTTGTTTCGCCACGACGAATGTGGTTCGAGGGTGGGGGAAGTGTGTAGTACTGACCTGCTTTTTTGATTCCTCAAGGACGAAACTCACGTGCCCTTTCTGCTCCGTAATGATTGCTGCTATGGCCACAGTTTGGGAACAAGAGACGTGCAGACATTCGCGTAATATTCTCGTAGAAATGTCGAAGGCCATGAAAAATAGGTAATCTGGTCCCTGCCTGGGTTTGAACCGGACCTTCTGAATACAACACTGACCCATTAAGCAGGTAGTGAGTGGAAGGAAACCAATACATATCCACTAGATTATAACAGGAAAGGAGGTCTTGGAAAAGGTTACAAACCGCTGAGCTCCCCAGTTTGTGTTTGACGGGGTAGGTTATAAGTAACATTACAGAATTTACATGCAGCAGGCACCTCGTTCGAATTTAACCTAACATTTCTGTGTCGGTCCCTCAGATGACTGGTCGAGTGAAAATGGGGCAGCAGGGAAATGTTACTGATAGGGGAGGACCGAAGGACTGTCTCTTAGTCAACATACAACTAAGTAGTTTACGCGACATCACAGAGTAGTGCAAGAATTATCCTTGATATTTCACCCTTGTGGGGTCCAGATGTTCACTCCATTTCTCATCTGGTGAAAAACCACAGAAAAGGTGTTTTTGTGTTTCAGGTGAGGATGGTAGGCTGGTTGTTCAGAGCACATGGGGAACTGTGCGCATCCCACCCCTGGGAGGTGATAGTAGCCACCCTCACCCTTACAGTGTGCATGCTGACGGTAGACCAGCGACCCCTGGGGCTTTCGCCAGACCCACACATGGGCTGTGGGTGGAGACACGACTGCGTCGGGCTGGAGGTATGAAATATTTATCGGTTTTAGATGGCCGTCTTCTGGGTTGCAATTGTCGGTAAACTTCGAGCAGACTGCACAGTGGTACAACCCAGAAGACTGCCATCTTTGCACTCACTGCCATGAAAACATCGGATCCTGCTTTACGCTGGTTGTGCGTTCCGTGTTCAAAGTCTTTGGCTCTGTAGAAGTTTTCCAAACCAAAGTTATTTATGTGGTCCACTTCTGACCTCTGAAGCTGTTCTTATTCTTTGGTACATGCAATGCTGGATTTTGAAGCCATCTTTACATCTGTCGTTAACGATCAGCGAAAAGTGATGAGGATGAAATTTGGATTAGGACTCTGAATGACCAGAATGAAGTTCAGTTTCTCACAAGACAAGACAAAAGGTGGAAGTGCTGGAGAGCAGTGTAAAATATTGAGTAGCTCGCCATTTTGTATGCATAACTGTATTTATATTGCTGTTCACAGTGTGTGTGTGTGTGTGTGTAACTTTTGGTAATATATATTAACAGATTATTGAAAAATGTAGTAGATAAACAACACTTCAAGAAGTTATTTGAAAAGTACATATGTAACAGGTGACAAGGAAACATGACAAATATTGAATTAGTACTGGCTGACGACGTGTGTACACACGGTTGAATAAGCACGTTGTAGCGATTACCACACATTGATGACTGATGTCAAATGAGTAGAGAATCATTTGTATTCAAAATTCTGGTTCAGAAACGCTCCTTACCACTGGCTGGATTTACGAATCGCTCGTCTTTCTATCCACAGGATTATAATGCTGCTGACGTGATTGTTATGACGCTGATCCGATGTGTGGCCATCCTGTACAGTTACTATCAGTTCTGCCATCTTCAGAAACTTGGTTCGAAGTATATCCTTGGTAAGTCGACATGCATTGTTACGTTCAGGTGTAACTGAATATAGAAAGAGTACATCATGTCATCCGTGTCTCTTCAAACTTTTGTACTCCATGGTGGAGGATGTTCCTCGAGAAAATGGTCATTCAGCCGATCAAAACGTTGCCTGCCGTTATTGAACCCGTTGTTCCTCATTGCGTTCGCAAAGAGAAAACAAAACGAAAAGTCCGACCCTGAATTCGACCCGCGCTTTTACTCTTGTCTCTCCGAGTTCCGTTGTAGTGTTCTAATGCCTGCTACTAGGTCTACCAACTCGTCACTTACCTTCAGGTATTCCAGCCAAAATTTGATGTGCACTTTTCATTCCGCCCATTTGTGGATATATGTTCTGTTTATTAATCACAGAAACAATATAAAGCGCACAAAGAATTACGAAGCTTCTCTGTACATAGTGTTCTGTCCTTGTTGCTTGCTTTCTCCTTGGTCCAGTGACACCCCGAAACTGTTCCCTCTGAGTGAGAGTGTGAAGCAGCAGATTAACATTTCATTTGTGATGAGAATGTTGTAAATACTGTATGTGAACACCACAATGGTCTGATGATCAGGCCTCTTATTAGATGCTTGAGCCAGGTAACCTCTGCGATCGTTACGCCATCATTGAGTAACCTACGGGCAAACTCGAGGCTTTGCTTCCTGTGACCACAACCGAGAATGTCCGTGGGACTTTTGTTTGGTTAGAAAGTTATGGATTTTGTGGCACAAGGCTCTTCATGAAATTCGTTTCAGTTATGTCTTAGCGCTATGGAAAAGTTGCCCGTGGTACACGGACTTTGAACTTGCCTGTTACAAGTAACTCACTTTTCTGTAGGACTCTTGATATTTTCGATGAACATAATCGTAAATCGTGTTTACAGAATTGGCTGTTTATAAAATGGAACTGCATATTTACCATATTGAAAAATGTTTCATTTGGAAGTTGTAGAACTTAAAATGAGGTATATTTTTTGACACGTGCCAGTGCCTTTTGTAGAACGAGCTTTTGGGGAAATTTGTGGGTTCAATTTTAGTTTTATGTGAAGTGGGAGTTAAGCTGGGCTGAAATTGATTTGACCCGACAACTTTTAATGGAGACCCCTGATATAAATCATCAAAATACGTCGCCACTGGTGAGGTGGGGGCGCTTATGAGGCCATGGCAGGACTGCGATGCCAATGATGGCTGGCAGAGGAGATTTTGTTTTCCAGCGTTTTCAGTGGAAGGCAAACATAAAAGTCCTCACTGGATCTTTGGCATGGTCAGTCCATGTAACTGTGTACTAAGACCTGAAGCTAGCAGCAGTTACTTTGACAGGAAGTTAGGATGTTCAGAGCTGCACTTTCACTCCATTGCTAGGAGAAAGTGGTGTGATGTGCTGGAATGTGGAACTCGGGAGGCACTGACCTTGGTGTCCCCACTTCAGAACAGCCGTAACCACTGACAATGGGCACTTCAGGTGAAGATCATAATGGACTTGACTGTGATGCGAAAGTAGGTACTTGGAAGACAAATATGGAATGTGTGGCTGAGTGGTTGGCACTCCTGCTTCGTAGTTGGGAGGTACTTTGTTCACTCTTGGTCTGCAGACTGGATATCCTGGCAGGTTTTTCTGGTATTCCTCAGTCAATTTAAGCAAATGCCAGTATTTTCCCTTTATCTTTGGTCATGACTACTTTCTTTTGTATACTTTACAATTTACCAGTTGTCCAATTACTTGATGCTGTGTAGTCAGCTCCAGTAGATAAGGAACAAATGATAATCGGAGGATATTACTAAAATGTATCTTACGGATGTTAGTGGGGAAGATGTGAAGTGGATTGAACTGGCTCAAGATAGGATCCAATAGTGACCTGTGATGTTAGTCAGTCATTCATTTATTCATTCGTGTGGTTAGTGTGAATGGTCAGCTAGTTTGGTTACTTGAGTGGTTAAGGCAGTCAGCTGTTTTAATGTTTTGGTTTTACTGAATCGTTCGGTGCAGCGAAGGTGGCAGAAGTCTGCTGAAGCGTGCGGCGTTGTGTGAATATTTAATCGATTAAATATAACTGATCAGATAGTTTGTTATGTCCGAGTTGTATGACACTTGTTAGAATAGTGATTGAAATAAATTTCCGTTCACGTTATTTCAGTTTGGTGTTGATTATTCCGTCATTTCTGTTAATTGCATTTTCAGTCGGTCGTCTTCTGCAGTTATTTGTGTTAACTCAGACCTTGTATCATCTAGAATTGAAATTATGGTTCCACTTCTGCCTGGTAACGCTTCTCT
Source organism: Zootermopsis nevadensis (assembly GCF_000696155.1). The sequence continues at coordinate 189,180 of NW_019060135.1, read as the reverse complement.
TTGCTTCACAGATGCGTTTTAGTCCTTCAGCCATCCTCAGTGCACGTGTTTCTCACTGCAGTACCTTTGGGTTCCATGAAAATGGAATATATTGACAAGCTGAGCAAGTGTAAAGTTGTCAAGAAACATGCTGTACTTTTGAGTTAGCTTGGTAACAGTCTAGACTTCCATTCAGTAGGCTTTCGGTTTGAGTTGCGACAGGGTTCTCGGCTATTCTGTTTTCTTCAGTATCTCTGGAACATCCTGGGCTAGTCCTTGCAATTCATTACATTCGTGATGTCGTACTGCGTCATTTGATACTATATAATGCGTGCAATAGATGGACCTATTAGTAGAGGATGCAAGTGAATCTTATGACAAAGAAAAGTGTGCGCCATTCTTCAGATTGCGCATTGTTTATGGATTGGCTTCGTGGCCAACTTTCGCCTTGAATTGAAAGTACCAGCTGCTTTTTGCTGTGAACAGCTTGTATTGTTATGGTGATTAAACTACGCATGCTGACGCACGGTGAATACAAATTCTTGCTCTGGGAGGCCAGATTGTAGGGAGGGAGCCGTATATATTGATTCTTGGATAGATGTGTGGCGGACACGTGTAAATGAGGCATTTTAATGGTGGGATTGTGTGTGTACGCGTGTGGCAGTGAACTGGATCTGTGGCAAACTGTAACTGTAAGGTAGTCGTTTTTCAGTGTGTGGTGGTCCGTATGAGTAGACCTTATGGAACATTCTGTCCTAGAAAAAATGGAACTTGTGATTGATTCTTGGGTTATTTAGATGTGAAGATGGCTTTCTTAGGCTGTTGCATCGTGCAGGTATTTGCCGCTGATTCTCAACAGGGGTAGAGTTTTTTGTCTTCATCACTTCATCTAGCCTGGCTTTGAGCCTCACCCCTTGAGCCTCTTATGTGATGGGTTCTGGGGGTTCTTTATCAGGGGGTGAAGTTGTCTAGTGCCAGGGTTAAGAATGTTGCAGCTGCACCTCAAGTTTCCCACATGTCTTCATGTTGTGGTGCTTAATTAAGCTCCAGGGACTCTACAGAACAACAACTTAATTACCCTTTATTCTGTGTAAAACGAGGTATCTTGAAGGAAGAACATACGTTGCATGTACGTGAAAACAGAGCGCTCAGGCGTGTCTGTACCTGGAGAGAGATGCAGTCAGCGAGTGATTTGAGGTGTCACACGGTGAGGAATGTTGTGATTTATTCAGGGCACTTTGTATTTCTACGACAGTTGGCTCTAGAAGGCTGTCATGTGGCGCGCACAAGGAATACTTAAAGAGTTTTGGTGGGGAAACTCCTTGGAAAATTGCCATTTGGAAGCACAAGGAGGAAATGGGTCTGGTCGGAAGTAAGGATGGGGAGTGTGTCCAGTGGCATGCATTGGTATTAGCAGTGTTGAGGTTCTGTTGTCACATAGTTAAAGAATTGTAAATAAAGTTTATTTAGTTTAATTTCTTAATGTTACTGAAGCAAAATTAACTATTTTAATTAACTTAAATTCAGAACAGACCAAATGACCTTTTCTGTGAAACCTGAAGAGAATGATTTAATTAAATTGATCAGTTCTTCTGTTTGGGTCATGTGTCTGGACAATAACAGGAAATTCCAGGAGGAGGATTACAGCCTCTGCGATCAGTAGCTGGAGTTGTGTGCTGTTGGAGAGTGATTAGAGATTAATATTATTACAGATAAAATTTTAAACTGCGTGAATACATGGTGGGAGGAAATTATTTTCCAAAGAGAGTTTTTAGGTGTGGTCTGCAGGACTTTGCAGACCAACAGAAGGTTGGATTGACCAGAGGACAGTTTGCTTGGTACTGAATGTACAGTTTCTAAGGTGCTGTGTGATCGATACATAACAGTGATATGTAACACACCAAATAGAATCTCGTAAAATCTTATCTTCAAGGACGGTGTACGGATTCGGATCGTCTTACAAGCCCGTTCTGTACAGAAGAGGTTTGTTGTTCAGTTAGGTGAGTGGTTGTCGAGGGGAAACAGCTCTGAACCCTCGCACTGATCGCCGTGCGTGTGACCTAGTGAGTGATGGAGTCTGCTGTCATGCTGTTTGTGTAAGTGGGATGGACAGTCCTTGATCTAGTTGGGCAGCACTTTCCATTTGTGCGTTATGTCAGCTGATCCACAGCTGTTAGGTAAGACAGGTTTCACTTTTCTGATGCACTGCTCCCTCCACTTTCTCCACAGCAGTAGTAGCCTTGGTATCCCTTCCAACACACCACAGCACACCTGAGCTGTGTGTCTGTATCTTCATGTAGTGGGCAGTCATTTGGAGGTTTGGTCCCTTCCTGCAGACACTCAGACAGAGTCTGTGAGAACCGTATAGACCCATTGAATTTTATCACAAGTTTCACTTCTCTTGGAGGGGCAGACAGATGAATGGGGGGGGGGGGGGCACCTCAGGGAAAACAGGCGCTCTGCATTCTGAGAAGGAGGTGGGGAGGTAAAATTAAGATGTGTTTTGGCGGGAATTGAGCTCGGACAGTGTCTGATGGCAGACTGCAGTGCTTTTGGTTTCTGGTGCCGGAGACTTAGCTAGTTGTTCGCTTACTGCTGTTTGGTATTTATGAACGATGTTGAACCTTTGGGTTAGCTTTTAGAGGTTGGATGCCCTGATCCGCTTTTTGGTCAGTTCCTTCACTTCTTGTGTCCACTTCCTGCCTCACCCTCCGAATAAGACAGCCTTGCTAAAGTTTGTTACTCTTCTCCTGAGTCCATCAGTCAAAATGGTGAAATAGTTTGCCTCGAAGTGGATGACTACTGAGTCTTTCGTGGTTGTTATGTTCAGTTCTTTGTCATCAGACTTCATTATAAGCATTTTATGTAACATTGTTAAATGATGCACAGATTCGCTTTGATTGTAAGTGAATATAAATAACTGTGACAGATAGGGCAGACATGCGAGTGAGCAATGTCATATTTGGAGTCCAGTGGAGCAAGAAAGATAAAAAGAAAGCATGAAAGGAAGAGAATGAGAGAAAGAAATTAAGCTGAAGAAAAGATGTGAATAGAAAGAAGGAAAGAGGAAGGGACTGAAGAAGGCAAGAAGAGTGCTCAAAAGAGAGAGAGAGAGAAACAAATGAACAGCTTTCCCTGACTGATGTGTGGGAGAGTTGCATCTCATTGCAGCCTGCAACCTGCAGCCTTGAGGAAGTGTGCCACTGTCATTGGTGTTTGAAGATACACAGCAGTTACTCTGGGCCGGCCACTTATAAAATAGGCGCCTCGTAGTGTCTGACATTACAGGAATAATCTTGTCTTCAGGTGATTGGTTGGCTGTCATTACACTCCGACATTTTTCTTTTATTAATTAATTATTGACAGTGGTCAAGGTTGAACCAACAGGATTGAACCCAGAGCCCTTTTTATTATGCTGTCCGTGTGACCACCAGGACACTGCGAGTAATATGTAAAAGTAATAATTATAATAATAATAACAACAAAAAAGAATATCTGCAAGGATAGGGAAAACTAAGAAAGAGGAGGTAGAATATCTGCAAGGATAGGGAAAACTAACAAAGAGGAGGTGGAGCCAGCTCCTGAAATATCTTGCATATTAAATATACGTCAGACAATGTTCAGTTTCCAACATAATTGGGCTGTAATTATTTTAAAAGAGGTATTGACTGAGTCCTTCTACGTCCTTACTAATTCATCATTCATAATCATTCTTCCATTTAGATCTATGCATTTTAGAAAGCATCGTTAAAATGGAGTTACAAAGAACTGCAAGTGGTGTTTCATATCGTCTCTTCAGAAGTGTAGGAACCTACCTACGTAGATGATACTGCATTTTGAAATATGGCCAGTCATTTTAATCATGTTTTCTTGTTACAGGGATTGCAGGCCTGTTCACGGTCTTTTCCAGCTTTGTGTTCAGTTCCAGTGTCATCAACTTTCTGGGTAGCGACGTTTCTGACCTCAAGTGAGTAGCGACAGGGTACTGCAGTTAATTTCATTTATAGATTTAGTTGAATCATTGAATGAAATTACTGGCCATACAATTCGTGCTGAAGGAGACATTTGACGGTTGTAATTTGCGTTCACCACCGCTGTGTGCTGTGGTGATAGGAATGTCACAGGTGCCACGTGAAAGAGTTACGGTCAATCTTATCCTTCAGGTATGACGTGACAGACTGACATACACATATCTGTATGTATGTGAGGCCTGTGAGCGTGACGTGGCTTCGGGCCGTCTTGCCTGTATTCTGAACGAGACGGAATGGATGTGGAAGGAAGCGATCGTGACTTGTATCCGACTGTTTGTCCGGAGGGGCTGAGGAAACTCGTACAGATCCTCAAATTATAATAATTGTTATGCGGGTTGGGAATCGAACCAGGACGTACCAAGTACTAAGCAGAAGTTTTCGCTGCTGCATGTGTGGTGTTCATTAGGATGGCTTTTGACTTCAGTCAGACTGTTTTCCTGACCTTATCACAAAATAGCACAACTATCAAGTATCCCTAGTCATTTCATGTCATATTTCTCATCGAATTCTGCTGAGAGATTTAACTTCATGAGATTTATGAACCTGCTTTCTATGCAATTTCCCTCCATTTGTGCTACATCCCCCACCCATCTCATCCTTGATTTACTCACAGTAACAATATTTAGTTGAAAAAAGAAACACCCAGAAAAATGCTTTATCTGAGGAAGAAGGAAATTAGCAGTCCTTGGCTTAAATCTCGGTCCAGATACCAAATATCCTGACTAATTATTTTTGTGGTTTTATTCAGTCCCTCCAGGCAAATTCTGTAAAAGTAGCCATCCTGTCATTTAACACTGTGTGACCTGAGCTACTGTCATTGTCGTTAAATGAGCAAACAACCGCGGGGACTGCGTGCAGAAACATCGTGACTTGTAAAATGGTGCTGCGTTATTCATGTATATGAAAGACTGAATATGAAATGCCTTGTAATCTTACTTTCTGATTCATTTGTCATGCAATTTCATCTGTGAGTTGATTTTTGCTTTCCTTACCACTTATTCCCATTTTCTGATGCATGACCATCTCTGTGAGCCTGGTGGCTGTGGAGTAAGAGGGAGAACTTGTGCAATATTTTGATGAACGCTGTAGAAAGTGCATGCATGTCACTGTCTAATAGTTGAGGTGTCAGTTGATATCAAATTAGATCTCTGGAGCTTTCACTTCTCTATTGTATTCTGTATTCATTTAGTGTGTAATATTAGAAAGGACTGCGTAGATCTGGGACACAGGATCTGCTTTAAATTGTGCTCCTGTCCTACCGTTGCACGTAAAAAGTTCTGGCATTGTGTGCCAAGGATTTTGGATTTCAATTTGGTCGAAGCTCTTTGCGTGGTTTCCACATCAGTTGAGCAGGTCAGGGCAAGTGTCCGCGTTCCTGATTTGCGTTCAAGGCGGGACGTTACCTATCATGATTGAAGAGCTGTGCATTCTGGGTGGGTGGAGGGGGGAGGTGTCTGGCCCCTTATGATGTTTTTGAGTTCTATAAAATGCAAGGGATTTTTTGATTGCTGAGTAACTGTCAGCTTCTCAAGGACTGTGCTCCATGGAGTGTAGCTTTTTGGTATTGCAGGGATTTCTGTTCAAAAGGAAATGAGGCATTCTAAGTTTGTCC
>NW_019060135.1:169847-182820 GCF_000696155.1 Zootermopsis nevadensis | reverse complement strand
ACTCTCCTGACTTTATCAGACACCGTATAACAAATATGTGTAATGCAGGTTTCAGAACTTGCATTTCTGTACCTGTTTCACAAATGTGGCTTCTTATAATGTCAGACAATGTACGCTCAGATGGTAAGGTTTAGAAATGTATACAGAAATTTTGTGGAGAAAACATTAAGAAAGAGGCATCTTGAGAGGGAAGTAGGTTATGAGGATTGGAGGTAGATAAAACTGGCTGAAGATCATGCCAAGTTTTGGGTTTTGATGTTAGCGGTGTTGGACCTTTGGGTTCTGCTGTGAGAGGTTTGACTTTTTCATGAATGCCTAGAAAATGTGCATGGCTGATTGTGATGCAGCTGTCGCGGAGTGGTGAGAGCGGCCAGCCTGCTTGGCAAGACAAGTCCCTTATTATGCGTGCGCTGCATGAGGAGGACCAGAAGCCAAACCCAGTGGTGCAGCGTGTGAAGGTCATCATGTCAGCTGGACTGATGCTGGTACATGCTCACAGGTACGACGGGATGATACCTTGAAATCGTGGGTGCTGTCAGGATTTTTTTCTGAGGGATCAACTGTAAAATTTACATAGATATATGATCTAAAGCTTTCATGGCTAAGTATAATTAATTCTTCTCTGGCTACTAGTCATGTCAGGTGGTTGAATGGAGAAAGCACCAGTGTCCTGAGAACCATCTTCATTCTCATCCTCAGGGTACTGAGGTAGTTGGATATCCTGTACGTGCTATATATATGCCTACCCAAGCCACGTCCGAATTCATGGCTGCACAACAATTTCTTTCCTTCCAGACTAATCATTTCTGTTTTGAACATTTGTTACATCCCTACATTACCTGTGCAGTTGATACAGCATTGTGAAATAACAATAACGACAAACCTTTCAAATCATTCTCAGTCATGTATCTTCTTGTGTGATGCTGAACAGCTTCAGAACTTGGAAAAAATTGTGACTTACGTTTCTGTATCTCTTTCTCTTTATTTTGCCCTCTTTTGTGTAACCTTGTCTAACATCTCAAGTAATTTGGAGTTAGACCATGTGACCTCGGAGCACTTTTTGTCGCGCTATTCGTAGCTCTGGATCAGTGCGGCCTGACCCTAACCCATTCCTATTTCTGTCCCATTGTATTTCACGTGATGAAAGACGTCTATTATGCTAGAGTGATGTAACTCCAGTGGGTCTTGGGATTGTTCATGATGTGCGTACATGGGTCTTCGTGACGTGCGCTGTTGTCTGTTGTAGTCGCTGGTCATTCGCTAGTGAAGCAGAGGATCTTCCTGTGGGGAACCTGGTGACCGGCAATTCAGCTGGGAGTTTGAATGGCACCGAAGACACCATGATCTTTCAGGGATATATTTTGAAGTAAGTGCTTTTTGTGTTTGTCGATAGATAAAACATGCAGTTGTCTATGCTGTTTTAAGATTCATACAAATTACAGAAAATGTTATCGTGTTAAGACAGTGGGTCTCCTTCTTCCTAGTATGTGAAGTGCTGTGGGGTTATAGGATACAAAGTGTTAATATGGCAGCTTGTGTAACAATTTCTTGGTCATATTCAGTTCTGCCAAGTCAAATAATTTGAATTGCCAATTTTCATTTCACAAAAATGTTATTGTTTGTGTGTTGCAGAATTTAGGATTGTGTAGTATAAATGAAGGCTAGAAGTAATTGGAATTTAGTGACTGATTGGGGTTGCGACTGTCTGTTAAAAATTAGTTTAGTTTTTAGGAATGAGAGCTGAAAGTATGGCTGCCGTCCGTTCTTCCTCTTACAGGTGGCTCACTGTGAATGCTGATCACATTGTGATCCTGATCTTGCTGCTCGCCCTGGCCGTCAAGTTTGTATTCTTTGAGGTGAAGGATGAGCTGACCAAGTGTCGACCAAGCGAGTATACAGGTGCTCACAAAAGTACGTTCTCTGGAATATCACCACTGCGGTCTTCCGTGATGTTATATGAGTTTTTGAATTGTTGTTCATTGTTTGATGCACGCATGGAATTTTTTGTGAAGACAGCGCATTATGTAACAGGTGTATTTGCCTAATTGCATTGAAAGACCCGAATAAGATCATGGATGCTCAGTAGACCCAGTGAAATTTCAGGTTGTCATGGCAGTAAGTATGAAGATGGCTGTCTTCTGTGTTGTTGCGTAGTCATGTAAAAACTGACTGATATTTCAGAGGTGCTTACTGCCTTCATCATCATTGTCTTGATGCATGGAGGCAGCAAGGACCTCTGAAATGTTGGTAAACTTTTACCAGACTGCACAGCACACAACATTCCAGAAGATGGCCACCTTCGGCTTACTACTGTAAGGACCTGAAATTTCATGGACTTTGGGATGTTTCCACTACTGTCTTACGGAAGAAATATAACTACATCATAGAACAGTGTAAGGAACAGAAGTGGAGAATTTGGTTGGGTAAGGGTTTCAGTGTTAGAGGCACTCAGGTGATAGACAGGAGAAATATGAAGTGTGGGTTCCTTGGTGGGTAAATGTGAATTTTAAAGTTTGAAGCAGAGCGCAGGTCCAATTGTCCCCTTCACTGATCCGTTTACAGGACTGATGGGTGTCGAGGGTTGGGTGGAGGTGAGTGGCTCCTCCCCACAAGCAGAGGACATTGTCTCTGTGCCCTGTGAGCACAAGAGCGTGCAGACAGAGGAACCTGAGGAGCCCATCCACCAGACTGCCTCCTCTGAGCCACTGCAAGAGGATGACAGTAAAGGGGCACCACCCACTGAGGACAGGAGCGTGGACGAGTGTCTCAAGGTCTACAAGTCTGAGGTGAAGATGCGGCTCGTCTCTTGATCAGCCTCAGTTTTTGGGGCTTCCTTTATGTACAATATAAAAGTCAAGGAGTTTATGAATTATAAATTTTGAGTTTCTCAGAAGTAACATATTTTTTAGACAGTCACACTGGTATGAGGTCACCAGGTGCCTGAGCATTGTGCAAAACTTGTTCACTCACGTGCGGTTCTTGCAGGCTGGAGCACGTGCTCTGAGTGACTCAGAGGTGATGACTCTCGTGGCTTGTGGCCATGTGCCCAGCCATCAGCTGGAGAAAGTGGTGGGAGACCCTGAGAGAGGTGTGTGCATAAGGCGCAAGATCCTGAACAGAACTGCCAACCTACATGGTGCATTGACCCATCTGCCATATCAGCGTTACGACTATTCCAAGGTGAGGTAGGAAGGTTTTGAATTGTAAAATGCACTCTGAATTTTGGCGATAAAACCTCTTGGAAGAAAAGGAAACAAATGTGAAGTGTTTCAAAAGAGCAATAGTCTGTTGAGCAGCGCAGTTTCTAGTAAAGTATCACCTTCATAACAATTTTTGTGAGATTAAATCAAAGAGAAAATGAGTCTTGCATAATCGGTGTTTGCAGGTGATGGGTGCCTGTTGTGAGAATGTGATCGGCTACATGCCCGTACCTGTTGGGGTGGCAGGCCCCTTACTGCTTGATGGCCGCCTGGTGCACGTGCCACTTGCCACCACAGAGGGCTGCCTTGTGGCCAGCACCAACAGGGGCAGCCGAGCTCTCATGCGTTGTGGCGTGACCTCCCGCGTCGTGGCTGATGGCATGACCCGTGGACCCGTTGTTCGCTTCCCAAACATCAGCAGAGCTAGGTAAAGTGACTTATGATTGGACTAAGTTTTGGGTTGCCAGAGCTATTTGTAGGTTTACAAATAATTGTCCTATACTAGAAATAGACCAAGTGTTGTTTCTGCTGCAGTGAGGCCATGCTGTGGATGCAGGCACCCCAGAACTTTAGTGCAATGAAGGAAAGTTTTAACTCCACTAGTCGTTTTGCACGTCTCTCCAAGATTCACATCCGCATTGCTGGTCGTTACCTCTTTATTCGCTTTGTGGCTACGACGGGCGATGCTATGGGAATGAATATGCTGTCCAAGGTGAGTCACATGGCACCGAGCTGGATGTTGTTTATTAATGTTTAGTTGTCACGTATTACAGGGCCAACTGAAGACTTTTATTATTATGTACTGTGTGTGGTTACTCTGTCATGGTTGGCATTTTTGACAAAATGAAAATTCAATATTTTGACTGAAGTTCAAGTTTGGTTCTCTGGTACATGTATTTATCATTATAATTCAGTGTACCTGAGTAACAAATTTTAAGTACATAAATTTTCCTCTAGAGGCTGTTTAGGCTGCATTTATTTCAGAATAGTTCCATCAAGCCTGCTGGTAAGATAATTGCCTATGGCCAGCCTAAACAGTCTCAGAGGTTACGTTAGATACGCATCACTTCGCTATCAGGCAAAGTCAGTCTGAAAGGAGTTATGTTGAACTGCAGGGCACAGAGGTGGCGTTGGAATTCGTGCAAGAGACGTTCTCTGACATGGAGATCCTGAGTCTTAGTGGAAACTTCTGCACGGACAAGAAGCCTGCAGCTGTCAACTGGTGGGTACCGTTGTTGCAGGTAGATCATCCTCTGGCTAAGCTTTTGCCATTCTTCCCTGTCCTCTTGTCTCTTCGCTTTGTCCATGCCGCATAACGTGTGCTTGCAGCACTGTGTGTTCTTTTGATATAAAAAGATGGAAATGTACTATAACTGCACACCCTCCTAATAATAGTTAGGAAACAAATGGTTGGTCCTGTTGCAGGATTGAGGGGCGAGGCAAATCTGTGGTGTGTGAGGCAGTTGTGCCGGCAGACGTGGTGAGTTCAATTCTCAAGACTAATGTTCAGGCCCTTGTGGATGTCAACATCACGAAGAATCTTATTGGCTCAGCTGTGGCTGGCAGTGTTGGCGGCTTCAACGCGCACGCTGCAAACGTTGTCACAGCCATTTTCATCGCGACAGGACAGGTGGGTGCAAGTGTGTTACAGAGATGTCGCCAAATTAAATCTGGGAAATGCATGCAACAGTCATTCCATCTTAATATCTCCTTCCTAAAACTGAAGAATGTGTGTATAAAATTAATTTTACATGTTTTCTGTGGGTGTGAAACTTGGTTCCTTACTGTAGGGGAAAATGTGGATGCTAATAGCAATAGGGTGTTCTGGAGAATATTTGGATTTGAGGTTTTCACGATGGTGAGTCTGAAGATTGCAATCTTCAGAATATTTGGACCTAAGAGAGAGGAAGAGAAATTGAGACAATTACACAAGGAGCTTCACAATATGTACTCTTCTCTTCTTAGTGATTAAATTATGTAGCATGAGATGCAAGAAACATGTAGCACATTTGTGAAAACAAAGAAATATGCAGAATGTTGGTTTGGAAGTCCTCAAGGGTGGGAAACTCCTTTTGAGATGAAGGTGTGGGTGGGAGAATATATTTAAAAAGGGTCTCAGGATAGGTCCAGTGGTGGGTGATCGACCATCAGGCTCTATAGAAATAGGAAGGTTCTTTGTCAGCAGATGAACTGTTGTGTGGTCCAGGAAGATCCTGTACTTTGGGGTTGGTATTGAAACAGTGTTGAGAAACATGAGGTGGAGAGGATGGGTAGGACATACAACATGCATGGGAGACGAGAAATGTGTACAGAATTTATTCAGAAAATCTGAAGGGCTGGATGTAGATGGGAAGATAATATTAATATGGATTACAAATAGGGCTGGATCAGAGTAGGGGTCAGTGGTGAGTTTTTATGAAAATGACAGTGAACATAAAGATTCCATGAAAGGTTGGGGAATTTATTGACTAGCCAAGTGACTTTACTTCACAAGGACTCCGCACAATGAAGTCAGTTCGGTGGGAAGCATTAAGTTGAGCAAGTTGGTATACATGTTACAGGACCCAGCTCAGAACGTGGGTAGCAGTAATTGCATGACACTGATGGAGCCGTGGGGAGAAGATGGCAAAGACCTCTACGTGTCCTGCACAATGCCTTCCATAGAGATTGGCACTGTTGGTGGAGGTACAGTGTTACCACCACAAGCAGCATGTCTCGAGATGCTTGGTGTGCGAGGTATGTTCAGATAGTTGATTAAGTGTTGACCACTTAAGGAAGAAGATCCAATGTGGAGTAAGTCAGATTGTCAGTTGAGTGTAAGGTGACCACATGCTTTCACAGGTGTCTGAGTTGTGTCTTGTTATAGGAGCAAACAAGGTGTGTCCTGGGGAAAATGCCAACATGCTGGCCCGCATAGTGTGCGGAACTGTACTTGCTGGTGAACTGTCGCTAATGTCAGCACTGGCAGCGGGCCATTTAGTGCGTAGCCACTTGCAGCACAACAGGTGAGAACCTCATCCATATCGTGTTACCTGTTAAGAGTGTCTGCTGTGCCGCCGTACAAATTCACTTTTTGCACATAGTAACTGCATCTTTACGCACTATTTTATAAATAGAAATTATCTACAATTATTCATCCTTCCTGGCCCATGATCGTCATTAGAAATGATCGTGTGTCTGAGGCAGTCTTTGCTGGCACGCTGGTCATAGTCTACCCAGCCTCATATTCAGTATGACCCAGCAGCTCTTTCTGCAGGAGTAAAGTGACTGGAGTGTGAAACTGAACACCTCACCTTCTTCCAGGGATGTGGTTGAGAAGGCACGAGGGTTTACCTCTGCGCTATATACATATAGGCCAGCATGCAGGCATTTGTGTCATTACTGACTTGAGATATTTTTCAGGGCATCGACGGGTACATCAGATTGCGGAGCAGGTAGCCTCGCTTCCTGTAAGGGCAAGTCCTGAAAGCCCCGACCAGTGCGGTACACAATAGTTACTTCTCCATGATGCATGTTATGCTGTTGAGTGTGGTTAAGTGAACATAATGGGAGAGGCTTTAATGAATGTATGGATGAGAAATGTGATGTGCACAAATTGATAATAACTGTACCTTTATTGAACACAGACATTCTACAACATATAGAAGTTCATTTATCTTCATTAAATTATTAGTATATATACACACATGATCGAAGTTAAAATTCTTTGCCCTTCTACCACCACCTCTCACTCTTCCGTGCCAGTTTTGGAACAAGATTATCATTCTCTGTCCCGAGTTTCCTACTGCCAGAACTGTTCTGTACAAAATTTCTTGTTTATAAAGGAAAATATAATAAAATGGATTGTTAAAGCTTTCTCTTAAGTGAAAATAACCGAGAAATGTAAAGGAATTTTAATGTACCCTCCTCAATGAGACAATCTGGGTCACATCCAGTTTGGGCATCCCTTGGAAATACCATGTTATGGTTCAGAAACTTGTTCTTTGTACGAAAAACATAGACTTCATCTTCTGCCACCATTTCTCAAATATCCAATTTTGACATGTATGTTTATTACTGTATTTCCTTGATTTTAAGATGCACTTTTTCACATTTTAAAATTTTCTAAATCAGGGTGTGTATTACGTATGATAGCGTCCATGAATCGACATATCATTTTTGTTCCTGAAAACTTGGTATTAAATCAAGGATGTGCCCCACAATCAGCAGTGTCTTAAAGTCAAGGAAATACAATAATTCTAAGAATTTCCACTAAAGGAAGGCAAGACGATAAAGGGTGTTCACTGAAAAACTACAGTCTCTTTCAGTGTTGAAGAACGAAGATGCAAACACAGGAAAGGATTTATCTGGTCATAGCTTTTCACATCTTCTCAAATGTCTCTGTGTAGTCGCAAGTAGTGCAGGTGTGAGTGTACATATCATCCGCTTCATTGTAAGACTCTGGTCCGAACTGGTGCTCGTGTGATGATTTGTTGGTATGATCGTAGAGACTACTTCGCACCGACATACGTAATGCTGTCAACATAAAAGAAGTGATGTGGGTTTGAAAATTGGTTATTGTATGTTTGTTTCCTTCCACATGCTATAACTGCTCTTTCAGAAATGTAATAACAGAAGATGTCTGTCTTCTGAGTTGTAGCGTTGTGTAGTCTGGTAGAAGTTTATTGACATTTCAGAGTTCTTTGGTCCCTCCATCATCTCATAGCCTGGTGGTGGAGGCAGGACTTCTGAAAAGTTGGTAAACTTCTACGAGACTACACGGAGGTACAACCCACTGTGAAAAGATAAAATCCTTCCGGCTCACATGTACATATAACACAACATAAACAAGATATGCACACAGAATTTTGAAAGACAGGTAATGAATAAGGCAATGTCAATTCTGTAGACCAGGGAAGTGAACAGATTGAAAATTCAGTGAATGAAGAAAAACCCAAGCAACAGTCACCTCTTCATACCTTTCAGCTGCTTGTTATATTTCTTTGCTTTGGATTTTGCCCGTTCTTCTTCCCTCCGTTCTCGTTCTGCCTCCAGCTCTTCTTCTGATCCCCACACCTCTAGCGCACGATGTTCCACCTGTCACAGTGACAGCCAATCAGACCATAACTGGAAGTATCCCCCCCCCCCAAAAAAAAGGTGCATGCACATGGAACACTACAAAACCTGCAGTTCCAGGTACAGCTTCATGTTCCCCCAGCGCATGTTGTGAGGATTCTTTTTCATGATAAACTTGAGTGGCGGATCTCGTTTCTCCAGATCACAATCTTTCAGCAGGTAAACATTCTTAGCATCTGTTTTTGTGATGAGTCTGTGCAGCTCTTCATTGTCCCTGTGACAGAATGAGTTTTGCTCATTTTTATGATTTTGGAAAATCTTCATCAGTTCCATAATTACTGACCGTTATGCCAAGCAGTGAGTCACTCAGTTTTTTTATTTGGTTAGTCATTCATTCAATAGAAAGTAACAAGGCTCGTCCAAGAAGTCTTACCGAATGTCTATAGATCAAAGCCAATGAATAGTTGGGACCCACAGTGCTCAGGCACTTGAAGAACGGGTCGCTCCCAGTATCCCAGTATTACTTTAATGATCCTGATCACTGACAGTTCCCTTTAATCGCATGACCATGTACCTGCAGCTGTCACACACTGGATGATCGAAGTTCTGGAAGAGGTAAGAATCATCAAACTCTTCCTTGCACTCCTTGCAGATAGGTCGGTCAGGTTCCATAATGGGTGCTGGTTCAGCTGTGAGTTTGATCTGCAAAGTGATGTTAGTATTTTTAGCGTAATCAGCCAGAGTACTACATGTACTTACTGTAGGCACAGTTTAAAAGTGTGAGGGGGTTAAACCAGCCATTTTCAGCTCAAGGTTGTGAACCTAATGGATCCACTTGAAGGGCATGAGGACAATTTTTTAATATTGGAAAGGCCTGAAAGGTGACATTTATGGGTTGGGAAATTGTATTGTTTGCCAATATGGGAACACAGCACTCTTTCTTCTGGAATTACAACAGGGCTCCAAAATAATTTTTTTTATATCTGCTACCGATCTCCATTAATTTACCCACAAATGGATAATGTTTATTGATCCCTGAATTACGTAGTATTTCCTTAGCAAATGCAGTGGTTATACCACCATTACTGTCTCCATGTTTTTAGAAATGAGGTGAACTGTGTGAAGGAGAGCTGGAATTAAGATACACTGCACCTTCAAGCAGTGCTTACTCTGAACTTATTCATACCGGTTCACCATCTTGGTCTTCTCCAACTATTTCCTCCAGCAAAAATCCACCACCAGTATCTATGAACTTACTACCCTGGACCTTAATCACGCTCTTCTCCACGGAATCGGCCGTATTTCTAGAAAATAAACGCAACACAAGATGTTCATTCATTAAACTGATTCATCTGTCTCTTGAAAGGTGCAAGCATAAAAGGTCAGCTTGACATTCTGTACCATAATGAATGTAACCTACCATCAGTTTCAAAATGTAGAGGACTATTAGAAGAAACTGAACAAAGAACTACATTTTAATATTCAATTGTGAAAATATTTGTGGTTTATTTAATGATTGTCTGTAGCTCAAACTATATAGTGCTGAATGACGAATTGGGAAAGGATATTAAAGGAAGTGTCATAGTCTAATTTATGAAACTGTCTGAGCATTTTACTAGAGTGACTAAGGTAAGCCATGTAACACCTATTAGGATAGTTTGTGTCTAAGTCATGATTTGAACCAGGAACCTCCCGAACACGAAGCTAAGGGACTATGCCTGTGAAAAGGAAAATTACAAACAAATCGAATACGTCCACAAATTTTAGTTACATGGTAGGGGCAGATATAATATAAAAGAAACTTACATTTTAGCATAAGGATGCGGTATAAGCCTAGCTTGTTTTAAAAGCAATGCAGTTTGTCTATTTCTTTCAATTCTTGCCTTTTGGGCCACTGTTAAAGTATTATTCTCAATTGTAGAATTATCCCTGCTGCTCATTTGTACGTTATTTGCTCTCGAATTTTCTTCTGTAGTATGAATGTCGTTCATTTTAGACATCATTAACCATAACCTCAAATTATACCCAAGTTTCTCCTACACACAATAAACATTACCAACCAAAACCTCAAATTATACTTTAGTGAGGATTTAATATGCGTGTTTGTGGGAATTTCACATGACATATCATTATACTTCAAGTTCCTTTTATTCCTTCTTGAAATTTGCTGAGTAGCGTTAACAACACTTCTAACGAGAGATAATATAGAAACCATGCACAAAGATCTTTGTCCTCTATTGACAAACAATCGGTTTTCATACATGAGCATTAAGTAAAGCACAGATGAATTACGAACATTAAGTTTTTGCTTTCGAATAAAGGGGTTGGAGTCTGTGGTTGTGAACGAGAGATCGAAGTCAAAGTTAATGATTGGAAAAGTTACCAGCTGTGACAACAAATTGTGAAAAATTTATATACATAATTTTATGCTTAACCGTTATTTAATTTTGATAGTATTTTTTGTGCACACCATATATTTTTTCACATGTTTTAGGTACTGTGCCATATCAATTCATATACTGTATTTATTATAACTTGGGAGAATGGTTTCATTTCTGTTCTCAGATGAATAGGACTATCTTTCTGTGAATATATTTCACTCGTACGGTGCTGCTGTCTAGCAGTTTTGTTTTGTAGTTCGAATGAAATGGTAAAAGTAAGAGTTTGTGTGGTACGTAGTTGGTGTTCAATACATTTCCACATTTTATTGTATTAAGGTAGGAAGGTGCATTCTTTTTATAATGTATTTACTGACTTACAGAACTTTACCGTAGGGACTGTTGACAGTAATATATTGGATTTAATTCTTTGGAAAGGATCTTGACGGATCGATGAAATGCATTCCTGGGTCATGCCTGCCTGCCAGGGGCTTAGGAAAATCAAAGTCGTATTCTGTGTTCATTAACCAAACCCCTCGCGCGCCCAAACAGGTGGGTGACTGGGCACGCCGCTGTTACTAAAATTTTAAGTACTGATATTTGGCTTTGTACATGTGTGGTTGATAGATGCAGCAACAAACGAAGGTCGGTCGTCACTTGTTAAATAGAAGTATGTTTTATTGTGTCATATGGGAGTGAAGGAACGTGAATAGTGCGAGGCACCATTAATTGGGTGGCTTCTTCTGAAATTAGAATTTCAATTTTAAACCCTTCACGATTTTACGGTGAGAATCAGGCCCCCTCCCACAAGTTGATGATTGTTTTTAATTTAGCAGAAATTTGTATAGTTTAAGGAACTTCTATTAACATTCAGCATTACCAAATCTACTCCCATGCATCATAATGATAAACTAAAGAAGTTCTAAGTAGGTTAGTATGGTGTCAGAAGTGTTCTAAGATTAACTGTGGTGGATGTGTGTATGCTGTTTTGTTGCGGAATGTGATTGATTTAGTGTGATACGTAGGTGGCACAGAGGCCCACTGTGGTATCCAGCCATCGATGCTGCATATGTGGAAATCTTGTGTGAAAGGATGGCTGTTGGTCGTAGGATTGCTGAAGATATACCATGGCCCATGTAGTAGATGTAGAATAGACATGTGTAATAGTAGGACTTATGCAGAATTGGGCATTTGTGTATTTTGATGCTTGGATGCAAAATATAACAGTCATCAGGGTGGGGTCCATTTGTGGTGATGGTGGGCAAGAACAGGAATTTTCCTGAACAGCTTGATTACTACCAGCTGTTGAAGGATGACACTGTACTGATGAATCATTTACTCTGTTAAATAGAAGGTATCAGGAATTTATCAAAACATGTGTTACCTTCATCTTGTCAGGAAGATTAAGTGAGATGTTCAGGTTTTGTTCCTTTTTTTAGGTGGGGGTGGAACGTGTTGAATTTATTACAGTTACAAATCTCCACAAAGTAATTTATCATCTGGAACTCTATTCCAGAACTTTTGATATATTGTCAGTTTTACATTTCTGTTTAGGTTGTGAGCTTGAGAATGATTATATCTCTGTCATCATTTAGCATGATTTCCAACCAACATTATGCATTCATTTTCCATGTCATTACACTTCTGATCCGATGAGACTTTCAGGCTCCAATCATCTACATCTGATATAAAATCATTAGGTTGCAGATGAATCGTGAATCACGCTTGAAAGTGAATCAACTTCAGATGTCGCTTGGTAAAAGCTTGTATTTTTGTGACTCTTGAAGAAAAAGGTTTTGCTTATTATAGTCAACATAAAGTAAGGTGGACAATGTTGGTACAGTGTGGTGTAGTTATGTCTTGTTATCTGTGAAGATTTGTTATCAGCTGCGGGTAAACAGGAGTGGTTGTGTGTAAATGTGGTGAGTGACCCCAGTGTTCTGTGATAATAAAAATGGACCGAGTTTGGTGTGCCGGTATCAGGGAAGTTGACAAGTGTGACGACAGACCTGGTTCCAGGTTTGTGTTAATTCTGACATACTATCTGGGACAGTTTTGATTTTACAAGTACAGTGAAATTCCTGAGCATGAAGTGTTCAGAAAATATCTGGACAGAAGAGGAATGAAGTGAAGGATAAATCAAGGAAGTTAAATAACAAGGAGTTTTTTGAATTATAAAAGTCATCAGATAGTGAATTGTAGGTGTTTCAATATGTATTTTTGATTTTGGTTGGAAAACCCCTTAGAAATTTACCACCTTGAAGACTGAGATTGGCCTGAAGCTACAATATTAAAATAAATTTTAGGTACATAGGCCGTGAATTGAATTATGCTTGCCAA
>NW_019060135.1:137966-152114 GCF_000696155.1 Zootermopsis nevadensis | reverse complement strand
GCTGCCGCCACTCAGGCGTCCGGCAAGACCAAGAAGGTGCGGGCATCCGTGAAGCAGAAGATTTTGTCGCATGCCGTGCATGAAACATTGCTCGATTGCATGGCACGTCTGCGTTTGTTGTGAACATGCTAGTTGGCCGTCATGCAGCGAGGCTGGCTGCCGAATTGGCCCTTTGCTTGTTGAGTCATAATTCATGTAAAGTGGTTATGAAAACCTACTACATGTTGAAAGCAGATCTATTCTTAGCTAGATGGCAAATTCATATAACCTACTCTTCTTCTTCCTAAGATGCTTCCACTTCATGTGTTTCATCTGACTACAAAGTCTGTCTGTCCATTTGCTGCCTTCCCACACCCCTCTCCCTCCTCAGTTTATTTTCCTAAGTTCTTTCTTCTCTCTGTGTGTCGTCTTTCAAAAAACAATCATTTATGCCTCTAAGTATGGTCTTTGGCGATCTTGTCCTCTGCCCGCCTTACTTAGGGGAGACTTAGGATAATGAGCAGTAGAGGAGAAATGTGAAGTGAAATTCAGCGTAATGTGGAATCCAAACCACGGAGGGATGGAGCCTGGTGTTCCCCATGTTCGCAAAGTTTAGATTTTAACAGAGGAAAGGAGACAAGGAGAGTGTTTTGTGCGACTTCTGGGTTGCCGCAATGGTGCGTAACTGCAGTCCTGAGAGCCCATACCTCGGGAACATAACGCAAAGTATTGTGCATGGCCTACGCTTACGATTTGCATGGTGTCACAGTTCCTTGGTATGGTACTTTGCCGTTGACACATTATAGAAGTTGTGTGAGACAACCCTTTGATTACAGTGCAGTTCTTATATGCAGTGTGGAAATAGCGCTGTACTGTCTTTGCGAAATAAATCTGCTCCAATTTGCTGTCGGCTGTCACTTGAAAATTTAACATGTTGTGGTAGGTTTGAAAGAGCTGCAATATGACATGTTAATTACGTTGTATAATGTAACTTGGTCGTGGAATGGAATGTGGAAGGTAAATTTGAATTTTGATACTGGATTATAACTGACACATAATATGTGAACAGTAGCATTGGCAAATTTTATGGCTGCAAAAGAATAGAAAGGACTTGTTTTTGTAAAGCGTTTTTATTCATACTGTTACTGAACATTTCAATGTATAAATTGTAATTTTCTAATTGCAAATGGTGGCCATGGTAAAGAACGTTACGCAAGATGTAAGACTACAAAGTATAATTACATGGTACTTTATCAAAGAGGCAGAAGAACTACAGTATTTAATAATTTTGGATTTTTTAATAAATATTAAGAGCCTTCCTTCCAAAGTACTTTGGCTCGTAGGTTATTTGGTGATACGTTATATACTTGTTATTTAATGTCAGTGATGATTGTGTGTAATAAACTGGGGGAGGCTGCGGACCGTGTCGTTCAACAGAATTCAGACGCCTCTGTCAACCCGTGGTCTGCAAATTCTGCGTTCATTGCATCACAGCAGTGTTGAAGCATGTTGAGTCAACGCCTTGCTGAAATGTAGCAATGTCGGCTACAAAATGCTTTCAAGCATGTTCAGGCAGTTTCATGTTGCAGCAGATTCTTCAGCATGAACTTTGTTTTGTCGCAGGCATGGATATTTCTATCATGCCACCGTGTGAAGCGATGAGCAGCATGTCTCACGGGTCAGCAACAAAGCTTCCCGTCTCCTTTTACATCAAGTGAACACAGTAAAGAAATACAAGTTTTATTCGTACTGGGATGGTATCGTTGGTTTGCGGTTCAGTGCGTACGTAGCTTCCTCCAGCTCAGTGGTTCTGTTGTGTTAATTGCATTCCACACATGCAGAAGTTGCAAGTTGATGTCTGATGTGTTTGTGCATGGGATTGGTAGCTTCTGGTTCTGTTATATGGCTGGTGAGTTCTGCATCTGCTGTGTTGTTCGTGACTTGTAACTTTCCGTTTCTTGTTTTGTCGTTTGCGAGTTCCCCGACCCTCGTCTCTTTTATGACTTGCGAGTTCACACTCCTTGTATTGTAACGCCTGATTATTTTGTATTTTACGTGTTTTGTTTGTGTGTTGCAGGACGGTAGCACCAAGAAGAAGGGCCGCAACAAGGAAGGTGAGTTGTTTGTGAGGCGTTGTTGCGTCTCCATCAGCCTTGCAGCAAAAGAAAGTAATGAACAGCTTCATTCTGTAATGTGGAATTGCCTTTAAAGCATGTGCACCACTAATTCTTAAACACTCTTTATGTTTGCTTTTTAAACTGGATGATATCACTTCCGGAGCATCGACACTTCCAAAAAAGTAGTACAGGATGGCACAGAAGTAGTACTGCAGTTTCAAATGATGTTGTGATTTGCTATTGCAAGTGTTCTGTATGGGTTTGTGAGCTTGTTAGCGCACAGATGAGTAGTATTCTGATGTGTTACATGCAACAGATAGCCAGCTACATAGTGACTTTATTAAGTGATCAGTTACACTTTCTAGAATTATTCAGAGCAATGTGGTGGATATTTAGGCCACTGTTGGTTTTATGTTGTCAGTTTATGTTGCATAATGATTTGTTGATGGCATTTAGCGTCATTGCCCTTTGCTGCAAGGTTCGTGGCATACGTGTAGACGAGAGCAATGGATTTGGTGGTGAAGACACGAGGGGATCAACGTTATGTATAGAACTTGGAATTGTTTATCTTAGGTTCGAGTGACTTATGTGTGGATTCCATCACCAGGTGATCAGGTTGTGTTCCTGTAGAACCTTGACACAGTCCTAATGTGTCAGGGCTCTGATCACATTGCACGGACCTCCTCTGTATATAAAGGGAATAAGTGTTCTTGTTGTGTATAGTCTGATATGAGTTGCCTTCCAGATTGGTTGTCATTAGTTAAGTAAGACGTGTTTCTGTGGTGAGTGTTGGGAGTTTAGTATGCGTGACTGTAGACTGATCTGTGTGTGTGTTCTCTTGTTGTGCTCACTGCCACGCCTCGCCATGGCTCTGCCACCGGCAATCTGTGTCTGGTAAGTGTGCACTCTGTACTTGGTCTGCATGTCACCTCATTCACTCTGTGTAAGTGTTGTTAGTGTCTTGGCGTGTTGAAGTTTACTTGCCCGTGTAACAACAGTGAAATTGTTTGTGTTCTGTAAGTAACCACTTAACTGTGGCGATTAGAAGTTACATAGAAATTGCAACAGCAGGCATTCAGGAAGACTGATGGCGATTCTTCATATGATTCTGTTAGTCCCAGTATTCATCTTTTAATTAAACTGACATAATTGTCCCACTATTTGAAGGTAGCAGCAGATCATTATTGTTAAAATCAGTAAGATTTTCAAATTCAATTATAACCATTTACAGATTTTTATACATCCCACACATCTTAGGACTATGAACACCACTGTTTATAACCTGCTTATCATGATAAGAAAGCCATTAAGATTTCTTGAGCTATTCTCTGTGATGGCAGTGTAGCAGATATCAGATTTACAGTCTTGGCCATAGTTTCTTGTTGAGACTTCGCCTACACTGTGGTTGAAAATGTAAATATGAATATTCTGAATTTTGCTCGTGGAAATGTGATGTATTTGTGGGGCTAAATTGAGTTTGGTGCGTGAGTTGGTGATATTGAATACTGTTGTGTGTGAGAGACAGCTAATGAACGTTGAGGGCACGCGTTATTCAGTTTTGCAAAAGGCATTCATAAAATGTGTACTCCATTGGACTACTTCCTTCCTGTCTTGCTTTGATGGCTGAGTTAAGATGTTATGGTGTGGACTCGATTCATCTAGCGAAGGATGAAGACCACAGCCTTCTATGCTTGCAGTGATGATCCACGAACCTGCAGTGCTGATTGAAGGTGTGCTGTTCCGAGCACGCTACCTGGGTTCTACACAGTTGGTTTGTGAGGGGCAGCCCACCAAGACAACACGCATGACTCAGGCTGAGGAAGCTGTCTCCCGTATCAAGGTTAGAGCAGCACGCGGCTGTGGCTTATTTGTTGTGCATTCTGCACCTGCTGTGATGGAACCTCACTGTTACAAACTCTGATTGTTATTCAGTTATTGTGGCCTGCCGCCTGAATTATGCTACTGTAATTTCTTTTTCAGTGTTATCATTGTAACAGAGCTTGAGTATTTTAACAGAATTAGGATGCAGTTAGTTTTAAGGTACATCTGTTCAGAGGTAATATGTCTGCGCAATGCATTTTTGTGTGTTATCCCTTCATTATCAGTTACTGCCAGTGGGTGATGATTGGATGTTGACAATGCTCTTTAAAATGTTAACTCAGCATTTATTTTTTAAAACTGCACATAGATATAACTAAGGGTTGAAAAACATTTTACAGATTTGAAGAAGGTTTCATGTTGTTTGTCACATCTGCACGTTTTCAGTAAACGTACAATGTATTCATCTTTATGTCATATAATTATTCACAGTCAGTGATGTCTCACTGCACATTCCAAATTAACAGGAATTTTGTTTCGCATTTTTTACTCACAGTCTTCTTGTACTTTCTTAACTCTGCTGTGGCTACATTGCACAAACTGATACTGACTTCATATTTTTTATTTCATAACCAAGAAGTCCAGAGAGCACGTGATCCCAAGGGTAGTTTTACGTAACCTAACTAGAGATGTGAGAGCTGTCATGAAACCAGGCAAACACAAGTTCATGTGTGCGCACACTGATTCATGAGACGTTGAACTCATGAAAGAATCTGGTGCAAATAAGACACTGATCTGTTGCATCCAGCGAATATTGAAAGTCAGTTTAAATTTATTTTGTTTTTTGGTGCTTGAATTTATGCAACTGAATGATGAGATCAGCAGTAATGTCTGCAAGAACCCCACCCATTTTAAGCTGAGAGTTCGTGTGTGTTAGTGAGAATGTGTCACACTGTTTACTCAACTGGTATGATAAAATGTTTTAATTTTTGTGATATTGGCAGTAGCAGGTGAGTACCTTGTCTGATGTTGCACGCTTGGTTGCTTGTTGCCTGCACCCCATTGTTTTGGGGAGGACCCCAAAGGGGGTAGTGAGGTGCACAATGGTCCCCTTTCAAGGTCACACGTCTGTTCTTTTGAAGTTTCTTCCCCGAGTGAACAGTTTGCAGGCCTGTGTGCTGCTGCTGCATGAGTTGGGCTTGGCAGGATTAACTAACCTAGTACTTGAAGCAAATGTTACATTGTGGCAGCCAGGAGACAAGATACCCCTTTCAGCCTTCAGGGTGCTTCATGGGTGTCACAGCTAGAGTTGTAGTGGGCCTGCCTAGACCAGTGGTTCTCAAACTTTGCTATGCCACAAACCCAGAGGATGCAATTGTATATAAAGAATTGCATCAGACCACAGAAGTCTGAAATGGCTGATATAACAGCCGTCAATTACACACACATCCATCTCCCATCCTCACGAGCTGTTTTTAAGGTCCAGCCTTTTTGCAGACTTAAAATGAACTTTTGTCGAGAGATATTCCCACCAAAAGTGTGTTTGGATTACTGTACTATGAAACTTGTGCAAAGGTCATAGAATTTGTCTCTCGTGTGTCTGTTTCTCAATTTCCTGGGTGCCAACCTAATCTGTCAGATCCTTATGCTGATGTATATTGCTTCATGTTTCACAAATTATTTCTTGTCTGGTAGCAAATACGTTACTGTTAATTATACATACATAAAACTATAAAACAATGCCGCTACTGTCATCTCTTCTTTTGCCACAAAGTAATATCAGCACACATTGTGCACCAACCCCCTGAAACACTTCACAGCCACAGTTTGGGTGCCACTGTCTTGGCAAACTGACTGCACTTCTGGTTGTGATTCAGTCATTTTCGCTGTTCAATAGGGAAGGGACTTTCCACAGGTGCTTTTATATCAGAATACTCTCTCTGTGTTGCTCATATCTGCTACAATTTTTTTTTTTTGGGGGGGGGGGTGAGAAATGTTAAAATCAGAAATTGACATTGACATGCTTTTGTGCCAGTCAGGTGAACTCCTTTTGACGTTTCTGTGTATGGTACATTTATAGTAAGGCATGTTGCCTACCTTCCAGCACATTAAAGAATAAGTTGTAGTCATGAAATTGCAGTCCCTCACTCTGAAGGAAGGACGGAAATCATAAGCATTTGAAAACGAAGTGCCGAGTAAAATACTTGGACTTTGGAGGGACGAAGTGAGTGTGTTATTTAGACAACACCCATACGACTGCTAGGGAAGTGAAATCTAGGGGGTTATAGATGGGTCACGTGATGGAGACAAGAAGTGGTTGCAGAGTTTGGGCAGGGAAGCATCTTGGTAAGTGGCCACTTGGAGGACTGAGGAGGAGCTGGAGGTATAATATTGAGATGAATCTTCAGGATGGGAAATGGATGGATGGAACTGTCTGATGATGGACCTGGGTATTAGCAGTGTTGAACTTACTCTCTTTCTTCATATATTTTCCCCGTTTTAAATCCAGAACAGAAAGTTACTTGTGCGTGCGTTCAGCATTCAGGGGAAAGTCACAGTTGTTCTTCTGCTGTGTAAATAAACTGATGGACATTAAAACGTGAACAAAATCCTGCCAGTCCTGTTGGGGGCTCATCCTCCCGTGCACCTGACTACGGAGTTGGGGTCCTGCACTCCCAGCTCGTTTGGTGTCTCATCTGTCGTCTCTGTCTGTCTCTCTTTCTCCCTGCAGCTGCACATCTGTCTCACACTCAGCGCCACCAGAACGTGCAACCTGGTACATCATTCCTGGGAAAATTCTTGTTCTTGGTGCAATAAGGTTAGGTTGCTCTGCAAAATTGCCCATGTGAATATAGAAGTCTGCTCAGCAGGGTGACAAGCTTTTTGAACATCTGGAACTGTGCTTGTGTTTAGTGGTTTATTTGCATTCATGTCAGAGAAGTTAAGCATATTTTCTGTTACCTTAAAAATGCAGTACCATATTTGTTAATGCAGAATTATCACGTTCCAACCTTGTAGCCTGGCTATTGTTCTCGGAGATGGAAATTTTTTGACTAAATTTTTAAATACACCTTTGGCTGTTGATGTTTTAATGATATTTCCTGGGTTCTCAATCAATACTGCATTGTTATGACCATTTATCAGTGTATGAACTACAAGAAAAAAATGTTAAACCATGTCCAACATCTAAAGCTTTTGACTTTGAGCTAGTAACAAAGGAAAATTTACATTGGAAGTTTCTGATGTAATGTAGTTACGTCAGAAGAACAGTGCTTTAAATTAGACCCCCGGAATATATTGATTGTTTTAATTTGCTTCTGAGAATAAGTATCAGTTGTTTCACTAAACATTGACCAGAATGGCCTTGTAATGGAGATATGGTGTGTTATTATTATTATTATTATTATTATTTGAATGAACTTTGTGGATCAAGGTTTAATAAGCTATATTTCGGATTATGCGACTGATGCATCTCCCAATGAGGCTCACAGGTTTGTTCCGTGCGGGCAGGCTCATTACCTTTCAGGAAAGAGCTGTTGCCTCACTGTTGAGTGTTCTAAATAAAAGAAAGATGGATGATCCAGAGATTGCAACGTTCTGATGGCTGATCTCTTGTCTCCATCTCTCTCTATCTTGTTCTGTTTGCTGTCTTACACGCACACCCTGCCCACCCCTTGATTATGTTGTTGGCTTCAATTAGTGGTTGGTGTTTTTTTCTTCTCACAAGCACTTCACTATTGTTCTCTGTGGGATCAAATCCTCTTAAGTAACGTTAAATTGCTATAGTGCACCCAGCATTTAGAATACACCGTTGCTGTTACAGTGAGATAATGCAGGCACTGCATTGTACGCACCACAGCCATGTTTTTAAATAATGTTAACATGAAATCTTACTGCATATTTGTTTACAATCTTTGGGAGTGACTGCTACCTTGTGGAACTTCGCATGGCAACCATGTGGAAGCTGTTACATTTTGTGGTCATATCCTGTATCTTGCTGTGGAAAATAAATGTAATCACATCACTGCTTGGTGTCCTAGTGGGAGAACAGACATGGACAATTTGTCCTTTGACATGATACTGTGTAGACTTGCAGTTACAGACCAACATTTTGGAGAAACACACTGGCTCCGTTTTCAATTTCTCAAAATATTGGTATCTGCCAGTGAGTCTACACAGTATCTGTACCGAAAGAACAACCTCAGATCTCTTACTGAACTCACTGACCTTTTACAGGTTGTACTGTTGGACATGTAATACATTCCATAATGCTGGGTGGGCTATGATACCGCATCACATTAGTGCCTGAACGAGACATGAAATGAAAGAAGGTCGATGCACTTTGACGTAACTTGAGAGAATGTGTGTGACGTCGTCGTTGTTCTCTTGTCTTGTCGAATCCAGCAGGGCTTGAAGACGTGTCACACTCTCATAGCATCGGCAGAGACGACAGATGAAACAGTGTTGCCCAACAGACAGCAGCTGGTACCCCTACCTCTTTGATCCTGCATTCCATAGCTTCGGACAGTTTGTGACTCACCACGATTGTACTCCTTAATGTCATTCTTAACAGTATCAAAGATAATGAGAATTTAGGATACCTCTTCATAGTACAGTGGTAACTATGTACCATCTGATTTGATATTCAGTAACCCATCTTGCAATTCAAATCTTTTACTACAAAACTTTGTCCCAACTCATCCTACTCAGCCGCCAGTACAAAACATGTTTCATCCTATTTTCTGGGGTTGCCAGTTGGCTGCTGCTGGGCAGGCTCGAGCATGTGGGAGGTTTCAGGATCCTGGAGCCTTGGCGTTGATGGGTGACAGTGGCCACCATGTGGCAGGATGCCCTGCCGGCTGGCCCACGGAGTCACCGCCACCGGCCCCCAGTGGCGAGGAAGACGATGATGATGAGGAGGAGGAGGAGGAGCCCCCTGGCGGGAGTGTCGGAGGGAGTGGGGGGCTGGCTGGCACCGTGTTCAGACTGCACTTCCTGGGCTCGGTAGAGGTGGACGAGGAGGGGGGCCGCAAGCGACGCAAACGTCTCAAGAAGCACATGGTTGAGGAGGCAGTCACCAAGATCAAGGTTGTGGGCTTGATATGACGTGTGTGTGGGGAGAGTGACCTTATGTGCTGAAGTGGAGGTTCTACTCAGCCACTGGAAAAGGGAGACCATTGTGATTCCTGAAAATGTAACGATTAAAGTCTGAACTTATCTCAGGTATTGTAATGCACGAGGCAAGGCATAAATAACGCTTTTGTTTCTCTGTTCCTTTAATGGCACCGTGGACACGTATTTTTTTGTATGACATCTAGTGACTGGGTGATTATGAATTATGAACAGGGTGAAAATGAATAACTAATTAATTAACTAACTCCATGGAACAGAATCTTTCAGAATCTGATAATTGCTCAGAAATTGTCTTTCATGGAAGTCAGAGGTTCAGTAGCATGTTCTGTAGGCTGCCATCTCTTGATGAACTGAGGAATACCGTGTAAAAAAACGTAGCCTGTCTCTGAGGTAGGATTTGAACCTAGGAGCAAAGGAGTGTGGACATTCTGCTTGTAATCTGAGATGAACTGCGATGAGATAGGTGAATGTTTGGTGGCACGAGTAACTGAGCCTTATGGTCTTCTGGGTTATGACAACATGTATTCTTGCAAGTGGTTGCCAACATATGAAGGAACTTACTGCAGCTATCTTAATTTTTCTACCTTGAAAATAGAGGCAGTATATTTCTATGAAACTTTGGTAAAGGCATACAGGACTGTTTGGTGTTATAACCCAGAAGACCACAAAACAAATTTTCACTGCTATGAAAATCTTAAATCTCATAATCGCTTGTTGTTTGTTTCACGTCTATAGATTTGCATGTTCACCACTATCACCTGATTAGTATAAATGGTCTGAAATTCCTGTTATGAAGTAATGGCAGACTCTGCCCCCTCATGTGCTTTGTAACTTCATTTGGCCGTCTAATAAAGTTTCAAAGCAGAGCGTTATCACTAGTAGCTGAAGAAAGAATATTTGGTTATATTACAGTATTGTATCAGCTGGTGGGACCATGTCCCATCAAGTATGTTACAATATAATTAATGAATAATTGTTGCCTCTTTAATGACACTGTTTTAACTGTGGAGATTATATAGCATTGATTTATATGAAAAGATAATGAATGGCGAGTGAGTAAGGATTTGGAAGAAGTTGGTCACAGCCTATTTTACGGTAGTTGCTTTAGAGACTGAGGAAAACTGAACATTTTGAATCATAGTAGCTGATAATGCAGCTGAGATTTGAACCAGGCACCTCCTGAAAACAGGTCTGGAGCATTGTTGGTGTACTGCTCTGCCCAGTGATGTAGTAGGACAATGAACTGGGAGAGATGTCATATCTTAAACATTTCCTTCAGTGTTTCCAGTCGGGATTAGAGAACCATGTAAGTTTTGTTAAAGGTGTGCCAGTCCACTTGGTAAAAAGTAATAAATTGATTCTAAAGGTGTGCCAGTCCACTTGGTAAAAAATAAGAAATTGATTCTTTTTTATTTAGAATTGCTGTTTTAGCTGCGTAGGTTACTTTTCTTTGAATTTTACATCAATAATATATGGAGCAGAGTGATTTTCACTTGTTTGAAGGTACTTGTCCAGCATTGAAGGCATAAAAATACACAGGATGCCAGTCACTGGGTGATGTTTGAGCCTGGCTCCTCCTGAGTTAAAAGCAGGACTGCCAACTGCTGCATCATGATGTTCAGTAGCCGTTGTATTATGGATCTTTGTTTTCTGAAGGAATTAGGCTGTGTGGGGATTCTTGATGGCTGCAGGGAGTACCCATATCTTGTTAAGCCTTTGCACACTGGTAATTATTTGCGCTTTGCTGTAACAACCAGTGTTTCTACAATTTTCCCACTGAGCATATTTGTGGGTTTTATATGCTTCTCAGAATAAGCAGATCTAATAATTGATCCTTGTAATGGAGATGCATTGTGTTTTCTTTTGAATTTTTAAATACCCTTTACAAGAGCTTTGAGCTTGAAAGGGTTAAGAACCTGTTGATGTATTCTTAAATCTCACGTTATTTACTGTTTTCTTTATTGTCGATAATGAGCGAGTCTTTATTTCATGACATTCGTTTGCATTAACAAGGTTTGTGTGTTTGTTCCTCATGCTGCCCTATTGGTGGACTTGCAGGCATTGGTAAGTTTCGCACATCTTTTGAAAACTAAAGAAACCTGCAGAAAGTGAATTCTAACTCTGTTTTGTATAAGAAAGGGTGGACAGTGTTGGCGTCCATTTGTGTATGAGATTTGCAAGTTGCAAGTGTTGATCCTGGTGGTCGCTTGTCCTAGGCTCTGTTGATGTAAAGTTGTGAGGGGAAGCAGTGTTTTTCTGTCTACCTGTGAGGGCTGAACCTTGTGGAGGGTTAATCCACCTTCCCTGTACTTGAGAGATTTGTTACTGACTCATAACAACTAAGTGTTACATCATAAAAGAGATATCTAGTAGCCAGATAGGAATTGCTAGTAGGTAATTAATGTGGCTAGCTACAGACAACTAGGATTCATTTCCTAGCAGAGTAAGGATTTGTCTCTTTGCCTTATGTATCCAGATCAGCTCTGAGGTCACCAAGTGTCTCTTACCCCAGGGCAAAAAGCATGAGGCTCAGGCAGTCCTCTCAACCGTAACGAATGTCCGTGGCATGGATCGTTGTTAGAATCTAAAGGTTATTTTACTTCGTCTGGCTGTACCATCTATTTTCCTTGTATGTGCAATGATACATGTAACAAGTTGTACTTGTTCTGTCGACGCAGGCACCAGAAGGGGAGACGCAGCCCAGTACAGAGGTGGACTTGTTTATCTCGACAGAGAAGATAATGGTACTGAACACAGATCTGAAGGTGTGTGTTAACAACACTGTATTAAAAAGCACAGTTGTTTTGGTGTAGATAATTAACTAACTGCATGGGGCAATTGATAGTAATGCAGCTGGTTAAGAAATTCTGTGCTCTTGTGGATCCTAAATGTTTATTAACATGTTCACAACATCAGACATTGGTGGATCCTGTCACGAGTCATTTGAAGCCTGTTCATGTTTTCACACCCCATTGCACTAAAGTCCATTTTAATATTATTTTCCCATCTGTGCCTAAGTCCCTTAGGTGATTTCTTCCCTTCACATTTTCTAATTTGATATAAAAGATTTGTCTGTACAGCATTCCTTGTTTAACTTGGCTTGCAGGAAATCATGATGGACCACGCGCTGCGCACCATATCATATATAGCAGACATAGGTGACCTGGTGGTACTGATGGCACGCAGAAGGTTTGTACCTCACGATGTGGAAGAAGCCCCAAAAATCAACCGCACACCCAAGATGATCTGTCACGTGTTTGAAAGTGAAGAGGTGAGGGAACAAGTGAGCAGCAAATGATCATGCTCCTGACTGCTACCAGGACACGTCTAAAGGGCGTGCGGTTGTTACAGGCACAGTTCATTGCACAGTCGATTGGGCAGGCATTCCAAGTGGCGTACATGGAATTCCTGAAAGCCAATGGAATTGAGGACCACAGCTTTGTGAAAGAGATGGACTACCAGGAGGTACTGAACTCACAGGAGATCTTTGGAGATGAGCTCCAGATGTTCGCTAAGAAAGAGATGCAAAAGGAGGTCAGTGCTACATCTGATTGTTCATACAGGTCACCACATATTAGGGTAGTGAAGTGAAGGGGGTTATTTCTGATGGGCTGGAAATGTTGCTTGGGTTGGAGAGACAAGAAATATTTTCAGAATTTCAGTGAGGAATCCTCTCTGAAACAGCCATTTAGTACATCTAGATGGACATTTGGGATGATACTAAGATGAATATTTGGGAAATGGTTTGTGAGGATCAGTGGTGGATGGAACTGGCTGACCATCACGTGCAGTGCCTGTTTCATTGAAATGGTGACCACAGAATTTTCACGGAAGATTATTTCATTCATAAAGGTAGCAGCTTTTAGGTTTTATGCTTGTATGCTGCCTCATAAACTGTGTGTTGAGTCTCAACCATTGTGAATGTACTAGTTGTCATTGTGGTGATTGTTTTTCAGGTCGTGGTGCCCAAAGCGAAGGGCGAGATCCTTGGTGTCGTGATTGTTGAGTCTGGCTGGGGATCCATGCTTCCAACTGTGGTGATTGCCAATCTAGCCCCATCAGGGGCAGCAGCTCGTTGTGGGCAGCTCAACATTGGTGACCAGATCATCGCAATCAATGGTGTCAGTCTTGTGGGCCTTCCCCTCTCCACATGTCAGAACTACATCAAGGTGTGGGATGATTTGTTTGCTTAAGCAGTGGGAACGGAGGTCATCATCATCAGGCCATCTTTCGTATCAGATCAATTGATTTTCTATCCCTAAAGCTTTGAAAATTAAATATCTATGATTGTACATCGAAGTTAAACGTTTTCATTGGCGTGCTCCCTGATGCAAAACAGATTTGTTACCCAGCAGCCCCGAGGATGAGTGCAGAGATTGTTCTCGAAACGTTGGCAGAAGATATGGTTTATTCGCCGTTCAGCTACCTGATGTGGCTGGTAACCCGAGAATCTTTCATCAACGTCAGTTGCCGCGAAAGCTTCACTTTATACAAGCCATGTAGATGCTAAATAGAAATAAAACAGTGTTTTGAGTTGTCAATTGTTAATAAATGGTAACATTATGCCTGTGAATCTGTAATACAACACTGTCTAGAATTTGTGGGTTGAAACACACACACACATGAAGCCGATGGCTGCCAACAGTCCGGTCAAAGCTTGTCAAACACAACCTGGAGCATAAAGAGTATGAGGGCAGTTGCTTTGATTGTAATTGTTACAGAACACCAAAACTCAGACAGTGGTGAAGTTGACTGTGGTGCCATGTGCTCCAGTGGTGGAGGTGAAGATCAAGCGACCAGACACCAAATACCAGCTCGGCTTCAGCGTGCAGAATGGAGTGGTGGGTGGTAACTTTCTGTGCATGTACAGCTGTGACTGTGTCCTGCCTTACGTCAAATCAAGTTGTGTAGGTGCATGCTGAGGAGATTGGAAGCTGACAGATCATAACACAGGACTCGTATATTTTAAAATTTCAACAGCTTAAACCTTTCGTTGCTATGTTTTGAAGTGAGGAGCCCTTTTTTTAAAAGGTTGAAGTGTAATTTCCCCCCTCAGATTTGCAGCCTTTTGCGTGGGGGCATTGCGGAGAGAGGTGGTGTG
>NW_019060135.1:113065-137905 GCF_000696155.1 Zootermopsis nevadensis | reverse complement strand
GCCGTTCCGCATGAGAAGATCGTGAATCTGCTTGCCACCTCTGTCGGAGAAGTAAGTGCGCCATCTGCTGGCTTCACTACCAGTTTGAGGCTTGCACAGAGGTATGGGAGTTGGCAGGTCAGACCAACTTCCCCTGCCCTGATAAGATTTCTGTGTTTGCAGATCCTCATGAAGACGATGCCAACATCCATGTTCCGGCTGCTGACAGGGCAAGAGACGCCTGTTTACATCTAGAGTTACCAGCTCCACTCACCACAGTGTGTATCTAGTCAGAGTTGTCACATCTACCCCAGCCTTCTCTCCTTCATGGGGATTTGTTACATTCCAAAGATTGTGTTTCTGTGTGTTGTCAGTCATTATTGGACAGTTGGTTTGCAGAGACATGTGTGGCGATGAAGTGCCTGCCCGTGACACGTCCGGGCGTCTGAACAGAGGGGCATGTCAGGAGCATACATATTGAGCAGTGGCCCCATATCTGTTTTCATTTGCTTAGTGCTGGCAGTGGACACCTTCCTCTGTAGTGGTTCGATTTCTCCTTCTTAAAATACTCTAATTCCAAGTTCAACACAGGGATGGCCAACTTGTGGGCCATGTGTGGCCTGTAGTGATGCCTTTGTTGTCAGTTTGTCTCTTTATCCAGAGTTGCCTTTATTCATGCAGAAGGGGGTGCCACAGACCTCTAGTTGGGTGTGTGGTGAAGTTGGCCATTCCTAGAGATGTGTAGCGTGATATATGCAGCAGTGAGGGGCCACTTGGAGTGTGTATTTATTTATAAGGTATTAGGATAAGATTTCAGACAGGCTCCCAGTGATAAATGGTATTGCTTGCTATCTACACCCCTGTCGTCATTTATTTATTGGACCAGAGACCCTGCGACACATGTAGCTCCCTACACCTGCGACTTGTAAGTGGAGATAATGTACTCTACTATTCTGCTTAGACAACAAAATAAAGTACATGCTATTGGCTTGGAATTGCTCTGTCCTTTGTCCCTGCCATGTTAACTGAAGTCATGTAGCAACCTCCAGTTTCTGTTGTCTCTTTTCTGATTTCCAAAATTTTTATCCTTCATCCTTACATCTCAAGGTTGCAGGCTAATTTTGGAGAAGATTGTGATTTATCATCTGTGTGTCATGTGGCGTCAGATATTGGATACTGCGTGTGAAGGACTGGGATGTCCTATTTTAAGTATTATCATAATTGCTAAATCTGTACTTTGAATAACTCCAAAATGGGATCCAACAAAGTGTTGCCATTCAGAGTTCTGCCTTTATGTTTGGCATTTGAATGATTTAGTGTTCATTCTCAGCTCAGGATCCAGATATCGCGATGAGATTTTTGTGGTATATCCCAGTTCCTCCAGGCACACGTTTTGACTAGCTTAAAACTGCATTACCTTATGCAGATGACAAAAGCAGGAAGACCCTGAGTTAATTACCAACATCCTTGGTGAATTCTGTGATCCATCACACTACCATCATCATTTTGTAGGTACTAAGAGTTCAGAAACTCTTAAAAGAACTTCCACTTCTTAATCAGATTCATGAAATTTAGGTCTGCACAATGAGTATGTATGTCTGTACCTAAAACAAAATTCTTTAACAATTCTTTAATTTATATTTTATGTGTTTGTAATGATAAGCCAGTGTTAATTAATGCATCAATTCTCAGCATGAAGTTGAGTTGCACAAATTAAACTCGTATGCTCTGTGAGATATGCAATGTCTAGTTTACTGATCACCTGTTCAGGGCTGAAGATGGAGACAGTATGCTCCCCAAAATGTTCATAACTACCTATGAGCTTACATGGCATAACACAAGTGGACTGGTGCTAAGGAATGCTCAAGCAATTTCAAAATGATGGTTCTCGCTCAGTTTCTGACATCATCACGGGTGAAAAAGACATGCACCTACCAATGTGATCCTCAAACAAACTCCACGCAGGTGACACTCATCATGAAAGTGCAAAGGCCTAAGACATGTTAGGAATAAGATGGAAGCACATCAAACTGTTGATTCAAGAATGGCAGTTATAAGCATTACAGCACAACCCATGCAGCCTATGAGACTACTTGTTTTTGAAGAGTAAAGGATTTGCATTCAAGATAGTAAATGTTCAAGCCCTGAAGTGCCCCACGTGCATATGAACAGGAGCCTGTGGCAGTACCATTAAATGAGTGGCCGCTGCTTCTACGTTTAGATGAAAAGGATAAGTTCTACTACACTGAGAACATGTAATTGTTAAACTGCAGGTCTCATTGTCAGATTACATGTCCCTACCCACATATGTGAATACTGATGAGGATGGATAGAGCATCACTTTGAGGCACTGTCGGCGTTCGTCTTGCAGCACAAACACACAACTGTCTTGGCTTCCTATGGCTAATTTATTCAAATCATTAAGAACTGTACAACATTGATGAACCAGGCACATTCTGCTACATATAAACAACAGCCGTCGCTCTTCGGCGCACAAACTACAGGTTCATGGAACCGCAAATCAGTAACTGGATAATATACGTGATAACATAAAAACTGTGTTGAGACAGAAGAAGCATATGTGTATATATATGCTCTTTATTTTGTAAATACCTAAACCAATTTGCTGTAATGCAGCCTTTAGGCCAAGTAAAAAACAAAACTTATTGGATGAGTTGTTTTTCATAATGCCAATGCTTAAACAATTCAGTTTGGCAAAAACTTGCTACAGTCATGGAAATACATACAACTCTCATCTTAAGCGATAAGAAAGAAAATCACCAATGGAAAATAGTTTACAAGTAGCCAAGATACTTGACATAACAGTGATTTTATTCACTCCTTAAGAGAATTTTGAAGCCATTTGCAAATGACATAATGTGATGGGACTATGAAACCTTCTTTGTGTAATTTGCAAATGGGCTATACATCTGTTGAAACTCTTCCAGATATCTCCAGAGCCCTGCATGGGTGGGCAGTGACCCAATAGCAATAAACGATGATAAGCTGATTGGAATTCCCTACCTGCAAATTAGCTTTTACCCCCCAAGTTAACGTAACATAATTAAAACATAAATGTGTGTTGTTTCATGACAGTGATATAAATTGGCCCATGCAGGAATCTATTAATCAGTCCAGTTCCACATCAATTGTCCATAGCATATCTTCGGGTCCACTCTTTCGCGTTGCGGATGGCCTCGGCTTCATTTACTTTCCAGAGTTCTGCCACATCGTTTGCCAGCGGATCGTCTGGGTTTGGAGCACTGAGAAGGGCCTGGATTGAAAGAAGCACGGTTCGAATTTGTAGAGCTGGACTCCACTTGTCCTTTAGAATGTCCAAGCAAATACGTCCAAGTCTGTCAATATTAGGATGGTAGATTTTAGTGATGAAACGAACTTTAGGTGCTGACATAGGGTAATCTTCTGGTAGAAACAGTTCCAGCTTGAATAGTCCTCCTTCGAAGGGCGAATCTTCTGGACCGGTGACAATAACGTGGAAATATCGGGCGTTACTATCATCCGGCACGGCACTGATCCCAGGGACTGGTTCTTGCATCAAGCGCTGTGTTTCCTTGATTATTCTCCGAGGTAAAGCTGTCATTTTGAAACACTTCTAAGAAATTCAAACTATAAGTTTCCGAACAAAAATGGTATACGTTAACAAGCCGCACTCCGATTTGTAGACTTTTGGAGGTAGTACAATTTGCAACAAAACGTCACCGATTCGTTTCTGTTTTCAAAGTCCCGTTTCTATTGTACAGATGTCGCATCAATACATTTTGGAGCTGAATTCCTATAATGTCGAGTCCTGTCTTGTTAAGCTTACTTGAACGCGCCCCGTCTTCTCTGACTTGTGAGACCTGTTTATTTTTCGTTGAAGTCTGTTTCTTGGGGTTGGCTCTGTGGTTTTCAGTGATATTTTTGATTCCATGGATTCACCGGTTTTCGCCCGAAATTATCAGTAAGCTGTGGATTGTCTTGATTTGTGTTAAGTGTTAATTTATTTAGTATTATTACTTCCACAAAATTTGTGAATAAAGTAAAATGTCTGATGCTGAAGACGATTTTATGTGTGAAGAGGAGGAGGATTACGGTTTGGTGAGTGATATAAATCACTGTGTGTTAGATTTCGTATTTGTTAGATAAAATGAAATTTACAGCAATATTTAACTTGTTTATGATTATAGGAATATTCGGAAGATAGCAACTCTGAACCAGATGTAGATCTAGAGAATCAGTATTACAACTCCAAAGCTTTGAAGGAAGATGATCCAAAGGCAGCCCTTGCATCCTTCCAGAAAGTGCTTGACTTGGAAGGAGGAGAGAAGGGCGAATGGGGGTTCAAAGCACTGAAACAGATGATAAAAATAAACTTTAAACTGGTTCGTATACAGTTAATACTTTATATTTTGTGGTGTACATCAACAGACAGAGTAGCTTTAAATACTGTAACTATGTATTTACATAATCTCTGGTTTATTTGAGCAGTTACTGTACTTACTTTATACTAACCCCGAACGACTGTTGCAGAGTAATTACCGGGAGATGATGGCACGCTACAAGCAGCTCCTGACATACATTAAGAGCGCGGTAACACGCAACCACAGTGAGAAATCCATCAACTCCATTCTTGACTACATTTCCACATCCAAGAATGTAAGCTGTGTTTTTGAGTGTGAACATTCTCTGATCAAGTGTAGGAAATTGAGGTGTTTGGATCTGTTTCCATCTTCTGATACATAATTGGGCAGAACAAAAATTGTGGTTAGATATTTCTTCTTAAAAGTACATTGTGTATGAAGATTCCTGTCTTCTGGGTTGTTGCGCTGTGTAGTCTGGTTGATGTTAGCCAACGTTTCAGAGGTCATACTGCCTCCGCCATCAGGGCGATGATTGTGTATTTTTTTTAACCCCCACTTTGTCCACAGTGATTCTTAGGCCCAGTAGCTTCGTGTGCAATGTTTGCTGTTAGCAGACAAGAAGTTCCATTATTTTGGAAGTTGTTATGTTGCAGATACTCATGAGGAAGTTAGGAGGAGATTAAATTCTGGAAATGCTTGCTACTTCTCAGTTCAAAATATTTTGTCTTCTCGTCTGATTTCTAAGAACCTGAAAATTAAATCATACAAAACCTGCTTTTTTTTGTATTAGTGCGAAACATGGTCTCTCACTCGGAGGGAGGAACACAGATTGCCTAAGAGGGAAGACGATGGGGCGTGGAGAAAACTGCACGATGATGAGCTTAAAAATCTGTACTCCTCCCCCAGTATTGTCAGGGTGATTAAGTCGAGAAGAATGAGATGGGCGGGACATGTAGCGCGCATGGATGGGACAAGATGTGTGCACCGGGTGTTGATCGGGAAGCCTTAGGGGAAGAGACCGCTGGGGAGACCTAGACGTAGATGGGAGGATAATCTCAGGCGGGATCCGTGGGAGATAGGAGTTGAAGGAGACTGGATTTTGTTGGCCCAGGACAGGGACCGGTGGAGGGCTTTGGTTAATTCTGTGATGAACCTTCGGGTTCGGTAAGCCATCTAGTTAGTTAGTTAGTTATGTTGCAGATGGAGTTGCTGCAAGACTTTTACGAAACTACACTAGAAGCTCTTAAAGATGCGAAGAATGACCGACTTTGGTTCAAGACAAACACAAAGCTTGGAAAACTGTACTTTGACCGCTCAGACTTCAACAAACTGGCCAAGATTCTCAAGCAGCTCCACCAGTCATGTCAAGTGAGTAACTGGTTCTTGATAACGGGTGAACACCTTCATCTTTTCTGATATTATAAGATGTTGAGGCATATACTTGTTGGTTGACCCAAAATTAGCGAAGCATGAATGGGTGGTAGGTTAGAATAGCTTATGTTAGTACCTAGCATCTAGCACCTGTAAATAAATCGTTTGTCAGTTTTGAGGTTCCCATGGTAATGAAGATGGTAATGTTGTTCTCGGTTTTGATGCTGTGTGGTCTGCTGTTTCAACCTTGAAGATGGAAATTATGTTTGTCTGAAATGTTAGTTTATACTTATGAGTCTGTATGGTGTCACAACTCAGAAGAATCAGATACTGTTCAGTGTATTATTTATTTATTTGTTTGTAGTTCGTTAAGTAATGCCATCAGTAGCTCGGTAGCGTTGATGTTCCATTGCCGTAGCCTGGAGAAAACCATGCCGTTAGAATTAAAATAGAAGGGGTGGGAGAGGCAGCAGACAAGGAAGCACATTATATCCGTAGTATAAACTTTATTTCCCAGCAGCTATTCTTTCATGGTCGCTGTCTCAGTTAATGTTTTTGGTTTATATAGTATATGCATTTGTTTTTGTTCTACCTGGAAGCTAGTGGTACTGACAAGATGTATGGTTTTATCCCAAGTGTTGTATGTGTTGGGAAGACTGCTGCTTTCAATCTGCCCCATCTCTCGTGTTGCAGACGGATGAAGGTGAGGATGACTTGAAGAAGGGCACCCAACTTTTGGAAATCTATGCCCTTGAGATACAGATGTATACAGCGCAGAAAAATAACAAGAAGTTGAAGACCTTGTACGAGCAGTCGTTACACATTAAGTCTGCTATCCCGCACCCTCTCATCATGGGCGTCATCCGAGGTGAGCGTTCACATTCATTTTCTTAAACACTGGCTGCATCGAACTCGTCGATGTAAAGATAATATTCTGGACTTCAAATTCCAGCTGAGCTGTTTCAAGGTCTTCTTTGTCTGTCCAACGCAAATTCAGGGATTCAGGTTTTAGCACCTTCCATCCAAATTAGTACTTCCCTAACATTCACAGCTGTTTTTTCGTGCCATTCATCGTTATGTTTCCTCTGAAACTGAATAATAAGTCACCAAAGAATTGTATAATCTTTGATGAACACAATTAATTTCCTGTTTTTCTTCTTCTTCTTCAAATGAAATGTTGAAACCAGGCATTTTCTTGTTGAACATGCCTGATATCTAGTGGTAGAAAAAGGAATTTTATTAGTGACTTATTTCTGTTGTCATATGAGATAATAATTGTGCGGGCAGGTGTTCGGCTTTGTCATGAAATTTCTCAGTGCTCAGTTTCTAGTTTTGAAAATAATTGTTTGCCGTCTGCAGTGACAGTGCACTTTTCACCGTGCATGGTGTACACAGGGATGGCCCTCTGTACTTTGCTGTCACTGATGCAGACTTTTGCTATGTTGAGATATGAATCCTATAAGAAAATTCTTGAGGAAATCGTGCAAGATTATTCAGCATTGTCCTTATATTCAAGATGCAATTTACAGTGTTCTTTGGTGGAATGGCAAAAGAGTTGAGTTTAGAGATTTGAACAAGATGATGACATGCGGAAACTCGTCCGTTGTTTTTTCTGGATACGTCAGCAGCCTGTTTACATGATGGAAAATAAAATTATACTTGTCTTGGAATTTATTTTGTGTTCCTTGTACTGATTCATTAGGAAAGGAAGTCACTAAACGGTGAAGTCTGATTATTTTAAATATCTCAGTTGTGTGAGCATTAAGATGACATTGAAGGAAGAATTA
This sequence comes from Zootermopsis nevadensis, assembly GCF_000696155.1. The sequence goes on along the minus strand of NW_019060135.1, from coordinate 130,407 downwards.
GTCATCATCTTTGGCACTGCTGAATTTTGCAGAGTGTGGTGGGAAGATGCATCTCCGGGAGGGGGAGTTTGAGAAGGCTCACACTGACTTCTTTGAGGCTTTCAAGAACTATGATGAGTCGGGCAGTCCGCGCCGTACAACCTGCTTGAAGTACCTTGTGCTGGCAAACATGTGAGTATTCTTGTGGTCTCAATAAAGGTCATGACATCTGAGTTGGGATTGTTTTAAAGAATAATGGAAATATGTATCACATGTAAGGAGGGCTCCAGAGACATGCTTGTTCACTCGCCATATGAGGGATAAATGCAGACCTTTGATGAGAAATTTTTAGTTGTCTGGAATAAAAACGTAGTAATGAAATTATTTTAGAATGTTCATTTCCCAATGCTAAGCTCAAAGTAGTGAAGAACACTTAAATTCTATGCTGTTGACCACTTTATGACTTCAGATTGTGTAAACTACAGTGTTACCACTTGTTAGGTGCAGACAGAAAATTGAAGAATGTTCTGCTTTTGTTCCGTGACAGTAACGTTTGGAGTCGAGTTTCTGTAATCTCTAGTAAAATTGCTTGCATGAAGCATTGAACTGTCTCAGTAAGAGGACTCATTGATTGGTCCTTCATTTCATAGTAAAGAATCTTTGAGTTCCGTTAAGACAGAGAATTTCTTCACCGTCTCAAACGTCTCACTGAAGTTGTCAGAGTAGTAGGTGTGCCTGTGTGACTTTCTTCCTTTTAGGCTTATGAAGTCTGGCATCAACCCTTTTGACTCACAGGAAGCAAAACCTTACAAGAATGATCCCGAGATTCTGGCTATGACGAACCTCGTCTCCTCCTACCAGAACAACGACATCAACGAGTTCGAGACTATTCTGAAGCAGAATCGTCGTAACATCATGGATGACCCTTTCATACGGGAACATATTGAAGGTGTGCATGCGTTTGCATCAATGATAAATTTATTAGGTTACTTCATTCATCTGTACTAATTTTCAAGTTCATAGCAGAGTCATATAACGTACCGACACAAACAGCAGAGCACAGGCAAGTGAAGACAGCTCAGAATGTGCAGCATGGTACTTGTGACTTAGTGTCATGTCAGTGGGTTTGAAGTCCTTCTGTGGTGTTGAGTTGTGCACTTTGGCATAGTTGCACCTTGTTCCTTTTTGTGTCGGTATGTTCTGTCTTTTCCGGGTCTCCCTCTAGATTATCTTGCTTCCTGTTTTTCCTGCCATGTTTTTTTTAGTGTGTCGTAAATTTTCAGTTGTGTGCAGTATATTCTAAACTCTTATGCAGTAAACACATTTGGTCAACCTACTGCTGTCTGAAAGTGATATCTCTGTTGTGGCAGACCTCCTTCGTAACATCCGCACGCAGGTGCTTATCAAGTTGATCACCCCTTACACGAGGATACACATCCCGTTCATCTCAAAGGAGCTGAACATAGACGCCTGTGAAGTGGAGAGTCTCCTTGTTTCCTGCATTCTGGACAGGTAGGTGGCGGGTGCCACGTGTAAAGGGAACAGCGCTTTTTAAATAAAAATTTATTTCATTTCATAATGCAGCCTATTTGATTGGTGTAAAATCTGCTCAAGGAAAACCATGTTCTTGTTCGGCTGGTTTTGAGATGTTTGTAGTGCGAGTATTTATCATATGTGGTCATATTACAACACGATTGTACATAGAAATTCTTGTGGAAGAAGTGGATGTATTTACTGCATAGCATCACATAATGAACCAACAGCACCATCTTAAGTAGTTGGGAGATGTACAGCTGTCAGGAAGTAACCCACTTTTATACATTTTGACCTTGTAATTAGTGGTTCTGCATTAGATTTCCGTAACATGTATTATTTTTTGCAGTACAATACGCGGCCGTATCGACCAGGTGAATCAGGTTCTAGAATTGGACAAACAGTCGGTGTGTGCGGCTCGTTACAATGCCTTGGACAAGTGGACAAGTCAGCTGGCAACACTACACCTTGCTGTTGTCAACAAGATGGCATGAATTTTATAATCTCCCCATCAAAGTTATGTATCTATGATTTGTTATGATATTTATGAACTGTAAAATAAAATTTCTGTATGCGCAGTTTAATCGTAATTGAGGTGATTTATCGGTCATAATCCTTCTGCGGAAGAATCGTACATGACCTGTAATACGCGGACACAGCCGCCGTGTACTGTTTCTGCAATTATAATTTTAACACAGTAGAGTTTAATAAAAGATTTTTTTATTACAACACAGTACTTGAAATTGGAAATGTTTCATAATTTGAATGCAAATTTTGTGCTTATATTAACCTTAAAGTTAAGGAATTCACACCTTGTATGTGGGGTGTCTTTACTCCTTCTGCCAGGTAGGTTGAACTGGGAGGAACGGATTGACAGAGTGAGATTTCAGGTTCTTGCAGCAGTGAATTTGAAGATGGCTGTCTTCTGGGCTGTTGTGCCATGGACTGTGATAGATATTCACTGATGAGCTATCATTGCCTTGATGATGGAGGCAGCAAGCACCCCTGAGATGTCAGTAAACCTATATCACATTACTTGATGCAACAACCCAGAGAAGTCTTCTTCAAAAGATATGCAATGTATGAGATTAAAAAAGCTACATGTCTTATGATAAGAACAGTAATGGGCCTCTGTTTACATTTTCTGTTTTGGCGCACCTGCTGTTTCATGGTGCCTGGTCACTCTTTACCGTTACTGTGCTAGTACCAAGGTACTGCTTGATGTTCTGTCCCCAGTAATCTCTTCACTGTGATGTAGTTTCAAGTGTCCAACCACAGTGGCTTGTCATAACATCAGTTGCTCTGTTCGCCATCTTACATTTCTGGAGTCCTTAACAAAAGTTGCATGTTTTTCAGAGCTCCATCATACAAAGCTTCAGGACCGTACATTAAAGCACCCTAGTTTTCTCACACGTCGAAAGTCCGCATGGCTGTATTGTTGGTATCATTGAAGATAAGGATAAAAGGTATGGTGTTTGGTTGACTTTCAGTTGCATTCTACGGGGTGTCATGAAAATTGGAAACTTACACAAAAAGTTAGTGGCTGTCGTATTTCAAGGTGTAGAGTGTGAGACGGGCGCTTTGTTTATATGACAGTCTGCTGTATGCAGTTTCCACGTGTAGGTGTAAGTTGGAACTTGTTCAGAGTTTTCTTCTTTGTGTAGAGGTAACAGTACACCTGCTGCAGTAGGGATCAGCCAGTTTTGACAAGTGTTGGAGTGAAAGGGTTAACAAATTACTGTGACTTTCACTTGTCGCTTCCTGTTTGTCTTTAAATTATGCAGTGGTGTGCTGTTAGTTCCTGCATCAAAACAATGGAGTGTAAAGTAATATTGGTAATGGTGCATGGTTAAATACTTCTTTGGTTGGTCCTGTACTGATTTTTCTCTAACATATCATAGATGAAAATGAGCCAACGGTAACTTTCCTGAAGCACCAGATAAGTCTGATTATTTAAGTACTGGGGATGTGACACGATTAAATCTGGAAAATACTTGCTACCATAAAAGTTCAGAATATTCTGCCTTCATCCTCAACATTTAAAATGTGAAATTTGTAGAACTATTGTTTTACCACTTGGTTTGAGTTTAATACGTTATCTTGCTCAGAGGGAATAACAGAAATCTTCGGGAAATTCTCATCTCAGGCTGTAGAACTTCTTCCCATACATGCCTAGATGGAACAGGGTCCTTGAGAAGCTGTGGTCGCTGATCTCATCAAGAAATACTTCACCTTTAGTGGAATCGGAAGGTTCATTACCATATCCGTGAGACCCCACCAACAGTCTATGTGCTGAGAGATGAATCCTGTCATCCACACCCTAATTCTTAACATTTATTTCAATATCATCCTAAAGAGTGCCTGTACAATATGGATATTTCATGTTTCAATTATTACTGAAAATATTACAAATTATTCTTGAATATGCATGAGAATTTTACTTGAGAGATCAATTCTAGGGACAGAACTGTAGCTCATCATGGCAACAATCCCTCAGTACAGAAAGAGGACATTTGTATCGAGAAGCTAAATCTTCCAGTACCCGTGCCAGTGTTCTTATACATAATTATATACTATTACAGTAGCGTACCATCCCATAATTTAAACAGAGTGAAGTGTTATACTTTGTAGATAAAAACGAGATAATAGTGAGTAAATAAGATGATTTATTTGTGTTCACATGTGTATCAGAAATACAACTCATAATGTGTTATAAACAATACACTTGTAGGTACACTCATGAACTGCAGCGCAGCAGTTTAAGGTGTTCATACAAAACACTTGTGTTTCTGCAGATATTCCAGTCTGTAGAGTGTGTCTACATTATTTAATTGTATAAGGAATATTATTTCCAGTTTACACTCATGCCAGCTTGTGAAATAATGAAAAGATTTTGGTGCCTACACACATCCACATCTGTAAAACAATAATTGAGTCTACAATCATATCAACAGATTAAATTATATATCTCACTGACACTTCACTTACAAGTGTAGCATGTTGAGGCCTTATCACTTTCTGATAGCAAACGTCCATTGACCACATGAAATAAGTTAATGTTAATACTGTATGCACATTGTGACACAGTGATCGAATGACCTCAGAATCACACACCTCAGGGACTCAGTTTGAGACCTTAATTCTTGCTAGGTCTGTCATCAAAGCATCTTGAGATCCCCCACTAGACCAACTTGCTGATCGGTTATTTATTAACACTTCATCATCTACGTTTGTAACAATTCATTGTTATAGGCATCCCCACGTTTGTGTTCTACTGGGAAAGATACATTTAGCAATCCTGAAACCAAATTCAAGGTGTTAAAGTCACTACAGCCGATTATCTCCGACTTGCATTGCCACTGGTTCCTCCCCCACAGCACCTTCTGGACCATTGTCCCCAGCACCTTCCTCTGGGTTCATTTCTGCAAAACACAAGTGAGTTTCATATCTGGGTACAATATGTTCCATGGGGAAGTCTGTAGTTGTTGCCATTATGGCAGAAACATGTCGTGAAACAGCGTTAGTTGTCTGTACTAACCATCGCCCCTCTCCCCTGCATTGTTTTCTTCATTCTCTGCTTTCTCCTGTTCTTGTCCTCCACCTCTCTCATGATCTCCGCCCTCCGCCACGCCAGTGTCGGCAGGCTTCAGAGGCTGGTCTGCAGCAGCACAGAACAAGTGTTTTAAAGGTTTGCAGCTGTAAACATGTGTTCCAATGTCAAATACATTGGCCACTAAATTTGCCACCACAGACACCTGAATCAATTCAGTTCTCATACAATGACCCACTTCTCCAAGATGTATATTAATATTAGCCTAACATTAATATTAACATTCTTAACCCAAAGATTCAACATCACTCAGACAGTAGCTTCCCACTGGGCGCACACCTGAGCACGTTCCATCCACCTCCCACTCTCACAATCTATTTCCATAAAATCCATCTTCCCATCTACACTTACATCTTCCAAATTGTCTCTTTCATTAAGTTCTCCCACCAAAATTTTGTATGTATTTCCTGTTTTTCCCATGTGTGTTACTTGTCCTGGGCATCTCATCCTTCTTCATTTGATCACCCCGACACTACAAGGAACAGAGTATAAACTGCAAAGCTCACTGATCTGTATTTCTTGTATTCCGTGTTTCATGTCAGGTCCAGGCACTCTGCCCAGTACTACACCCCCAATCTGTGCTCTTCCCTGACTGACCATCTAGTGACACCAGAAAGTGATGTATCACTCCACATGAGAGGACTAGAATGAGGTCCGCTTCTTACTTTTTCCTAGAAAAGAGGCACTGAACACTGTGACGCACGGCATTCTGAAGACAGGCATCACCATCGGCTTTCACACTTTACTTCTATCAAATGTTTTGGTGAATAGTGTGTTTACTATTCATGTCTGCCAAAACATCAGCTACAATTAAACAAAGAAGAGTCAATATTGTGTACGTGTAGTATTGGTCAGATGGATAAACAAAATGGAGTGGAATTATTATAAAATGGCGTACTGTGTTCTGGAGTACACGTTTTCCAAGTGTATTATTTGTGGTTCTGCATACCTCATTGGCCTTGATGCACGTTCAAACTTGTCACTAAGCACACTGCATAGATTCATGCATAATTTTTCCTTGAGTTTTGTTAAATTTTTGCCTTATCAAAAAATATTTCAGATAAAAAGTCTTTTATCATCACGACAATGGTATTGTGTTTTTTTTGTAACAAATTTTTTAAAAGTTTGACTTCAGTTTCATGTAAAGTAGTTGTATTGCAGCAGTGTGGACCAAAATTAACAAAAATTTGGGAACCACTGCCCCAACCATTACTACTAGATTTCTTCAATTTAATCTTGTGGAATGGTGAGCAGTAGACCATGAAGTTTTGTAGTTGACTGCTGCATGCCTCAAAAATGAGTACACTGAACCATGTTACAAACCCCAGAAGCTGAGAAGATGCTGGATACATATTACAATTTAAATTATTTCATACACCATGCATAATTTTTATTTGTGAATGTTCCGTTTCAGTGATGACACTATCTCTGCTGGTAATTATTTTATATGTAATGTACTATTTTTTAAAGGATGTAGCAAAGTCCATTTAATGTTCAGCTGATCTATAAGTCAGGAAAGGAGAGGGTCGGCTTGACATGTTGTCATTGTGTGTCTGCAGTATAATCATTTTGTTCTTCCATCTCATCAGTGTGTATAATCTTGTATGTGATGCTTTCTTTTTCACGTGCCACATCAAAGTACACCCAGCAATTAGAGGAGTGTGCAACATGACAAAATTGTGCTGGGAGAGAGAGAACAACAGAAGATGGATACCAACCATGCTGATGTCTGTCAGGCACATGTTGGTGGTACTGAGAACGTGATACTACCTGTGGGGTAGTGTCAGAGTTTGGTCACGCTGAATCGTGGCGAGGGGCGGACTGCTTCGGGAGGGTCCTGGGGCAGGATTGGCAACCCCCCATGATGCACAATCCCACTGAGCCCTGGCACCGTCACGCGCAATTTCGTCACCTCGCGCAACTCCCCGGCCCTCAGACGGGCTACAACAGACCAGCAGTGACACTTATGAACCCCGCCACATGACAAGGTGAATGAATGTATTTCACGCAGCACAGGATACTAATGAGCCAACATTCTTAGACATAGGGCGTGTTAGAGCCGAGTGGTTTGCACTCATGCTTCATATTCAGAAGGTCTCTGATTGAAATCTTTTGTTCAGAGACCAGCTATGCCAGTTGAGATTTTTCTGCTTTTTTCCCCCATCTCTCCATGCACTGATATTTATTTATTTTCAAGTTTATGTCTCCCCCCCCATCAAGGCTAATGAGTGTGCAGAACTGCTAAGAACGCAATATGCTGGAAAGTGTTTGGTATATGTTACCTGTAATGTCATTAGAAAAGTGGAACTTTGCTGATAGACCAGTTCAGATGAAAAACTTCCTTTTCCAGAACTGTCAGTTTGTTTTGTTTCCTGTTACAGATGTATGTGACTTACTGTTATGTGCAGAGAAAGTAAAACTTTCTTCAAGCAAGTGTTATGAGCAGTCTACAGTATAAAGAAAATTTCCTGCCTCTTAACTTTCTGGTAGTACAACCTGAAAGTTAAACACTGCTACTACCTACCAACACACATAAGTGCGCATGATCCTGAGCCTGTCAGATCCACCATTTCAGTAGGGTCCGTTTTAATATTACCCTCTCATCTTCTGAGAAGAATTTTCTGTCATCTGAGCCCATCATAACCCTCCTCAGTTTTGCTGCCAGGTAAAAAAAGCATAAATTGTGACTCTCCATGTTGTGTAATTTCCTCCATTCCTCACTCATTCATCCCTTTTACCTCAACTTTCAGTTTTCAATTTTATAAACCTGTCTTGTTCATGGTCATTGATTCCTTTCAACCTGTAAGATGCTGGTGCTGCACAGATCATTTGATATGTCATGGTGCAAACGCTTAGTTTTGGACTGACGTCTGCTAACACAACTCGACTATTGTTTCTTGCCACTGTTACCTGTGGGCAGCCTTTTCGGAGTGGACGGCTGCTTATTCTTGGACGCTGTTTTGAGAGCTGCTTGAACCTGTACAAGCAATACAAATGGCTTAGGAATGCAAACATGTAAATAACACCATTTTGATGATAAATCAAGGATGACATGGTGGATGGAACATGAAGCATATCTGTAGGAGAGGATAAAGTCGTACAAAACTAGACTGAACGCCTGAAAAGAAGAACGCGCTTGGGGTACCAAGGCATAGATAGGGAAATGAAAATTAAAATAGGTCTTAATGAAACAGTGTGTGGACTGGATTCATCTGGCTGAAGACAGGAAGCAGTGACAAACTCTTGTGAACACTATCAGCAAGGACTACCGAAGACGTGCCCAATTCTATTGATACGGAATTGGGAGAGGATGAAGAAAACAGTCTAGGAAGCAATGACAGTTCTACGTGAAGATGAGAGTGAACTTTTCAATACATTTTGTAAAACTGGTAAACTAAAAATTCCAAAAAGTTAAATGCAACAACAATTTACTAGATTTACCAACTACTAAATAAATGTTCAGCGTATAAATGTAAAAAGTGAAGCTGCCTATGCACTTGAGCATAATTCATGGAGGGATATAGAAGTTATAGGCATAAATCTCCATGCATTGTTTCAACATTAGAATTAGGAATCAGCTTCACCCAGGATGCTGGGCACCAGACAGATGGTATAGATGTGGTGACAGGCATCGTGCCACTGCCAGCAACCGAACCCCACTCATCCAAGACGAAGCCTTAATTTTGCTGATAGAGCTATTACTTTCTTGCATGTTCATCAGCTCAACATTTCAAAACTCTAGTAAAATACTGTGGGGCATCGAAGATGACACGCGTGTCTTGATTATCTGACCTCTTTCAGTTTTCCCTGCATCTGCTGCAGCTCCTGTTTTATTTCATCCAACTGGGACGTTAACTGGGTCTTCTCAAGCCTCAATGAAGTGATTGTTCCATCCTTAGAGATCTCAAGTTTCTTAAGAGACTCCTGCAAAAAAGGCACACACTTGTCGGTGGGGTCAGATACATGGACACGATACTCGCTTTTCCAGCGCCACCTGACCAGTGGATACTGAGTGAATTAGAGGTTGGAATTTTCAGAAATGCCTTTTACTCACTATCCGCATTTTGTTTGTTATGCCACAATTCTGTATTAAATGCTAAGTTTATGTTTCAACGCCCTACTACCACCCTCCGTTTCCTAACCTATACAAATATGTAACTTTGAACATACCAGTTCTGTTTTGCATAAATTAGCAGATTTGTGGTCATTGTCCTGTTGCTTCTTCATATCTTTTAACTCATTGTCCTTGGTGTCCAGGGTCTTCTTCATTTCGTCGTTATCTGTCCGTTGCTGTTCGAAATTGACTCTCACTTGAGCCATTTCGTCCTCCAAGACTTTCACCCGTCCCTCCACTGACAGTCGCTGATGGACACATAGATCCTGTTCTTCGGAACTACCAGAAATTAATTATATTAATGCGATTCTAACTTTAAAACATTTGAACTACAGTAATTCGTATGAAGTCTCACCTTATTTTCAACTGTTCGCCCAACTCTTCTATCTGTCTGATCAAATCGTAATTTTGAGAAGACAAGGACCACCAATTAAAGGTTAAAATAATACAGACGACCAATAACCCCGCAACGAGGAATGGTGGACAACGTCCATAACTGCCCCTCATGTTGTCTAAAGACATTTCTAAATTTCGGGACCTGAGTTTTCCTAGCAGACAAGGTGACACGCAGCAAAACAAACGATCCAGGTCCAATAAGATGTCACTTGTGTCGACCAATCACAGTAACTTATGCAGAAGGTTCGAAATGCCACGTGATTCGTTCCTGCCAGATTCTAATTGGGGTGGGGAGTTTAATTACTGACGGTATTCAAGTAGTGATGTGTGTAGCGTTGTCATGCTGTTATTATAAGATAAAATGCAGTTCGTATGTTTCTTGAGCTAGTTTTAAGAATGAATGAGAATTTGAGCCTCTATTCGTTGTTGCGATATTCTGTTTCTTGGTAAGTGTTTTCTCGTTTTACTCTGTTACCATACACGCGTCCACATTCTAATAGTAATGGCGCAGATTTTCAAACGTTGCTGAGAAATCTTACCACCACACGTTTGCTTTTTACCGCTTTAACGATTTAATTTTGGGGAGAGGATAATTTGCATTTCATGAACAAATACAGAGTATACCTTATCTTTAGAACTGTGGATTCCTGTACAGTTACTGCAGACATATAGGTTTATGATTTTAATACAGCAGCAATTATATTATTGATAATCAAGTTTACAAGCTTTACTTAATAACGTTGTATATGAATTGACTGAAAAGCACTGAGGTCAGACAGGTTCATTAACTCCATGGAGCAAAGTTCCTCTTGTGGAGTTGGTTTGATTAGTTAAATTCTGTTTGGTCTGTGGTACCCACTAAATGTTTGTTGCTGTATTACTGGATCTCACTAGTAGACTCCTACCTGAACAAGCTGAATCTAATCCATACCCAGTTTTTATATTGTCCATTTAAGTGGTATCTTCTGTTTAGATTTTTGAAATAAGTTGTATGCAGTTATTATTGTTATTTCTTGTCTCTCAGTTTTGACTGTTCTACCTAGAATTTTGTTTTCAATCAGCTTCAGTGCACGTTATTTCCTTAATGAGAGAAACCAAGTTTCATAGCTACTTTACGCAATCAGTTAAATTACAGTTTGTATCGATGTGGCTCATCCCCAAAAGCCAAAGTTGATGGTAAGCATTTCCAAAATGTTCTATTCTCTTTCACTTTATTATGAGTGCAGTTTTTATTTGCCACATTTTCAAACAGTTTATTAGCCGGTATGGCTGTCTTCTGCACTGTGTAGTCTGTTAAAAGCCTGCCAACATTTCAGAGGCCATTGCTGCCTCCATCATCAGGGTGATGTGTTGCTCATTATCTGTCTCATTAAGATGAACTGTATAATGAATAAAAGGGATAAAGCAATGGTGCAGGTTCATATGATAATACAAATACTAACAGCTATAGAAATTTTATTAATATTAATTTATGTATACTTTCTAAAATATATGGTAATTAATCTCTCTATACATCAAGCTGTAATGGAAGTTATACCAACCTTCCAGCAAAACAGTTTTGGCTCTTAACCTTGTGAAATACACTCATTGCAGAGATATTACAAGTTCTGGCTTCAGTCTGTAAGGAAGGCAGATGTAACTCGATTCATAACATCATACTCCAATGTTAGATAAATACAGTGTTGCCCACTTTTCTCACTGCCTGGTGAGGAACCATACTGCAAGATGTAGAGAAATGTTTCTAGCACTTGATACATATAATCGGTTAATGGTTAACAGGCGTCTTATTTTGTGTTGTTGTCTTTTTTACCAGCAGTGCCCTATGAAGTCCCTCTTCAACTGCATAATTTAGAGAAAAAAACTTCAGGTCTGACCTTATGACCTTATAGTGGACAGAATTGCGGTTAGATCATATGGTTTACTTTTAGTAGGTCTCAGATTTGAATCTTGGTCCACGCACTAGCTATCCTAACTTACTTTTTGTGACTTTCCTCAGTACATCCAGGTAAAAACAATAATTTATCCTAAAATAAGCTGCGACTACATTCACCATGGTCTGGAATTATTAATTTATAATCGTCCTTGGCTTGGGCCTGTGAAGTTCTGTGGAATGTAAATAAATACTAATCTATTTTATTCTAATGGCCCTGCTCTTGGGCAGTATATGAACTGTGCCGTTTACAGGTGTTGCTGTATAGCCAAGACACAAGCGGATGAGAGAGATGAGACGAGATTGTAGGCAAGTGGACTTTGTTGAAGTGGCTGGTTGATTTCCTTTGTATATGCCAGAGGACAGGAATTCAAATCCCAAACTCAGAACGCTGGCTCTGTTGTTAATATCATTTATGTTTCTCCTGCAGAAACTTCGTCACTCAACACTCTTCTCATCTAGCCACGGGCGAAATATGGGCAATGTTGATGGATAGTGCGTGCCCTGCTTGCGGTGCAAGGTGCCATCTGGTGAGCGCAGGGGGTAAGTAGCGAGCATAATTGGAAGCTGTAGTTTAATCTCTTTCTCGAAGCTCTTTGGATCAATGATGAACTGTAACAGCAAAATTGAGCCCAGTTGAACTCTTGTTACAGCAACAGGACCAGTGATGGAATTATTAACAGGTTTGGCAGTGTTGGGCTACTTTATTAATTTCATTAAGGCACTTGCCTCGTCTTAATGTGTAGCTAACTCCCTGCAGTGAATCCTTTAATGAGAAGTTAATAGTCCATCAAGTTACATTATAATATTATCCTCCCAACTGTGCCTAGGTCTTCCAAGTGATCTTTTTGTTTTAAGTTTGTGTCCAAAATTTTGAGGTTTAAGGTTCTCTTGGCAGTTTCAATTTTGATAGTGGTGTTCTGGGTTGTTACGCTGTGGTCTTGTAGGTAGGTCCTAGTGTTTTGGAGGAACATACAATCTCTATCCACATGGTAAAAGATGCAGGTGATTCGTTCCTCCAAAATGTTGGTAACCACCTTTGCGACCACAAGCCAGAAGATGACAGTCCTCTGTCTGATTATTGTTTATAATTTATACGTTAATGCAAAAACCAAAATTATTTACGCATTTGTTCCTTAGATGAATGAATAATCTGTACTGTTGGTGAAAAGTTATTAGCAGTGCAAGTAAAGCTACGGAGATGAAATGAATAGGACATTAACATGCTAGAAGAAACAACAAATGCATAAAAATTTTTGACTGGAACAGAATATGGAAAGAGAACAGATGAGAAATTAAGAATAAACTGGAGGATAACATTGATATGTGTCTTGGTGGATGCGAAATAGATTAATCTGGTAGTGAATGGTGCCATAGTTCTGTGCTGGTGCTGATTGACCTGTGGTTCCATGTACCAACAAGGAATTTTGTGACCAGCTGAATATGTGTCATGTGTTTAAACAAGACCCCATACCATGAAAACCTAACCTCACTGCTCATTAACCTCTCACTGTTGCTATGTGATGGGACAGTTAAAAGAAGTTGCATGTTGTTGTTTGATGTAACGAAGTGTGCCAGTCTAAGATTCAGCAAGTCCTCACTGCACCACAGTAACTCTGTTTGAGTTTTCTCGGACTCACATAGACGTCGTACTGAACCTTGATGAGGTGGCAGCCCCGCAGGTTTGTAGGCGGGAGGGGCGGAACATATAACTGCTCATTTTTCCATTCGTCACTGTCTCCAGGTCGTATCTTGCCCCGATTCAGTGACGCTAGCTCCCTTGTCTCAGTTTGTAGGACTTTATTGCGGGCCATATATTGTATCGTCTGTAACAAACAGGTCGGTATAGTAGTGGGTAATAAAGGTACAGCCAAATTCTGCTGTAGGATCTTCACTTGCCTCATTCTTTCTTATTCACTACTGCTTATCATTTCCTGGTCTTTTGTGATACTTCGTTAACATCTGCAATTGTGTAACAGCATCGTTAAATCTGATTCAAGTAACGTAAGAATTGTGAAGCTGTGTTGTAATAACTTTATTTCATGCTGGTGACTCGATTCACACTATTCAGTTACCTCTGTGAGAGAAATCTTTCTTTGGTTGATAGTGATTCTACCTGACACCGCTAATTGTATAATAGTTCTTACCTCAGTGAGAGAAGCCTTTGTCCCCTTGATGGTGACTCGACTCTTGTTGTAGACCGTGGCAGAGATGCCGATTGTTTCTCCAGGCACATAGCCACCCCGGTCGAGGGCCACGCGACATACCACTGGGCCAGAGTTGACACAACTTACTCCCAGCTTGTGTTCAATCTCACACCGAAATGGTTGCTGCCAGTGTGACAAACAGAACATCGGTGATTGTCTTATGGATGAGAATCAGACGGAGCTGTAACTGGTGCAAGGACAGAAGGGAGCGGTGCCACAGGATGCTTTTAGTGCTTGTTCAGTTTGTCAGTTTATGTTTCCTTTGTTTGATGTTGCCAGTTTAGCAGCGCTATCAGAAACTGTGCGAATACTATTAAAACACAATGAAGAATTATACCCAGAAGACTACAGAGGTCAGTTGCTTGGTGTTGAAATGAAAGTTAAGCATGATTAAATATGGAGAAAAAGAATTTTGACTTATGTCTAACTTACTGCAAGAATGGGAGGCTCCAGATTGAGGTCAATAGGGTTCATGACGATGAACACTTGCTGGTTCTTGTGTGTCAGGCCATTTGGTTCTCGCAGTGCAGCCTTGCAGTAGTATTGAACCCAGCCATGTTTCCCCAGGAATGTTGATGGTAAACCCAGTGGTAAGCCAAGCTTGAACGGGAAGCTGTGGATTCCAGGGGACAGCAGAACGGCACCCTGACCTGCATCAGACAAACATTGAAGGCGGTGTGTTCCGTGATTAGATGAAATATTATTCCCTGTTGTCATAGAACTCAAGGTGCTTGAACTTCAGGCAGTTGTCCATGCAGGTGATGAGTTGCAATCTGTCGCTCCAGAGACTGTCTCTGTCTCCATCGTCAGGGTTGGATTGTAATGCCATACTTACATAGGTTACTGCGTAAGGAGACTTAACTGCAACTCGAATGCTTTTCAAGCCGTCTGATAGAATTGGTGTGTGGTAGTACCCAGTGGCTGCTTTCTGCTGGTGGTGATGAACATTTTTGTGGTACAACGGGGAAAATTGCTAAGTAACTACCAACCCCTTCCTAGCAGAATTTTGTCTGTCAGACATGCTTCATCAGCTACAAGTCCTTGATGCACCAAATTCTGTCTTCAAGTTGTTGCTGGCTTCTGGGCCGCCCTTTTGCAAGATCTGTGAGCAGCCATTTAGAGGATTAACAATGTGTAACGTGACTCACCTGGCTCCCCGAGTAGCCTCATGCGGAAATCAATGTAGTTCTCCCGGTCATACACGCGTTCCTGTCGCTGACTTCGGAGCCGCACCACCCCTTCCCCCACCACATGGAAATGCAGACCTGTGACACATGTTTCAGCATGACTGGCGATACTCATAGTTGTGGTAGCCCTGGTCACAGTAATAGTTATTGTCATAATATGGCCATTCCTGCAGATTTAGTGGCCTCAGCAGTCGATGGAGAATTGCTGACACACGGAAACAAACAGTGAAATGTCGAGATTACAATGGAAGTAATTAACATGTTGAACTCAGTATTGAGGCATTTATTAGGATATCCCCAATGAGTTTATTCATGCACTTCCTCAGTCACTCTTTGCATATCTCGCCATCCCTTCAAGATTTGTGTAAATTTGTAAGATGTTTGGCTGTTTTCATTGAATATTCCATCCAGCCCCTAGTTTGGAGGACAGTTTCTTGTTGGTTTTATGTTGCATGCGAGAGGTTATGTTGGAAAAGCCCCGAGGGAAATGCCTCAGTTTGGAGGTCTTAAACAAACGGAATGTAAGGTTTCGGACTGGATTCACTGCAGGGCTCCATTAAAGGCAGGGGAGTTTGTGGTGAGCCGAGGGACTGTCAGGAAAGGAGCAGCACCATGGCGTGATGCGAGGTTGGCAGCCCTGGTTCGCGGTTCACCTCGGCGGAACCACACCGCTCCGTGTTTTTGTCCGGTTCAACGTTCTCCGTGCTCAGCCGGTACTTTCTTTTCGCCCAGACTTTCCTGTGTCAAATCACCGAGCCACGAAGGAGTATAGCGGCGTGGAGACAACTCCACCCATTCCTAATGAGGGTGCAGGTGGCAGCCGCACGCTTCCACCGTTCGTTTGCAAAGACTTCGGTAGTAATTCGTATATTTTGGGACACGTGCATACACACTACATTCTTCCGCATTTATTTAAAATAGCGTAGTTAGTTGATACACCGTAGTTAAACTCTAAAGGACCGATGTAACACTGAGGTTTGACGACTGACATTTTGAAGTTACACCACACGAAACGGGGTTACGTTATTACGACACGCCGACGGGTGAAAGTCTTGTTTCTGTTCGTTTGTGTGGTGTTGTACCAATCGTTGGTCACGTGGTCAGTCAAACGAATTTCATTGGTTGTAATGCTTTTCGTTTCATGTGCCAAGTGATTGCTGCGCGCGACCGAACGTAACATTTCGATTGTGAATGTTTAAAATAATGAAGAGTCATGTCAAGGTCGGTTATCTTTTAAGCGTCTTTTCGGTAGCTGGAGGCTCGTTGTTGATTTGCTACAGATGCAAATCTAACAGCCTACTTCACGGGGCACACCGTGCTCAGCCAAACGCGAGATATTTGTAGCTTTTCAAGAATGGAAATTGTTTAAATATAACAGTCGTTTTCTGAACACACTCCTCGCCTCGTTCGGTAGCGTAAACGGGCAGACAGAATCATCTTGATACGATGGGGTGTTGGCAGGCCTGAAGTGACGTCAGGGAAGATTAAGAACCGTGACCTGTCGGTAACGGGACGAGGCAGGAACCCCGGACTTTTCGATAGCCTTGGGGCGAGCGGCGAGGTTTTGTGTCAAGGATCCGCGTCGGAGGCTCGCGTGTTGCTGCGGTCCGTTGAGTAGAACCGCGTGCCCATTCGCTCCTTTGCGTTGTCATGGCTACTCCGACCCCGACGTTTCAGGTTTAAGTAACTGTTGTTCAGCTGACAGTCGCTCATCTGGTCGAGAAGTTGCCCTCTTTTGTAGAACCGCGAAATTCACGACTCGCGCGTAACCGGTACGTACTTTCAGAACCTATTTTAATATTATCCTCCTACCACTCGTCTAGGTATTCCTTCCCTTCATGATCGTCGACGAGAATTCTGAGGAAATTCTTCATTTGCCTTCGTGCTACATGTCTCGCCCATGCTGTCTGTAGACGCTCGCCGCGTAATTTTCTCTTGTTGTTTGTGACGTCATTTCTGCAATGGCGCGAACAGACGCTGCCCCTCCCCCCCCCTCTGCCCCCTCCCCAACGCGATCCTGACTTGCTTCTTCCGAGCTCCTAAAAAGGATCGACTCTCGCAGAAAGGCGTGGAGCGCTTCATTCCAAGACATCAGAATTAAGTGTTTCGGTGCAATATGAGGTTCTCAGGGCGGCAAGAACGAAGATGACCCGCGTTTCAGAGGCGCGTCCATTATCATGAGGAGGCAAATACCTCTGAAACGTCGGCAAACTTATACTAGAATACAGAATTCAGCCTTCTTCGAAGTCTTAACACGCCGGGAGGTCCCGCAATGAGAACAGTACTTCCTTCCCGATCCTTTCCAGTTCATCTGTCACAATCACGCTCCCATCATGCATGGCCTGCTCTGCTTACACCTCGTGGTGAAGGTGCCGAGGCCAGGTCA
>NW_019060135.1:53630-94555 GCF_000696155.1 Zootermopsis nevadensis | reverse complement strand
TAATGTGTGTGTTTGGACAAAATACTTCCTGTTGTTTTGAAAACAAAATGGTCCTTACTGACCAAATCACAAACCACTTCAGTTCATACAATTAAATCTTCTTCAATAACAAGTGTCATTAATACACAGTAAATATTCGATATCTAAGAGACTGTCTCACCAGTCATTAATGATCAAGGACAAAGAAGGGCAGATAGTAAAGTCAGGCATTTACTGTTCCACAAATGACCCAGGTCTGTTTTGTGATATTTATACAAAGATTGTTCACTGTGTTTGTTGTCTGAAAAGTTCAGATTTTATTATACATGTCAGTCTAGTTTACAACTTAACATTAGTTCGTAAGTCCCATTTTGTTATTATCGACTCCTACATGTGAAAGTTTCAGTTTCTTTTCTTACTTTTGTGACCAAAATTTTGAATTAATATAATGTTAGACCTATGGAAAATTACTCACAAGTCTCATTGCTCTTAATGATTCTGAAGCTTCTTGGTGATTTTCTTCATTTCTCCTTACTATGTTGTGTTGAATTCGGTGCTGGTAGCAGAATAGCAAATATTGCATTTATATTGCAAGGTAAACTGTGTGTCCTTCTGTTGGTGGAATACCTGAGATGTGTTCCTTTTTTGCAGCTCATTGATGAGCTTGAAGACAAAATGGCTCAGGGAGGCAATATTGTTGATTATCATGGTTGTGACTTCTTTCCTGAAAGGTGGTTTGACATTGTGTTTGTTCTGCGGACCAATAACACTGTCTTGTATGACAGGCTGACTCATCGGTAAGTAACGAACACATTTTGCTTTATCTTCATACACTACGAGGAAAGCTGGGCACATTTTATCATGTCATTTTGAATGTTTCCTGTTTTTAAACAGGATTTTATAAATTTTTACCATTGATAATCCAATATGGTGAATGTGCAAACTTCAGGGCTAACAACATGCTGTTACAGAGGTTATACCGGCAAGAAATTGGAAGACAATGTGCAGTGTGAGATATTTCAAACAATACTGGAAGAAGCACAGGCAGCCTACAAACCAGATATTGTGCATCAGTTGCCGAGTAACACTGCTGATGACATGGAAGAGAACCTGGACAAGATTACAGCATGGGTTGAGCAGTGGAAAATGAGGGCAAGCAGTTAGATGTTATAACTAGATTTTTGTATAAACAGGATATTCGTAGAGGTTTGCAGCAGACTGAAACAGTTGGTTTTACTGGCAGAACAATTTTGTATGTGTTCTTCATTTCGAGATTGGGCTGCATGCCATCTTGTTCTTGATCTTCACATTCTTTGCTTCTTTTCATTACAATTGAAATATATTTATCATTCCACTGACTCTGTTTCGTATATTTTATTGTTCCACCTGTACCCAGTGATTCTTCAGATACTCTGCCACATTTGTGTGCAGCTTTGCTGTCATTTCCATGCTGAGTGTTCGTGTTATTTGTAGAACATGTGTTGATCGTTTTGTCGTATCATATGAATTTTGGTTTACTGGCTCATCAATAGTGTCATTCTGTGGTACTGAATCTTAATTTAGGCCACAGCATGAGGCAGATGAGCACCGGGTATATTTGTGCTGACATCAGGTTCTACTGACGTGTTCATAATTCCTTCACCTCACTCCATGTCTTTCCTCCTGTTGCGTTCCAGGGTATTTAACTTCTGATAACATCCTGTGTTTATTCAGCCCTTTCTGCAGCAGACTTCAAAGTACAGGGTGACCCACTTTACATGGAAGCTGCCATGATAACAGCAGTGAGCAAACTACAAGGAATTGAGTCAGTCACAACGCAGAACATGTCCGTCACACGGTGGTAGGTGGATTTCAAGTTATGTGGGTCTCTCTGTAATAACCCCTTTAAACACCATTTAAATTAATTTTTATTCAGACAACCGTAACCTCCAGTCCTTTAAGTGTGACATTTTAAAGTGTAACTGTGGCGGGAGCTTTTCAGTACTCTTGTGTCAGATGAAGCAAAGTTTTAAAAGTGAATAGGCTATTCCAGTTGCTATGCAATATCACCATCTAGCAGTAAAGAACTTAAGCCACTTGTTGACCCATTCTGGCATCATTCATCCAAATGTCATCAGTTTGTAATTTTGTAATGCAAAGAAATCTTCAGGTATGAAATATTTATATTTCGCTGCTGGCAGAACACTTTTGCGCTTACCCTGAGATAGAAGTTGTATGCAGTAATAAAAATAACAGACGTGGAGAACCAATTTAATTAACATTGCCAACTTGTGCAATCCTTTTGCCTTTAATTTAATCAGTCTTGTGACTACAAGGGTTAAATTCCACTGTTCAAACATTCCTAATTTTGCGCTATGGTTACACGGCATTATTTCATAACTAGCGATTCATTCAATGCCAATCTTCTGTTTCATATCCTTGATTCTGGTTCCAATACTGGAATAGTATTTCATTTTGACAAGCACCTTCTTAGCAGCATCTATGTCTCCAGTACTGAAAGCCCTTGCAGCATCCCTGCAAAACAGAATATCAGGACAGTATATATTGCTGAACTAAGGAGGAGCCTCACTCTTAAGCTAACTCTCTCTTTTCAGAGTCCAACTGAACTTATAGGCTGTGGGACATTTCAAACTTACTGTCTGTGCAAAGGTAGCTCCCCCCCCCTCCCAATCATCACTGCACTTCAAGGATGTCAGAAGTGCACATGTTAGCAGAATGATTTCTGATCATACATGTGTTACTTTGTGGTTATATTTAGTGTACTTTAATTTGCCTTCTTCAAATCCACTTTCTTCACTTTTCAAAGTTATGAATACTTCTGTTAAATAGGGAAGAAACATCATAATTTGCACTCTTCACCAAATATTATCAGCATGACATTAAACTCATACATGATTTCACCTTATGAGTTTCTCCACCGTGCTCCTGTTGGCATTATCAAGTTCCTTGACATCTTCTGGATGCTGTGCTTCAGCCAGTTCCTCATTTGCCTGCATGATCTCGGCCAAGAACTGCGGGTCACTCTGTCTGGTCTCTTCATCTAGGTTCACTCCATGCAGCTGCAGCATGTAGAGCCCTCGTGCTAGTGGATGAAGCAAGGTCGAGTATGCCTTGTTTACTAGAGCTGAGTACCGCTCTGATATGTCACGTTCTTCCTGCATTAGTACAAAGTTACATGAACTGATTCCTAATAGAACCTCAAACTTCTGTATTTCATAAAACCTTGGGGCCATCAGGCACCTGGTAGGCCAACAAAATAGGATATGAACAGTAATAACAGTTTAGAACTTACCACATTCTTTGCATTGAAGCGATCAGGATGAAGTACGTTCTGCAGTTTGTGATATTTAGTCTTGAGTTCTTTATCTTTCACTTCAAAACTCTGTTCAATGCCCAATATGTCAAAGTAATTCTTTTCATTTGGTTTCTGAAGTGTGGTGCACTGACTGCAAAATAAAGTGGAATTTTGTATTTCAGAGCCACATTTCCAGCAGTGCGGAGCACACTTGGAACAGAAATCAAGAAGCATTGTTGGGTATATTAGCGCCCTATGACATCCCTTTTTATACACACAATGCTTCTTTTGCGACTCTGGAAGCTTGCAAATAATTCGCAGTCTACTACACACTCTCGTTAGCATGTTTTAAAAGAATAGTCTGTCTGTCTGAAACACCCTAGTGCATGCATCACGTAATATACATCTACAAATTATTATGGAATTAAAATTAACGTTGCATTAGTGAAAACATGGATACTTTTTTTCTTGTCCTCTAGACTTCGTTTACGTGTGGTTGGTACATCTGATATCAAAAGTATATTTCTCAATTTGGTACTGTGATTATTATTTTTCTTTTGATTGCAGAAAAAAGGCTTTAAATCCCAACATATGCCCTGTCGTAAATAAGAAAAATTATGAAGGTCATATCTGCTTCGCTGAGCGTAAGAATACATCACAGATTATTAACCAAGATACGAACTTTTCTCATTGCCATGTCTTCAACCAATCAGCGTACGACAACACAAAGCTTACAAATGAACGAGTACTGCGAGGTTTCGCCGGTTGTCAGCCACGTCCAGTTTTGCTATACTTTTTCTTTTTGTATAAGTGATTGAATTGTGTGGTATAACGAAAATGTTCGTATTGAAATATCTTTTTCTGTATTCATTATTTTATATTTCACTTGCTTCGGAAAGTGACGTAGTAGAACTTTCAGATGACGATTTTTCGACAAGAATCTCAGAACACGAAACAGTCCTCGTTATGTTTTATGCCCCATGGTAAGTTCCCACTTTTAATTTAAAGTTCTAATGTGTAGTAATTACCAATGCTCAAAATATTAGTTTTTGACCGTAAATCTGTTATAACCTGAAATTTGCATGTTTTTTTCCTTCAGGTGTGGGCATTGTAAGAAATTGAAACCAGAATATGCAAAAGCTGCAGAACTAATCAAAGATAACGAGCCACCTGTGGTATTAGCCAAGGTAGACTGTACGGAAGCTGGAAAAGAAACATGTCAAAAATTTAGTGTTACAGGCTACCCAACTCTTAAGATATTTCGGAATGGAGATTTCTCACAAGAATATAATGGTCCTCGAGAAGCAGGTAGGTTTCAGCTTTTGCCCTTCAGAAATTCAAACCATATATAATTTTGAGAAATAGGTACTTTACTGTTTAACACATTGTTTTAATTCCTGGGTAAGGCGCTCTTTAGCCATAGGATGTTCACACAACTTAAAATACACTAAGCATTTACTCTGGCTTTCTTAGCATACACATTCATATCACCCATAGGCATCACAGACTTCATATCTTATTTGTGTTCACTAGCTGCAACTTGAAATTGACTATTAAAACTTCATATCTTATTTGTGTTCACTAGCTTCAACTTGAAATTGACTAATAAATTAGCTTGTTATTCTTCTTCCTTGGCTCTACAACCCAGTTGTGCGTCTTTGCCGCCTCCTTTTTGGTTTCTTAGTCTTTGAAGCATGCATTTGTGAGTAGTGACCAGCCCACTGCCTTTGCTCAATTTCTACTCATTCTTGATTTGTCTGCCCACTGCCTTTGCACAATTTCTACTCATTCTTGATTTGTCTTCTAGAATGATCTAGTAGTGAATCAGGAGAGACTTGGTTGAGAAATGGCTGCTGAATTTTGCTTACGAAACATCTCGTATCGTGCTCGTGAGGTTCTTTTACATGCCATAAATCTATGACATGGGACCGCCAACTTTACTTCCCCTTTGAAGGAAGTTGTGCTATGGATTTTTATCACCCTTAAAAATCAATCGGCCTCGGCCAGGTGTGAACCCGCGCACCCTTAAAAATCCATCGGCCTTGGCCAGGTGTGAACCCGCAAACATTGGGTCCAGCGGCAAGCACACTAACCATTGGTCCACCAAGGGTGACAATAAAATAACTTAAAAAGTAAAATAACCAGTCCTTTCATGCAAATTCTGGCAGGTGAAATATGTCAACAGGGCATGGCACTTGTGCATTCATGCTAGGTCATCACTTGCTGTTATTCTGTCATTAAGTGCTACATAATGAATGCATTTGTATGTCCTGCAAATTTAAGTAGTGACATGTGGCACTGTTTTTCAGTTGGCATTGTGAAGTACTTGAAGGCACAGGTGGGGCCCAGCTCCCGGGAGCTGTCTTCAGTTGCTGACTTTGAAGGTTTCACCAATAAAAATGATGTTGTAGTAGTAGGCTTCTTTGAGAAGGAAACAGATCTGAAAGGTGCTTTCTTGAAGGTTGCTGACAAATTGCGTGAGAAAGTCAATTTTGGCCATTCGACCACAAAAGCAGTGCTGGAGAAGGAAGGACACAAGTAAGTGGCGATGTTTCTTTCTTCATTACGCAGTTAGGCCAGTGATGGCTGTACTCGAAGTAACCTGCTAGTCTAGTCCTATTATAAACACTGGAAAGTAGCTGAATGTTAGAGAAAGTTGTTCAGAAGTGATATTGTGGCATCAAAAGCATATCTTGTGTGTCTTAAACACTTACTATTATTTTTCGTCCATTCTTCAAACATAGTTTTTAGTCTTGAATCAGAAGCATGTAAAACAAGTCAGGAATCATCAATTTAAAACTATGTAAGTAAGAGACGTGGGAGAGCATTTAAATATGACGTAGGAATGTGGACATAAGTCTAACTTTTATTTCAGAGATGCCATTGTACTGTTCCGACCCAAACACCTGCACAACAAGTTTGAGCCAAATTCAGTTGAATATGTTGGTGCCAACAAGAGAGAAGACATTGAGTCTTGGATCAACAAGGACTAGTATGTATAATCAGTTACCATTACCTTTATTTTACTTGTGTATCAGTTAAAGTTTCCTGTCTTATTGTTGACATCATTTTGTTAATTTCTGTTTGTGTGTTTAATAGCTGGGCTGAGTGCTGTGTAGTTTATGGTAATGACCCTCAGCGTGGTGACCTACTGATTGCAGACAAGATTGTTTATTCCGTGCAAATTGAAAAGATTAATCTTTTTCCAGTCATGGTTTGGTGGGCCACAGGCAGAGAGACAATGTCAATGACTTCAGACCTCCCTACTTTGTTGCATACTACAGTGTAGACTATGTAAAGAATGCCAAAGGAAGCAATTACTGGCGAAACCGCGTCCTTAAGGTGGCCAAAAACTTTGCTGACAGCTTCACATTTGCCATTAGTGCAAAAGATGATTTCCAACATGAGCTGAATGAATATGGATATGACTATGTGAAGGGAGACAAGCCAGTTGTGTTTGCACGAGATGCAAAGCACCAGAAGTATGTGATGAAGGATGAGTTCTCGGTGGAGGCACTTGAGCAGTTTGTTAAGGACGTGCAGGGAGGAAAGCTGGAACCGTACCTCAAGTCCGAGCCCATCCCGGAGGACAACAGTGGACCTGTCACAGTCGCCGTGGCCAAGAACTTTCACGAAGTCGTGACCAATAACGGAAAAGATACGTTAATTGAGTTTTATGCACCCTGGTGTGGTCACTGCAAGAAACTTGCCCCCATATTTGATGAGCTTGGAGAAAAGGTTTGTATTGACCTGTTTCGGATTAACTCTTGAGCCAGTAGTGCCAATGGCCTGCCTTTGAAAAATCAAATTGGTAACATTTAACTTTGATTCATCGAATATTGCAGGTTCCAGGTTCATATCTTGGCTCGTTTAATGAATACCCACGTTCAGTGAAGCTTTTGTGGTTTCTTATATTTCCCTGCAGAAATTCTGAGATATTACCTTGAAATAAGCCCAGAAATGCTTCCTTCCCCATTCTTTCCAGTTGAGCCACATTCATGTTCTTGATGCTGAATTGTTTTCCAAGCTGTGTTTGATGGAACCTTCATGATAGCCCGTCTAAAATACTGAAATGGTCTGTCCCAAACTGTGTATTTGGAAAGTATAATACATTTCAGCCAAGATCAGATGCAATTTAAATTGTATTTAGATGAAGCATTTTCTCCTTCAGATCTCCAAAATTTCATCAGCAATTTTTGTTTGGTTGTCTGTTTGTGCAGCATCACTTGTAATATTAGGTAAATTTCCAAAGAAGGGACACAAAAATGTAAATTATTTCTGTAAACCAGAAAATTTTCAGCCATTTTAACAGCTTCAGCTGAATTGTTTACTTTGTATGCAGTTGAAGAATGAAGATGTTGCAATTGTCAAGATGGATGCCACCAACAATGATGTGTCTGGTGTGTATGAGGTTCAAGGATACCCAACTCTTTATTGGGCTCCAAAGAATGGTAAAGATTCTCCAGTTCGATATGAGGTGAGTGCCATTTCATTCACATGATGAAATTAAAGTCAGTGGTGCTGAGATTTTCCGAAAGTCCATGCAGTTGGGTGATGAGATGTTATTTGACTGCTGCAACTTTGATATTTCTTGGTTCTTCAGCCCACCTTCTGATATACTTGATGCAAATAACCTTTGCAGCTGATACACCAACATTAAATATCTTAATAAAAGAGTCAGGTTTTTGAAATAATAAAGCTGATGTCATCATGGTATTGAACCTTTGGATTCCGTACGAGGTAGGAAATTTGTTGACTATTTTAATTCCGTACGAGGTAGGAAATTTGTTGACCATTTTAATGACTGTAAGCTTCTCAAGGACTCTGCTGCATGGTGGGGCCTGCTGGAAGAAGCAAGGAAACTTGGGGGAGGGGGAGCTGCAACTGGGAGAAGTTAAGAGTTAATTTTAATCTGGTGTCTCTGCGGGTAATGTATTCATTATGTAGCAATTGTGCATTGTTCCTTCTAATCAAAAAAATACTATACATTTCCCTTACCGCCTGTGGACTTTCTACATTTTTTTGTGAACTTCACTAAGTTCACTGTCTTCCCTTCTTATGTCTGGTCTGTTCCTCTTCTGTTTTCCATTTTACCTTGTTTTGGTCTCTGTTCATTTGCATAACATGATCAAATCAGTCCACTCGTCATTTCTGTAATATTTCCTGCACTGCATCATTTCTTATTCTATCCCCTGATTATTTCAGGCACATTTCTGAGTAAAGTTAATTCCCACATGATATAAACGGGGTAAAGTTAATTCCCACATGATATAAACACTTGGTCACAATTCCTTCTTGTTGGAAGTTGTTTTTAGTTAGCATGTCTTTCTACAGGGTGGCCGTGAGTTGGACGAATTCATTAAATACATCGCAACGCATGCTACAAATGAATTGAAGGGCTGGGATCGCAAAGGAAAACCCAAGAAGGAAGAGTTGTAGGTGAGGACAGTGAAGTGTTACATAGACTGTTTCTTCCATAAAGCAGTACTGCATACAGTATTGCCAACACATCATTATTATATTTGCTTTAAAATTATTTTTGGTTCATAGAAGTGAAGTCAGAGGACTCTACATGCTGAATATTGAAGACTGACCAACATTCATGTCCATTCCAGTGGATGCAGTAACCTTATCTGTCCTGTGAAACATCTATAGATGAACAAACTGCCATGAATATTATGCAGTTGTGATTATTGTGTTGTTTACTTTAATATAGTGTTATGGTCAAGAATTTTTGTAAGAAATATTGTGCAGCAAAGTGTACATTTTTTCCCCCCATCACTGAGTCAAATAAAAAGAATTATTGATACTTAATGTGAAATTTTTGTCTGATGAAGAACTCTAGGGTCCCTTGAAAAGTCTTCAAGACTCTTTTCCAATTATGCAGTTTTTTATAAACATGTGAAGGAAGAGATGGTTTTGTCAAGGGGGGGGGGGGGGGGGGGGCTGAAATGTACACGGGGAAACCTCAGAGGAGTGCATTAGTTCGTAAATCTTGGCAAAGATGGGAGGACAATACTGGAACAAGAATTAGAGTTTTCAAGTTAGAAACTGGTTAAGGATATAAAATGTATCTTCATTAAGGTCTGCAGCTTCTATTTGAAGCACTGATCAATATTGTTGAACACTTAATGAATACAAAGAAAATAATTTGTTTTGAGTTGTGCCCAGTGTTATTGCATAAGCTGTGCCGAAAGTGGCTTCACACCATTTGTTGGCAATTTCCATCATGTTCAGCTTTTGTAAACTGTGTGTCAACTTACACATGGTCCAGCTGGCTGCATCACACAAGTTTATTACTAAATTGGTAATTTTGTAGTTAGAAGTACAGCTGGTACCCCAGTATGTAGAGGTTGTTTGGCTCATTTATCAACGAAAAAGTGACATAGAAAAAGACATGCGTGGGTGGGGTGTAGATAAAGGAGAATACTCTATATGAAATGCTTCATGTGTTTATTATGCATAGAACATGTTAGTTATGCTATGTCTGATTTTCTTGCACTTTTGACTCGGTGAAAAATATGAACTGGTGTATTATAAAGATGCCCTTCAGAGATGTCAGGTATACACTTCTGTCTGTGTATTTTGAAATTTCTTAAACATCCAGTTATAGAAAATTAGAGCATGTTTCCAATTTACAACATCATAAATTTATTTTAAACTTAAGATTAAACTTTGTTATTCTAAGCTAGAATGGGATTTAGGGACAACTTTTTCTGTTTCAAATGTCAAGGATGTAAAACTTGGCAAATTCATGTTAGGTTATGTTGTGTTGAAGGAATAACAGCAATTACTATTTATTTACCTCAGTACAAATGAACAATGGAACAGAGCAAGGCAAAATGTGTTCGTTATTGGCAGTTGCTGTGAGAATTGGCCTTAGGTACAACAGTAAATGTTTGTAAATAAAGCCATTGCAGATTTCCGACAATTGCCTTTTCACTATTCGTGGATATTTTCAATCATGACGTTGCTGTCAGTGTCGTTAATTAATTCACAAATGAAATAGGCGTTTAGTTTGATTTAATTGGACACAATCGACAAATGTTTATTTGGCTTATGAAGAAGAATACAACTTAAAACGGAGCCCAGCAAATAATTATTGAAGAATATTTATTGCTGGTAATTATTTTCATGAACATATAAAGTTCCTCTATAAGACATTTAAATGTAGTTTTTACCTTGAACGTTCCTAAATAATTAGAATTTTTATGTAACTCATTCACGTCAGTTGCTGTTATTGACCTTGGACATCATTACGACTTACGTAGTAATTGATACCTATCTCTTTGGCGCAGTTTGTTGGGCATAAACATAGCTGTTATTCATCTACGTGCGCGTGTCGCTCGTGATCACAGTTGCACACTGGCAGAGTTCGTGTGTATGTCATGAGCCTATGATGGCGTTGAAATTATAGGAAGGGAAGCAATTGGGAAGTATATTCTTACATTCTGTAAGAAGTAAGAAAAGGAGGGTGATTGGAGGACCCTCCAGGCTCCATTTCGGTGGATATTTATGTGCTTGAGCATCGGAGACCAAGACTTAAATAACCAAAATGACTCGTAAGTAAATCGACTTTGGCAAAAAATAGAGGAAACACCAGGAGAAAACTCTTCCCCATGTCATGATTGTTTTAGGGATTTGACACTTCATTTCATATTTATAGATTATGGTTCTTGCTATTTTATGGAATAAATGTAATGAATTTGAGAATAACCAGCTGTTGTAATGAATTTAGGTTTTATACACCCACCATAATTTGGTCCCAAAGTATATTGCAGACAGTTGCTTAAAGGGAGGACTGTGGGGAATAACGTTTAGAATTCCGCCGGAGGAGTTAGTGTGATAAGTATGTTCCTGTATACCGGAGTTAGAAAAATTATTTTCAAGTATTTCTGTGGAAGTCGTTAAATGAGTGAAAGTGAATATTTTTCCAAGGTCTGTGTAGATTGTTTGTGCTGTTAAAACAGATTCGTGAGAGAAAATAACTTTCTATATCTCGGGTGTAAGACAAGTTAGGTGAAATCAAGGTGAACGCATAATAATAGCTGTTTACTACTTGGAAACGCTCTAGAATGTTCCATTTCGTAGGTTATGGTTGGCTCTTTACAGAGTTCATTGTCATGAAGAAGAGGTAATTTATTTTCAACAGAAATGGAACTTCTCAAATATAATTTTAGGTATTTTAAAAAGTCCAGTATTTTGTATTCCATGACTAGAATCAGAAATCATTGTTACAAATTCAGTCAGCAGAGGTACAAGAACAGACAGTTTGTGGAATGTAATTGCTAATTTGATATTTTGTTTTTGTCATAACGTACTGGTTGACTGCAATGGTGGCCAGTTTATTTCATTACTTATAGTTGCTGGAAGTTAAGGACATCTGTAAATTGTCAAATTAATATTTCTGAAACATTATTTTATGTTTTGATATATACGTATGTGAGGTTTCACCCTGAAAGTTCTACTTCCTAATTTTTTTACAGGTATCTTCTGCCTATATTTATATATAAATAAATAAATACTGTGCAGTGTTTATATTAATTTCCATCTTTGCTGTACTGTGTAATAGACCATGCCTTTTCTTTGCAAATCAGGATGTGGTATTTTTACACTATTTGTGGCGTAGTTGGCATTTACAGTTTTGTGTGGAGTGTGGAACATTTTAATGTTGCACAGCTTATGCTGAAAACCATGTACTGCCATGAGTGTTGCCACATGTCTCAGTTTATAAATTGCTTCCATGTTTTCATGGTTAATTATTGCTTGTGTGTCACAAAATTATTCCTTCTCATATTTACATATGAGATGTGCCTTGGTTGTGAAGCTCTGTAATGTTTTTCCTTCTCAGTGAACTTCTTTTATCAGTGAGAGAAATGTCAAGTTTATTCTCATGAAAAATGAACTGCTTACAGCCTTTTCTATGCACCAATCCATTTACCATGCTTAACCTACTTAAATTTAGTGTATAAAAGATATTTATATGAACTGATCTGATAGTGTCAGGTTGCAGTGAATATAGATGGTGTGGAAAAAGGTTAATCTTTATCTTTGCAAAAATTCAGGAGAAAAAGTCTTGTGCCCTTCAGGATGTCAATGCAAGATTTTATATAGTGTGAACACAGAATTTGCAGGATTTTGCATACGTTGCAGTCGCCAGGCCAGACCTTATGCTGCCAGACGTGCGCCTCTTTGCTTCATCGAAGGCTGTACTTCGCAATGTTGATACAACCGCATTATCAGAATGTCAAAGTACTTTCAGTGTGTTTTGTTTGAGATATACTTTATTGTTGTAAGAGTAAATTGATAAAGAAGCCAATCAGTTTGATGTATAGATTTTTATTTGAGAGGTACCAGGTTTAATTATCATCGGGGCTGCTATCATGAGAGTGGTTTCTCCTTCATCCATGTCTATGGTCAGATATGAGTGTGGTATCTTCTGATAGGTCACAACTGTCTCTGTTGAAATCATCGCCTGTTTACCTCATGACCATATTCACTTTTTCAACACCGTGTAACCTGTGCAGTTGTTAAATACCAGAAACTAGTCTCAAACAGAGGTTATTTCAGGCCTGTCATCTTACATGAATTGTCTTTCACATTTTGTATTCTTGATGGGACTTAATGAGACAGAATGGGTGGCTTAAATATTCTATCTTGTGACAGGCCTTTATTTATAGGTGGAAATCAGCGTGAGTTGGCACGTCAGAAGAACCAGAAGAAACAGCAGGAGCAGCAGAAGCGAAAGGGGTCAAATGACAAAGATTCGAACAAGGGACTCACATTGGAGCAGCGCAAACAGAGGCATGTATCCGGAAGAAGTACAGTCTACTGTGTTACAAAGCAAAACTGAAAGACACGTGCTTGCTGATAAGGAAGTTGGGTATTTAGAAACTTGGGTGTTTCTGTTCACCACTGTTAGGTCCAGAATGGCCCTTTCCATTCTAAAGTGGAGTCTTTTCCTCTGGAGTAAACGCTCTTGACTTGCAGGCCCCTTGCTGTAAGCAAAAAAAGCTTGGTGAAGAACATGAAATCATGAAGTGGGAAACATTTTACTGAACAGCACTTGGAGGACTCCCAACTTGACAACCAGGGTTTTATCTCCAGTAGGGTTAAAGGAATTTTCTTCTAGTCCCTGCATTTGGACGCTTTGGGGCTTGCCCAACCTACTATCCAATGAATACCAGTGGTCCTTTTCTCGGGGTTAAAGTTCAACTGGGGCCCCATTTAGTGCTGATGTCAAGAATGAGCAGGAGCTATAAAAAAAACCCACCCAAGTGCTGCCATGGCATGTAGCAGGACAGCTTCAATTTCGAAAAGCCTTTTTGCCCTCCCAGTGTTCTTTTGTGTTATGTCTCTTACCGCCAAATAATACAAAGACTGCACCATAAGAATCGAACACAAATCAAAACGCTTTGCTTGAGGTGAGAGGCAGAAAGTGTTGATGTAAAATGTGTGGTATTGCATCTTTTAACGTAGACATGAATTAAATGCAGAAAGGTCAGCCTGTGAGCATCGGATGTTATGGATAATGGTGCTATAGCACTACCTTCCTCATCGTCTCAGATTGATTCCTTGATGCAAAAAGTTAAGGTTGTGATCTCAGTCATATTTTCTGCAAATAGTCCCAATGGATTGTCTTGGGAAGCTTTGTGTATTGTTACTGAATTGGATTATCTTTTAGCCAACTTTTTCTGTCCACTTCATTGTATTTTTTCAATACTAAATATTTTTTTGTTGTCTCATCCTTGAATGTCTTTTCCCAGTGCCCTCTGAGAGTTACCCCTTCAGAATTTTGTTTCTTTTGTGTACTATATGTCCAGCCCATCACAGTCATCATTACCGGACAGTTCATGTGTGCCAAACTGTAAGTGAATTGTGTGTTCATAGTTGTGAAAATTAATGATCTAATGGCCGTCAGTGGCAACCCTGAGGTATTATCCTTCTGTTGCAGAGATGCTGACCTGATGCGTCAGAAACAGATGAAAGCACAGAACAAGGACCAAGTTCCTGCCAGCTAAACTGTTTCGACTTCAGATTTCAGTTTCTGTGTCACATACGCTGGCAGGGTGCAATGGACTCTGATTCACTAATCTTGTGGAACGCAATACAAACTTGGTCACTATTGCTGAAATTCAGCCGTACTCTATGCCATGCCAGGGAAGTGACACCCCCACCTACCACACACATACCTTTTCCATTTTAAGGCCAGAACTGGAGTCATTGCAGTGAATAAAACTGCAAGTGAATTTTGTTGGTGGATTGTTTAAATTTGTTCAATTTTTAAATTAATAATAAAACCCTGCCTTAACTAGAACTGATGCTTTCATTTTGCTCACTTAATTTATCTGCTTTTTATATATTTTTGTAATCTGTCCTGATGTATTGATGTGTGGAATAAATTCTCTTGTTCAAGCCTCTTGGTGTTTTGTACCCTTTGATTCAGTGGTACCATCTTCATTTCTTTTTCTTTTTTTCATGAAGGAGTATGTCAGAAGTGAGAAAGGTAGTGTGAATTTGTGTTGTGTGATACAGCCAGTCAAGAGAATTTTGTTTTTATGTCCACTTTAATATACTCTTTGCGACCAGCCATTTACTGGGTCAGAAATGAGTGGCTGTAAATAAAAATCTCTATGAATTTTTGGTGAGTGTTTGAACGTCTTTGAACTTGTTCCCCTTTTACAATGTGCACAATGTTGTAAGTTTGGTTATGAAGTGCCTTACTCTGTTGTCAATCATCTGCTGACATCAAGTTCAGAGATGATCTTCTGTTGGCTGTCATTTTGATGATGATGCATGTACATATTGCTGCATATTGTATTCCCTTTTGCTGTGGCAGATATGATCTTTTGCACTATACATTTATTTGTGTTGGTATGGTGTTAAGTTACACGTTGGCGAAGGTTATTGTGTTGTATAACTTAAGCTTTCATTGATGAGCCATGTAATGTGTTGCAGCTGTTCCATTTCAGGAAACATTGCACTTGTCATTTACAGGGCATGTGGGGTGGGAGCAAGGTAGGGTATGAGTGATGTGATTTGGCAAGCAGTGGAGTCGGTTGCTGTCCGTTGTATTATCCTTTTGTTTTCTGTTTCTTAAATGATTTAATATATCTGGGACAGGAGAAAGGGAATCTATGTCCAAAAGTCCTTCATACATTGCCTGGAACGCGTGTGTCTGCTAAATAATTTGTCCTTGTATTGTTTGTCACTGTTATCACAAGTTCTAATTGTTGGCATCAGTACCTGACCATAATTAGCACAAGCCTATTGCAAAATGTCAAGGAATGATGCAATCAAAAGTCACTCTCATGTTCAATAAAAGGATACCGTTCTAGGATAACAAAAAATGTTGTCACTAAGTGCAGCTTATGTTGCCTTCACAGTTAAGTCGCAATTGAAACTCCTAACATTTTTTTCAGTCCATTTGGAAAATTACTGTTTGAATGGTCACAGTTTCCTTACAAGTGTAAGTCCATAAGAGTATAAGCATTTTTAAACACGGTTTTGGAGATATTACAGGCCTTGTTTTATGTGAGTGTGAAACTTGGCCTTTCTCTCTAAGAGAGAATGTTTGGACCCAAGAGGGATTAAATAACAGTAGACTAGAAAGTTGCATAATGAAGAGCTTCATAATTTATACTGTTCACCTAATTCACCTTGTAGGGAGAGTCACCACCACTGCATTTGTGCTCTCCTCTTTTTGGAGCTGCACTTTGAATCCATGTAGTGACACTTGAGCCATGATTTCGCTAATGTATTTGCCTTCATAGCTTAGTGCTAAGTACAGGGATTGTTTTGGCTTACTTGGCCTTTGAATTACCACTATAATAAAAGAAGCCTCAAGTTTTTGGACTGTAATATTTTCTTACTGTTGAGATGAATCCTAGGAGGTTGAGATTACCCTCATGTTCTATTACCAGAGAATTAATATCATACCAGAATCAAAACTAGACATTTTATTTTTATAAAGTAAGATAAAATTACATACGTAACATTTACAGCTAGGTACAAGAAAGAACTTGATTGTAAGGTTATGAAATGTTTAATTTTCAATGGCCATATTGCATCCTAATTAAATTTATTCTCTTGATGGAAGCTAAGAAATTTAGAAACTTGGCTGTAACAGTAGAGAAAAGTATTTTTAGGGGCAGTTTGAGGGATGTAAAAACAAAATTTGGACAGGGGAAAAGTAATATACATGTTTGAGAATTCCTACAAAATTCCCTATGGTTAGCCAAGCACATCACCTTTGCATAGTTGCATATAATACTCTTTTTTTCATTGCCAACAAAATGTAATAATTTCCCTGCTGGTGAGTATATGTAATGAATCAGGAGGCCATGAAAAATAAGTCATAATGGCTGCTGGAAATATTGGTGCTGGTGTTTTATTGTGGTGTGATATATCATTTTATAAGTGTTAGTTTTGCTGCTGCTTTTTCCAGTTATGTTTAAAGGTATGTAACTTTGGCAGATATTTATATAGACATAATTGTGCCATATTTAACATGGTTCAGAGTTTAAAATACAATCACTAATAATATCATTACTTTGACAAGAGTATATTTATAAATTGAAGTTCACTCTTTCATAAATCTCTGTTTATATTGAAGCCTTCTGTAATAGTATTCCATCCTTTGTGTAATCACAGAGTAGAAGCAAGAAGGATCTTTGTATAATATTCAGTGATTACTTGACTTCATGTAATGCTATGGCTTTAAGAATGTTGTACCTTCATTCATTTGCATATGTTAATGGTGTTATTTGCAAGTCAGGAAGTTAAACTGACATGTGATTAGACTATAATTAATTTTTTTTACATAGATTTAGCACATCAAGAAATAACTGTAAGTTTGTCCCTGACTCTTAACTATGCACCACACCATATGTGGAGGACTGGAGGTACAGCTCCATGCATATCTTTAGATTTGAATTGAGTGGCCAACACTGTTTTTTCATATTCAGGGGCCAAGTCTCAGCCCTGACAGGATTTTTGTGGTTTTCCCATTTGCTAAAAAATTCTGGGTTAATGTTTGAGAAAATCCTCAGGAAAATATATGGATGAAGTAGTAAGAAAATGTCCCAATACAAAGACTTTTATTGCACCTTTCCCTTGTACAGTGGTCTCCTGCATGCAACATTCTGTGATACAAACACATTGGCTGGAAGACTCAATAAAACTACGTAATAACATGGTAGCGTAAGCCATCACTATATCTACAGCCATACATACACAGACATGATCAATCACAGATCTTACTCTTATTATAGTCAACTACTTCCACATTTAATATCAGTATTTATAAATTTTGAAATTGAAATAAATGCGTTAGTAAGCGTTCACATGAGTTAGGCTCTTGTTGCCACATGCCCACAGATCAACGTGTTCAGATCTAAGTCAAGTTAGTGGAACAGCTTCAGTGAGGACTGTGACTTGCAATACCTGCAGACAGTAGCAATGGGTTATCATAGTGGTTTGTTTCACTGTCCCAGTAGTAAGACTGTATGCTCGGTTACAGAACAGAATCTTTCCATCTCCGTTTCAGTTGAAGTTTTATAATTCTGTCGGGGTCCCACAAGAACGCATTTTCCGGCGAAACTATAAAGTTTGTTACCGATATATGTAATTCTGACATTGCTTTGTAATTTATTTTGTAGTTCACATTGATGTAACCTGCTGTCAGTCTGACAAATCTCACTTCAGATGATTCCTTCTTATTTTCTTAAAGATGTTCTATGAAGTGCTTATAAAATGAAATAATTGTGTTCAGACTAACGATGGATTATGGTATCAAAATTTTTAATGTAACTGTTCTTAAATTTAAAACTTTTCTAATTTATAAAACATATAGCAGAGGGTATTTATTAAAATATTTGAAAAAATCCATGTAAATGGAAAAGTTTGCTTTTGCTGTATGTTTGGTTCCATGTTCAACGGGGAGGGATTTTTTTCGTTGCTGCCAAGTGCTAATCATGCTGATCATGAAACTGACCTCCATATAATGCCAATTAATTTTTCAACAAATCTGAGCAAAGACTTTTATATGAGTATTACTGAATAATGTAAGACATTCCTACAATAAAATATTTTCCCAGGTGATGTCTGCCACATAAAAATATGTTACATACAAAAGTGCACTGTATGAAGTTTCATGAAAACATTTCATTGTTTTGAATATGGTTCTCATTCATGCATTTTATTGTGGGATGAGTGGTCCAATCTGTTGATCTTGGATGCCTTGATTATTAGTGAGCTCCTTAAACATTCACATTGGAGTTAAAGTTCTACTTGTAGACCCATAGTACAGGAATTCAAACCTAACCTATTCCCATACAGTAAAGATATAAGTGCTTGTTATATTCGTGGTCAGCTGGGATTGATCTGATTTTAGTGAGACCATGGACAACAAATGAGTGGGAGTTGTTTCTGTTACAGGTCTTAATGGTGGAATCCATTTATTATGAATTCTAGATGGGATTTTTATCTAGTATAAGTTTTTAAAAGACAAAGGGAGGGTTTTGTGAATACTGCCTGAATTGAAAGGTTGGTTATTTGTCAGATTACAGGATTCTAAAATAAATTCATTTCATGAAAACTTGATAACCACTTTGTGGAACTCTGATATCTTGAGAAATTTACTTAAGAATTTGTTATAATATTACAATAATCTAAAGGTTACGGACATAATTGTTGTTAGTAACAGTGACCCAATAGAGTAAAATATATTTTTTGTTAAAATTAAAGATTATATGTATATATAAAGAAATTTTTTTAATGGTCTGAGCATTATACAATCTTAGGATTTGTTTGGAAATACCTTTGGTGAAAAATGTTGCGAAATACACATGTTTGAGGAACTCCCTGACAGCAGAATGGCACAGAAATTTTTAGAGGTGTGAGCAGAAGCAGTTGCATTCACAACAGCGTGATTTTTGGGTGAGTGGAGAGCACATGGCTAGTGTTGCCAGGACAGAAAACAAACCACGTGAAACATAATTTGCTACTGAAATACAGGCTTGGCAATATACACAAACAAACGTCCTCATTTCCAGAAACTTGTGGTATTCACACAATTCCCAAAGATGCTCATAATTACACCGAGCAGTGTAATGGGGGGGTGGGGTGGCAGTTTGCCTTTGTAACAAGATAACATGATACAACACGGAGTTCAAATAAATTACATGACAGGTTGCATACTTAGTGCAAACACAAATGTACATACAGTGTTACCAACAACACAGAAAACATTCTTGATTAAGGTTGCCTGCCAGGGAAAAATGCAT
Organism: Zootermopsis nevadensis; assembly: GCF_000696155.1. The sequence goes on along the minus strand of NW_019060135.1, from coordinate 74,995 downwards.
AGTTCTAATACCAAGCCAAATAGTCTTTTGTGCTTCACTGATCTTACGAGAGCACTCCCAGGATGATCCACAGTAATCAAGCTGGTTCCAGTCCGGCCTGAGGACCAGCTAACCTAACTGAAGTTTCCTTCAACCTGTTGGTAACTTAACCCTTTCCATGCAATGCATAAGCTGTCTCACTTAGAAGTGCTGGCCCGTCTGGTCTTGACTTAATGTTTTGTGGAGATCAGTGAAAGAAGTTTGTCTCATTCATCAACATTTAAAGCTATTTGTGGCTTTTCAATGATAGAAATTATATAGTACTATGGAAAGATATTAATGGACGGTTTCTATAAGTAAAATATAGCATGGAAAGGGTTATAACAGGCCACAACTGCCTCCTCCCTATACATATTTCCCAGTTTATTGTTCGCAGTAATCTTACTACATCTCATTTTATGTTACATGATTTTCACAGTTGACACAGTGTCATAAAATAACCAAATAAACACCTGATGTTCCACCGAGATAATGATTTTATTTAATGATGAGATGACAGGCTGAAAGTATGAAGTGGCAGACTTCAGTGTCAGCACCTTGTCCACAAGCCTGGTAGCAAAAGTGAAACACTGAGTACTGCATTAAACTGTGCTGTTATACTCACAGTAAGAAACTTCACTGTCTGAATGGATTTTGCAGTATTATCAGTTGAAATTCTATTGGCCCATTCTGGAAGTGCTCATCATTTTCTTGTGGCCATTACAAGCTTTCTCCTTAGCATTTCAAAAAACTTATAAAAATATAAGAAGGAATAAAGTTTATTGCCATCAAACATATAACAGAAGAACATTTCTGAACACTAGTAGTGAGTATTTTATGTCATTTTCATTGTATTTGTTAGGGAATGCTGCGATAGTACCTTTTAATAGACACCTGCATCTAGATGTCACCATTTTTGTTCATGCTTATGTTTCATTTGATGTTATACACACCTATAGTTAATACAGCATTGTTTAATAATCTAACAATCAAATGCTAGACATGTCTGGCTTGTTTTTCATCTCTGTCCAGAATAGCTCTGGAGCTCACATTATGTTGTGAAACTCATACACACAAAGCATGGCACATGAAAAAAATTTGGTTTGTGGTTACATTCAGATATTATTTATACAGCACTTCATTAATATTTACATTCATAAGAGAAAGGGCTTAAAAATTTACGTTTTGTTCGCTTCTGATATATCTGTAATGGATGTTCAGTCAGTGCAAATGTTTGACAGCTGTGAAACTACAAACTGTTAACTTTCAAGTAGCTCCAGTACTAGGAACAGAAGCAAAATTTGTCTCTGGATGAAGATTTCAGAAGAAGCAAGTGGCAGAAGCTGATGTTTGTAATGGTTGACTGTCTCCTGGTATCAGAAATCCATCATGAAGGGAAAAGTAACATGGCTGTACAAAAAAATAAATTCTGAACATTGCGCAGGATTATGTTTTGGGTGACCATAATATTCTTCCCACAAAAAACATAGTGGGAAAATCTTACGTTAACTATTTGTGTTGCCTGTCACGAAAGGACAGAAATGTCAACAGTATGGGACATACCTGATAAGGATAAAATTTGTGGAAAACAAAATGGGAACTACTGCGCGCTTCTCGACTATAAAGGGTTCAATAGAAATTGATAGTCAACATTGTGAAACATAAACAAGAAGAAACAGCTGTGTGCCATGAAGCAAAACTTTCTGTGTTACAACATACATTTACTGCAGTGTTCGAAAACTGAAGAAGTAACATTGCGATGTTACGATATCTTCCCAGGGCAGGCAAGTGTATCATGTTCGTATACATATGTAAGGCAGTGCCAGAACAAATGAACTATGGGGAGAAAGGACAGCTGCCAACAATGCAAGCTGGCTACTAGCAGAAAAATACAACACTGCGTGGACTGTTGGTGATTTAAGCAAATTGTTTTAAAGACCACATACAGTTATCACTTGAAAGTAGGGCAGAAAGTAGACGGCACCGATTTTCTAGGAGCATCATCGAGGTGTAATGATGCACAATCTTACGGGTATGTGATGTGACAGTCATGCTACAGCCCTGGACACATTGTGGGAGGAGGTTTACAGGATCAAACTTCCCTGAAACCCTAATGTCTGAGATAATGTAAACAAAAAATATATTCCTGACCAAATTTGGTGAGTTGTGTTTAAACTATGACCAAGATCGTAACCCGCTCCAGTCGTTTTTCCATAAAAGTTGTACTCGGGAATGGAATGATGTTGCAGCACTAGTATCAACTTGCATTGTGGTAATAATACTACAATGTTCTGGAGGCACACACATCAACTCCTAGCTAATCTGTACTTTAATAGAAAAATTCTATATCATCAATATTTATTAATATCATTATTATTATTATTATAACTATAAACTATTTATTACTATCAGAAAATCAGAGTAAGACAGGAGAGCCAACATGATGGACAGTGACACAACCCTGATAACACAGTGCTGTGAGACAGGAGTACCACAATGCCCATAACAGACCGTACTCCTGCAATGCAGGCAACATATTTAACCTTTCCCATTACAAAATGCATCTATATAGACTGATCTTTTTTTATCAAGAGGATCAGCAAGAATAATCCAAATGGATTCATGTCACTGCAAGACATTTTCACTTGTTTCTGAATTTTCCCCTATGCTTTAATTGTGTGGGCAATCTTTAGAAAAATGCATACAAAAAAACAACAACCAAGGCTCATTTCTTATCCTTCAGTCACAGCAACAAAAGACTTGCATTGCATTACTCAACTGGAAAATTCAGTCCTTTGGATTCAAGGCATACATAGCCAAGATGAGCACATGTGAGTGTGTGCTGAGTGGCGAGACTGTACACAGTGTGTCTGATACTGCAGTCCATCACAGGAGTTTTTATAACTCTTAGATATATCTGAACCAAAGGCTCTCCCAACACCAATCTATCTGCACAGGGAAGCAAAATACTACACAGAGCACACTATGAAAGAAGCGTCCGAATGTCATTGACGTCATTTGCAGTTGCTGAGTGAAACTGGTTTTTGGATCTGAACACCACTCACCATGGGAAACGCTCTAAGTGATGTGCAAAATATTGCACATTGTGTGCCTTGTCTGTCATCTACAATATGAACGTAGATTTCCTCTATGTTTCAAGAACTGTATTTCAGGGTGCAACAGTTGGAAACACTGTTGATACTAGAAACCTGCTTATGAAACAGGAAGTGAGAAACTGTGAGTCGAATATGTGTCGATTCTCTGTCATGTGGAACCTGTCTCACCTCAAACTGCAGATGAACCTTTTTACAAATTGTAATGTGCAGGCTGTTAACTCTTTAAGAATTCCTCATTGACACCAGCACCAAATTGTAAGCTCCAGAGTCTGTATCACTGTCCGAGTCACTGTGGCACGAGGTTGTACGGACACTCGCCATGCCACCAACGCCATCAGGAGTGGACGTCATCATGCAAACTATAAATAAAAATAAATAAGAAAATAAATTTTGGAAACAAATTTTGTGGGGAAGAACAAAACCAAATTTCAGTTCTGTGTCCGTACAACCCGGGTTTCTCCCGTGCACTACAGGTTGAGGGAGCAGATGCTGCAGGAGGTCTGAGGGGCACACTGGTGCGGGTGATGGTGTTGTTCGGGCGGCTGCTGACCTGCTCCCTTGCTGCGCTGCTCCAGCAGGAGGCGATGGTGCAGCATCTCGCCCACATACACGTTGTTCAGAGCGAGCCACGGGGCGGGGGGCCACACAGGGGAGGGAGACGCCAGCAGGTTGTCCCCCCCTGCAGATGAGGTGGAAGGAGAGGGGTTCACCACCTGCTGTGACTGTGGTGGTGGTGGTGGTTGTTGTTGTTGCTGGAGCTGTGACAAGCGGCCAGCAGCCCCTCTCCGCCCCCCTGGGCCCCCTGCAGCCCCGCCCTCCACTCACATCACCTGCAACACGCCAGGCAAAGATGTCAACGCCATTCTCTGTAGAATGTGTAGCTTGTCAACACAGTGATAGCTCATTAACATGTCTGAAAATATTATAACTAATGACAGAATTGAAATGTTTAACACTGCTAATACCAGAGCTGCCACTGGACACAATCCTGAGCGAGTTCCATTCACCTCAGATCTTCACAACATATTTCTCTGCGATTCTTCTTAATGTTATCCTCCTACCTCCATCTTCTGCACCAATATGTTGAATGTATTTCTTGTCTCCTCTTCAGACTTTCATTTCCAGCCCACTGTAGTCTCCTAGATTTCACTATCCTCACCTGTATAAGTCAGAGTTCTTTCCAGTGTAATTTTTTAAATTCCTTACTTAATTTTTGTTTTCGAACACTTGTAATTTTAATTCTTCCCTAAATGTAAGATACCACTTTTCACAGCCATATAAAATAAATGTCAAAATTAGTAATTAGTACGTGTGTCCTGATCCTTGTTGTTTTGAATAGCAAATAGGGCGATACAAGCGTGTGAAATGAAATGTAAGAACTATGTGGGTGTGTGTTTAGTTCTATTTGTAGCAACTTATAGATCAGGTTTTGTTTAATTTAATTCTAAAGGGTTGTGATGATGGTAGTTAACACTTAAAATTATTCATTGTCAAGATTTTTATCCATCGTTTAGTCTGTTCTTCATGGAATTTATATTTAGAAATGTTACATTAGGCATTACTGCCTTTAGTAAACATGTTATTTTAATATTCCATAAAGACTTGAGCTGCGTGGCTTGTCTGGCTGTATCCACCGCTTTAGTTTATAGCGTAGTTGCCATCATCAACTTAATTGTCGTCGGTCAGTCTAAAGAGTAATGTGGGAGAACAGGTACTGGCTACTGTTTTGACTCAGAACCTAGCCAGTGAGATGTCATGGAGGAATATTATCTGCTGTAAAGATGTTGGTTCCATGTTTTGATCAGTCCTTTCCTATTTTCTCTGCCGATGTTTCATGAATGGTAAATACTTCACAGGTGAGGCACGTCTTGAGGGAAGGATTGGGGCATTAGTTACGCACTGCTGGTCCTCCAGGATAATAAGCTTCATTGGTGAGTCACGTGGCAATGGTACCCATGCAAAACAGCTGTACTGTATGTTGGCTAACCTGCAGTATCTGGCTGGCTTCGAACGCTGTTCCTGGCAGCAAGATAACGGGGCTAGACACATGGCCTGACTCCACACAGACCATGTTGGGAAACTCGTCATCACCGAAGTCTGAAATCTCCTTTGCTTTCTCCACCCACGGGTTCCATACAACTGGAAAGAGACGCGTGTTACTGAAAGCTTATTAAGCGCCGTGATCCATCACCACAAACAGCGCAATACAATGATAACCTGTACATGTGCATGATGTTCTTCAGTTGGCAGTGAAGATGTCAATGTTTGATTTTCTGGGTAATAAGGCTACGTGGACTTGTATGTAGATACCAGCACTTAAGAGGAATATGTAACTTGAAGCTTTTGTGGTGACAAAATCTTCTCAGATGATGGGTTGTGTCAGTTGCTGTGAACTGACAGCTGTTCGCCTGAGAAGATGTTGCAGGAACACTGGTCTCTACCTACAAGTCCACGTAGGGTTTCTGCCCAGAAGACCAACATCGACATGCATGGACTGACAGAATAATCAACTAGCTTCACTTCTGTTGCTTTATCTGATGTAGTGGCTGGCTAGAGTCTAGTTGATTCAGGTGTGACAGACTTTTCTCTTCATCCAGATAAACTCTGGGGATCAATCAGCCTCCTTTCCAGTGAGTACTAGAGGCTCATTCCACAGGGGTAACACAATCAGAGTGTAAAACTTGGTTAGATCTAATACTGAGGCTTCAAATGAATATACCTCTACTTTCATGCTGTCCATATTTACATGGACACATAACCCTTCACCTTTACGAGTAGAATTAAAACAGAACATTTAATCCTCCAAAACTTAAAAAACGCGTGACTCTTTTTAATGTTTGTTTTTTAAATGACACTCTGAGTAAGCATCATCATCATCATCATCAGTGCTTCTCAAATGCAAGTGCGCTGGTTCACTAATACTGACCTGTGTCTGGGAAGTTATACTTCTGTATCCTCATCTTCCGGCCTGACACAACATTCGTGATGATGTGCTCTTGGGGAGTGTTCTGATAAATGCGATCAGTCCACTCAGAGATGGTCACCACATCGCGACCCTCTTGGAAAATTGCACCCTCTCTTGACTGTGACATACACATTATTAATAATACATTAACACTTATTCTTAATGATCTTGGTTTTCCTCAGGCACTCAACATAAATTATGCGGTACACTGAAATAGGCATCCTTGTAAGATATTTCCACATAATCATTTTCTAATTCTGTTGATGCTAAATAACTTCAGCGGGGAAATGCAATGTCATTAAATAACTTACAAATAATCTTATGTCTGTTTGCTTCATGATATAACAGTGATTCAACTACTGAGTTTATGTACAGATAAATGGGAGAAAAATAGTGAATTATAAATTGGTAGTGATGTGAAAATGCCTACTTTAAGTTACTATCACAGAATTTGCTAAGCACTACTGTGCGGCGTTGTGTATGTCACCTTATCGATGAATGTGCAGCCGTGCAGGCCGGTGATCTGGCAACGCCGCACATCAGGCACCTTGAAGTATGTGTGTAACAACAAGTTGAAGCTGAATGTAAGCTCCTTACTAGGGTTGTACACCCCTATGTTGAAGTGCAACTCCTTCTCTCTCAAGATCAGCCTGTACGTGAGGCGGAACCTGCAACAACAGCTGGAATAAGTCACGTTACTGGCAGAAGTATTCTCACACGTCAATCCGCAATTAACGTCCGATACAGGACAGAATCTGCAGCTTCTGCTGCATGCGTGAATCTGCGAGAGCGTACGCTACACTTGTAAAGATTTGCATTAACAACTGCAGTACATCTACCAATTTGCGTGAATGTCTGAAACAGGAATAGACAGAATCAAGAATGATACGTGACTAATCCTTTAAAGCCCTTTGGGAACTTTGCGACTCTCAGAGTATACCAATGGATCATTGTCATGCATATGGGCTGTGTTTTCTTTGAGGTATGGACTGAATGTTTAAATACTATTAAGATGATATTCAGCTTCAAAGGATTAAGGATAAAAGACATGCATATTATACTTACGGATAGTTCCACATGGAGCGTGTGAACTCACTGTCCATGATGGAGAAGATGGCTTCCACATCGCCACTAGGCAGGCGCTCAGGGGCCTTTTCCAAGTTCCATCGTATGATGCGGGCAAAACCATGCTGTGGTCCAAAGCTCCACTGCCCAAACTGGGCTGTAACACAAATACATGTGAACAGGATTTGAGGTTCTCATGGAAGTGAATATGACGATGGCTGTCTTCTGACGTTTCAGACGCACTTGCTAATTCCATCATCAGGGCGATGAGGCCCCGCTGACTGAGACAGCAAATACCTCTGAAACATTGGCAAACTGACAAAACTACGTGCCATGTGCCATGAAGCAAAACTTTCTGTGTTACAACATACATTTACTGCAGTGTTCGAAAACTGAAGAAGTAACATTGCGATGTTACGATATCTTCCCAGGGCAGGCAAGTGTATCATGTTCGTATACATATGTAAGGCAGTGCCAGAACAAATGAACTATGGGGAGAAAGGACAGCTGCCAACAATGCAAGCTGGCTACTAGCAGAAAAATACAACACTGCGTGGACTGTTGGTGATTTAAGCAAATTGTTTTAAAGACCACATACAGTTATCACTTGAAAGTAGGGCAGAAAGTAGACGGCACCGATTTTCTAGGAGCATCATCGAGGTGTAATGATGCACAATCTTACGGGTATGTGATGTGACAGTCATGCTACAGCCCTGGACACATTGTGGGAGGAGGTTTACAGGATCAAACTTCCCTGAAACCCTAATGTCTGAGATAATGTAAACAAAAAATATATTCCTGACCAAATTTGGTGAGTTGTGTTTAAACTATGACCAAGATCGTAACCCGCTCCAGTCGTTTTTCCATAAAAGTTGTACTCGGGAATGGAATGATGTTGCAGCACTAGTATCAACTTGCATTGTGGTAATAATACTACAATGTTCTGGAGGCACACACATCAACTCCTAGCTAATCTGTACTTTAATAGAAAAATTCTATATCATCAATATTTATTAATATCATTATTATTATTATTATAACTATAAACTATTTATTACTATCAGAAAATCAGAGTAAGACAGGAGAGCCAACATGATGGACAGTGACACAACCCTGATAACACAGTGCTGTGAGACAGGAGTACCACAATGCCCATAACAGACCGTACTCCTGCAATGCAGGCAACATATTTAACCTTTCCCATTACAAAATGCATCTATATAGACTGATCTTTTTTTATCAAGAGGATCAGCAAGAATAATCCAAATGGATTCATGTCACTGCAAGACATTTTCACTTGTTTCTGAATTTTCCCCTATGCTTTAATTGTGTGGGCAATCTTTAGAAAAATGCATACAAAAAAACAACAACCAAGGCTCATTTCTTATCCTTCAGTCACAGCAACAAAAGACTTGCATTGCATTACTCAACTGGAAAATTCAGTCCTTTGGATTCAAGGCATACATAGCCAAGATGAGCACATGTGAGTGTGTGCTGAGTGGCGAGACTGTACACAGTGTGTCTGATACTGCAGTCCATCACAGGAGTTTTTATAACTCTTAGATATATCTGAACCAAAGGCTCTCCCAACACCAATCTATCTGCACAGGGAAGCAAAATACTACACAGAGCACACTATGAAAGAAGCGTCCGAATGTCATTGACGTCATTTGCAGTTGCTGAGTGAAACTGGTTTTTGGATCTGAACACCACTCACCATGGGAAACGCTCTAAGTGATGTGCAAAATATTGCACATTGTGTGCCTTGTCTGTCATCTACAATATGAACGTAGATTTCCTCTATGTTTCAAGAACTGTATTTCAGGGTGCAACAGTTGGAAACACTGTTGATACTAGAAACCTGCTTATGAAACAGGAAGTGAGAAACTGTGAGTCGAATATGTGTCGATTCTCTGTCATGTGGAACCTGTCTCACCTCAAACTGCAGATGAACCTTTTTACAAATTGTAATGTGCAGGCTGTTAACTCTTTAAGAATTCCTCATTGACACCAGCACCAAATTGTAAGCTCCAGAGTCTGTATCACTGTCCGAGTCACTGTGGCACGAGGTTGTACGGACACTCGCCATGCCACCAACGCCATCAGGAGTGGACGTCATCATGCAAACTATAAATAAAAATAAATAAGAAAATAAATTTTGGAAACAAATTTTGTGGGGAAGAACAAAACCAAATTTCAGTTCTGTGTCCGTACAACCCGGGTTTCTCCCGTGCACTACAGGTTGAGGGAGCAGATGCTGCAGGAGGTCTGAGGGGCACACTGGTGCGGGTGATGGTGTTGTTCGGGCGGCTGCTGACCTGCTCCCTTGCTGCGCTGCTCCAGCAGGAGGCGATGGTGCAGCATCTCGCCCACATACACGTTGTTCAGAGCGAGCCACGGGGCGGGGGGCCACACAGGGGAGGGAGACGCCAGCAGGTTGTCCCCCCCTGCAGATGAGGTGGAAGGAGAGGGGTTCACCACCTGCTGTGACTGTGGTGGTGGTGGTGGTTGTTGTTGTTGCTGGAGCTGTGACAAGCGGCCAGCAGCCCCTCTCCGCCCCCCTGGGCCCCCTGCAGCCCCGCCCTCCACTCACATCACCTGCAACACGCCAGGCAAAGATGTCAACGCCATTCTCTGTAGAATGTGTAGCTTGTCAACACAGTGATAGCTCATTAACATGTCTGAAAATATTATAACTAATGACAGAATTGAAATGTTTAACACTGCTAATACCAGAGCTGCCACTGGACACAATCCTGAGCGAGTTCCATTCACCTCAGATCTTCACAACATATTTCTCTGCGATTCTTCTTAATGTTATCCTCCTACCTCCATCTTCTGCACCAATATGTTGAATGTATTTCTTGTCTCCTCTTCAGACTTTCATTTCCAGCCCACTGTAGTCTCCTAGATTTCACTATCCTCACCTGTATAAGTCAGAGTTCTTTCCAGTGTAATTTTTTAAATTCCTTACTTAATTTTTGTTTTCGAACACTTGTAATTTTAATTCTTCCCTAAATGTAAGATACCACTTTTCACAGCCATATAAAATAAATGTCAAAATTAGTAATTAGTACGTGTGTCCTGATCCTTGTTGTTTTGAATAGCAAATAGGGCGATACAAGCGTGTGAAATGAAATGTAAGAACTATGTGGGTGTGTGTTTAGTTCTATTTGTAGCAACTTATAGATCAGGTTTTGTTTAATTTAATTCTAAAGGGTTGTGATGATGGTAGTTAACACTTAAAATTATTCATTGTCAAGATTTTTATCCATCGTTTAGTCTGTTCTTCATGGAATTTATATTTAGAAATGTTACATTAGGCATTACTGCCTTTAGTAAACATGTTATTTTAATATTCCATAAAGACTTGAGCTGCGTGGCTTGTCTGGCTGTATCCACCGCTTTAGTTTATAGCGTAGTTGCCATCATCAACTTAATTGTCGTCGGTCAGTCTAAAGAGTAATGTGGGAGAACAGGTACTGGCTACTGTTTTGACTCAGAACCTAGCCAGTGAGATGTCATGGAGGAATATTATCTGCTGTAAAGATGTTGGTTCCATGTTTTGATCAGTCCTTTCCTATTTTCTCTGCCGATGTTTCATGAATGGTAAATACTTCACAGGTGAGGCACGTCTTGAGGGAAGGATTGGGGCATTAGTTACGCACTGCTGGTCCTCCAGGATAATAAGCTTCATTGGTGAGTCACGTGGCAATGGTACCCATGCAAAACAGCTGTACTGTATGTTGGCTAACCTGCAGTATCTGGCTGGCTTCGAACGCTGTTCCTGGCAGCAAGATAACGGGGCTAGACACATGGCCTGACTCCACACAGACCATGTTGGGAAACTCGTCATCACCGAAGTCTGAAATCTCCTTTGCTTTCTCCACCCACGGGTTCCATACAACTGGAAAGAGACGCGTGTTACTGAAAGCTTATTAAGCGCCGTGATCCATCACCACAAACAGCGCAATACAATGATAACCTGTACATGTGCATGATGTTCTTCAGTTGGCAGTGAAGATGTCAATGTTTGATTTTCTGGGTAATAAGGCTACGTGGACTTGTATGTAGATACCAGCACTTAAGAGGAATATGTAACTTGAAGCTTTTGTGGTGACAAAATCTTCTCAGATGATGGGTTGTGTCAGTTGCTGTGAACTGACAGCTGTTCGCCTGAGAAGATGTTGCAGGAACACTGGTCTCTACCTACAAGTCCACGTAGGGTTTCTGCCCAGAAGACCAACATCGACATGCATGGACTGACAGAATAATCAACTAGCTTCACTTCTGTTGCTTTATCTGATGTAGTGGCTGGCTAGAGTCTAGTTGATTCAGGTGTGACAGACTTTTCTCTTCATCCAGATAAACTCTGGGGATCAATCAGCCTCCTTTCCAGTGAGTACTAGAGGCTCATTCCACAGGGGTAACACAATCAGAGTGTAAAACTTGGTTAGATCTAATACTGAGGCTTCAAATGAATATACCTCTACTTTCATGCTGTCCATATTTACATGGACACATAACCCTTCACCTTTACGAGTAGAATTAAAACAGAACATTTAATCCTCCAAAACTTAAAAAACGCGTGACTCTTTTTAATGTTTGTTTTTTAAATGACACTCTGAGTAAGCATCATCATCATCATCATCAGTGCTTCTCAAATGCAAGTGCGCTGGTTCACTAATACTGACCTGTGTCTGGGAAGTTATACTTCTGTATCCTCATCTTCCGGCCTGACACAACATTCGTGATGATGTGCTCTTGGGGAGTGTTCTGATAAATGCGATCAGTCCACTCAGAGATGGTCACCACATCGCGACCCTCTTGGAAAATTGCACCCTCTCTTGACTGTGACATACACATTATTAATAATACATTAACACTTATTCTTAATGATCTTGGTTTTCCTCAGGCACTCAACATAAATTATGCGGTACACTGAAATAGGCATCCTTGTAAGATATTTCCACATAATCATTTTCTAATTCTGTTGATGCTAAATAACTTCAGCGGGGAAATGCAATGTCATTAAATAACTTACAAATAATCTTATGTCTGTTTGCTTCATGATATAACAGTGATTCAACTACTGAGTTTATGTACAGATAAATGGGAGAAAAATAGTGAATTATAAATTGGTAGTGATGTGAAAATGCCTACTTTAAGTTACTATCACAGAATTTGCTAAGCACTACTGTGCGGCGTTGTGTATGTCACCTTATCGATGAATGTGCAGCCGTGCAGGCCGGTGATCTGGCAACGCCGCACATCAGGCACCTTGAAGTATGTGTGTAACAACAAGTTGAAGCTGAATGTAAGCTCCTTACTAGGGTTGTACACCCCTATGTTGAAGTGCAACTCCTTCTCTCTCAAGATCAGCCTGTACGTGAGGCGGAACCTGCAACAACAGCTGGAATAAGTCACGTTACTGGCAGAAGTATTCTCACACGTCAATCCGCAATTAACGTCCGATACAGGACAGAATCTGCAGCTTCTGCTGCATGCGTGAATCTGCGAGAGCGTACGCTACACTTGTAAAGATTTGCATTAACAACTGCAGTACATCTACCAATTTGCGTGAATGTCTGAAACAGGAATAGACAGAATCAAGAATGATACGTGACTAATCCTTTAAAGCCCTTTGGGAACTTTGCGACTCTCAGAGTATACCAATGGATCATTGTCATGCATATGGGCTGTGTTTTCTTTGAGGTATGGACTGAATGTTTAAATACTATTAAGATGATATTCAGCTTCAAAGGATTAAGGATAAAAGACATGCATATTATACTTACGGATAGTTCCACATGGAGCGTGTGAACTCACTGTCCATGATGGAGAAGATGGCTTCCACATCGCCACTAGGCAGGCGCTCAGGGGCCTTTTCCAAGTTCCATCGTATGATGCGGGCAAAACCATGCTGTGGTCCAAAGCTCCACTGCCCAAACTGGGCTGTAACACAAATACATGTGAACAGGATTTGAGGTTCTCATGGAAGTGAATATGACGATGGCTGTCTTCTGACGTTTCAGACGCACTTGCTAATTCCATCATCAGGGCGATGAGGCCCCGCTGACTGAGACAGCAAATACCTCTGAAACATTGGCAAACTGACAAAACTACGTGCCACTACAACCCATAAGACAGCCATTTTCAATACACAGTTCATGTTACTATGTTATGGCAAAATGTACTGATAAACTTTTGCAACCTAAAGTAGATTATCCTAAACATACTTACGGAAGACAAAGGGAATCCCACCACGAATTGCCTTCTTTCCATCAAATATTGCTTGCTTGCTGCAACAAGAAAGAAATAAAGACGTAATAACTGCTCCCCTCTGCAGCTTCGTAGCAAAGCAGAGATACAACGTGCCTCTAGCTCATTCACACACACACAAGAATATCTTCCTGTGCCTGATGTTCCCACATGAACATCACTGAACACAACTTAAACTTACACTTTGTCATTAAAATCTAAATGATCAGTGTACAGAAATATTTTAATGCGAAACGTGTTCGTACCTTCGTGATCTTAGTAGCTAAGTTAACGTTCTTAGCTGCATTGGTCAGCCATGAACCAGGAATTAGCAGGATGTACATACATGAGTGAATAAAACTAAAACTGAAGGACGCTACTGCCAACTGCTGGGTCAAAGATGAAACCAATAATAAAATACACACCAAGAAGAAAAGGCGAAGGCTTACTGTGCACCAGACCAGAGTGACGAGCAAAGCTAAACAGTGGCACAGAGAGGATACAAGGGATTTACGCAGTTAGTGAACTGTTACAGTGGAATTAAATGAGTCGCCAGAACCAAATTAACCCACAGAGCGCAAGGTTGTTTGGGTGAGAAAACCAGCGATAACTGATAATCTTATGTATCGCCCAATTTGTGTCTTGCAGAAGTGAGAACGGTCCCAGACTCCTGGCTCTGACTGAGATCTGAACTGCGGTTTATTTAATGACATGAAAAATGGTTGTGAAAGATTCAGAGACATCATGGCCAAAAATCTGCTGTTAAGTTGCACAGCGTGTGATGCCGAGTTACGAGAAACAGATTTTGAATTTCATCTGGTGACATTTCAGAGCCCCACAAACAGTCACAAGTGAATCGTGTCTTTTGGTAGGATTTGACGTTTTCACGGCGGCGAATCTGAAGATTGCCGTGGTTCTTCTTGCGCCATGTAGTCCGGTAGACGCATATTTTAGTGATAATGCTGGAAAGTATGTATATTAAACAGCAATTTCCTCATTTCCGTTGTGAATATGAAGATAATTTGTTGAGCGTTAATGAATGAATGAATTGATCCAATGTTGAAGAAATACGCTTATCTTCCCAGGGAAACTGTATTCAAAACCGGATTACACCTTTCCAGTCCTTATTTCGATGCAATTCGTCTTTCGGAGGGTTAATGAGAGAGTTCTTTCAAGGCGGTCGCTGATAACAGACCCCACATTACTCTAAGTCGCTTTACGCAGTGTCGAAATCATGCGAAAATCATCTTTAAGCTGACACCGGACTGAATTGAAATTGTTCACAAAATCGCGTGACGTCTTTTGACTAGGACTGATATAGAAACCAGTAGTACCTGAGCGTTCACACGGAGGAAAGAGAGAGAGAGAGAGAGCTAGCGGGAAGGGTGCGCTGTGGGTCATTAGTCGCGCTCACAAAAACAAGCGAGTGCTGCAGAGCGAAGGCCACTTTTTGCCCGCAGCTGGGCTCGGCGCCCCCCCCCCCCCCCCCCCTCACCCAAAGCTGCAGAGCCCGGCGAGAACAGCGAGACTGTCTGGCCCTGAGAGGAGGCGCTTCGTGACGATCAGATCAAGGATGTGGATTGTTTAACGACGCTTTCAGTAGCTCAGAGCAGCGTCGAATGATAGACTATTGAAGAATGGTAAAGGGCGTGGCAGGAAGTGGTCGTGGCCTGATACCAGATATCGCAGCATTTGCCTGGAGGGACAAAGTAAAACCACGAGAAGCCGGTCTCGGAGGGCCGCCCGAATAGGAAGGAGTACTAACCACTCGACAGCGATGTTCGGTCGAAGGAGAATGAGATGGGCGGGCATGTAGAAAGCATGTTAGAGATAAGGAACACGGACTGTGAACTCTTTCATCTGGTCAAGGCGGGATACAGTCGCGAGATTTTGCGAACGCGGTAATGAACGTTCATACCTCAGGTTCTCACGGAGACGCGTATGAAAATGGCTGTTTTCTGGAATGTTTCAGAGGAGCACACTGCCCCAATCGGCAGGGTAATCTTGACGGAAGTAAACCTCTTCGCCTTCCAGAGAAAGCAGGGAATTTTTTACCTGCTGAGCGACTGTCAGCTCTCCCATGGAGTTAGTTACAAACGTAAGAGGTTAGAATGTCGAATGCAAGGGATTTGGCAGTCGTGGCTTATTTTAATGTCGCTGCACTGATTACTGAAAAGGACGAAATGCCAAAGGACCTGCTCGATATTGCTGTGGCCCGTGCACTGGACGTTCCGGGTTCGATTCTGGGTAGCAGTGACCTTTTTACCTCTCTGAGACAGTAGGGTCTACTTAAAGCAGGCCACGACCACTTCCCTCATAACCTTTCAACGCGGGGGAGACCGAGGCGTGAATGAGAGGAAAGTGCTGAAATCGATAACAAACAGGACGCATCTCAATGGTAGGATTTTGTGTAGACGGTGATGAACCTTCGGGCTGTATGAAGCTGGAACTTTCTTGACCAGCTGAGTAACTATGAGCTTCGTAGCCCGCGTACGCCGTTCGAAAATAAGGCCCTGAATGTGTAACCGCCCCCCCTCGTCGACCGAAGACCAGGTGTTAACAGCCGCTGGACAAACCTGGGCGCTTACACGCATTTCGGAGAAAGCGACGCGACTTCGAAACACAGACACGACAGTCCAGGACGAGGCAGTGCATCTACAGCATTGTTCTTTGTGATATCTTTGCTTTTATCCAATGCATTGTCGTAAACCAGAAGCTGATAACAATGATATCCCTCAAAAACTACTGCTTTGGTCCAGCAATTCTTCTTAATTCTAAATATAATTAATCGGAATGAGTCATATTACCCCCCTCCCCCCCTTGGATCAGTATCTGGCAATTTATGCTTTTTAATAGTAATTTCAGCTTTGAAACAGCTGTGCCTAAGTACTAATGCCTCAGTCTGTCTAACATTGTGAACCCCATACACATTCAACAGCTGACACAAGTAATTAATTCTTCCACCTACTCAAAATATTGTGGGACTGCAAATAATCACCATTCTCTTATTTTTAGGTTGGTAACCTTTCTCAAATTAAAACTTTGATGCTACAGAATTCAGACATTTTTGTTCCTTTGCCTTCAAGATATCCCCTTTCCTTAAAACGCCGATAATTATCACACCATTAATTTAATGCGTGAATAACTCTAGTAGAGACGTCTCGTTTTTGAGGGAGGTGTCCCGTTGTCCCGACGAGGATAAAACGGGACGCTAAATAGTCCCGTTCTTCAACAAGGCTGTTTTGTTTATAACCGATACAGATTTTTCATTATGGCATAAAAGCAGGAGTTGGAGCTCAGATACTTGGATTGAAAATCACCTTCCTGCTTTAATAAACCATTGCATGTATTGTTGTTGGCTTTACTGTGATTTGCGAAATTAAATCTCAGCTGATTCAAAACGCCTAAAACTAGAAGGAATTTAAATGCATCGGAGTTACGTAACAAATAATGTAAACAAAGAGATAATCTCAGCAGGATTAAAATTAGAATGTCAACACAAAAACTACAAAAAAATAAAATAAATAAAATGTAAACTTGTGTTGAACACCGTATGATATTATTATGGTACATGGTATCTTTGTTCAAATTATGATTTCAGTTCCATATTTAGGGTATTATTGGCAACGCTACTCGGATTACTGACATCTTTCATTGTTGGATAGTAAAGCTGCACTTGTAGCTGAAATAATATTTTTATTTTAGTATGTGATGTGCTATTGAGTGGTTCGGTTGTGGTATGTAAGAACAAGAACGTTTAAATATACTATACGTATTGTTAGGTGTCACGTTTTTAAGTTTTTAAAGTATGGTCACCCTGCTCTAGTACATTTGTATACTCTGAGCACAATTTCCACTCATACACATACACCACGTAATGATAGCTCTCCAGTCGGCAAGTATTATGAACGTCCGGTGTAATTTTTTACGACTATACATGCAGTACACAGTATCATGCGTAAAACTCGTGTAAATGGAAGTGAGCAATTCACACAAACTCAGCTACCATACAGCCTCCGGAGCCCAGGCATGTCATAGGACCAGACGCATAAAAAACTAGGCTGGATGCACCCACTGCTACGGACTGTATTATTTTAATTTGTGCAGAATGCTTCATATTTACCTTACAAATAACTGCTCTTGATTATTCACTCGCCAAGAAACGACCGTTGCACCTGCAACGAAGGACGGGATGTTTTTTACACTCAAATCATTCGCCAAGGATTGTCAAAACATAAAAAAATCAGAGCATCGGTCCAACCAAAGTAACAGTATGGAGCCTCATGTGATGGGCATGACTATGTCTCCAGACACATTTGTTTGCTTCCATAATAAATTAGAATTACTATTTTATATGTATGTGTTAATGGAGAATGATTTTGTTGGTTTTCCTGTGGCAACAGAGTTGAGAAACGTAAGCCTTACCGTGCAAGTTGATGGTGCATGTCGTGTTGTTCCCTCTGTCTAGCACAACAACACTCGTAGCCGCTGCCATGTTTGAATCTCAAACCGCCTGTTCGGTTCCCTTTTCTAGCTGGTGGCCGAGTTGCTATGAGAAATATAGCATACAACAAGCGCAAGCAGCCATTGTCTGCTAACCACTCCGCTTTCTAATATTACAATATTATAAAGATGTATCGTTTGAAAATTTAATAAAGGTAATAGTTTAATAACTTTAGAACTTAAACGTTTTCAGTACACACCATCAGTTAGAATAGTCGCTAAAGCTGGCAGGGGTTAGTCTGTTGGTTGCGAACGTAAATTTTTCTTGAAATTCCTGTTCCTTCTGAAGCCATTTTATTCTGAGGTGCTACGAACAAAGTTCTACTTGGATCAGTATAATGACGTATTATCATTAACTTTGAAGAAATATATCGTATCAATAACTTGAATTATGTACTTGATTAAATCCAAATTTATGCCTCATATGCTCATTGTAGGATGTCATTACAGAATATCGTAGAATGAGCTTATTTTTTGGACTGGTGCGCAGTCCGTTTCCTCTATTCCCAACACAAATGTTTTGTTCCTTGTTCATGTCCGTTAAGTAACGAGGAGGCCGATTAGTCGTGCTTTTCCGTCATGTTTCAGGTGTTCAGCTACGTTTGTGTTTTACGGTTTTCATGTTGACGGTCGAGAGAAATTGTTGAACTGTGAAAGACTGCAGAAAAGTGCTCAAATCTAATGTTCCATAAACACAACGATGTTAAAGTTTGGGAGCAAAAGTGACATTAATGTTAGTTACAAATGTACTGTGAGATTATTGGAAGACACGGAAGTTATACAGTGTGACTTTGAGGTATGTAGTACTTAATCACTAGTTTAAAATAGGAATGTGTGGGTATGCTAATTGGTTTACAGTGCGTCGTAGCTTTCGTTCTTATGATTCGTGCTTCGAGTGACAGTTGGTGGTTGCTACATTGTAATGCATTGTATAATGCGTGCCTTGTGGGCCAGAAAACTGCTGAAGATGTGATCTTATGTATTAAGGGTGCGTAGTTTAAATGAAATCCAGTTCCATATCAATTTAAGAGGCTAGCGTTCGCATTGTGCGCATTTATATAACCTCTGAACATATGGTCTGGTCCTTTCTGCTGTAAGAGAGGCAGGTATTG
Organism: Zootermopsis nevadensis; assembly: GCF_000696155.1. Next base: position 55,955 of record NW_019060135.1, on the reverse strand, counting down.
ATTCGTTTGGAGCCCATCTCGCGCGCGAGATGCGTAGTGTCATCACACGTGAGGCTAATGGCGACCTTGTCAAACAGTTTGATACTGGACTATATTTTGACATACCATCATAAACTTTAGACATTCATGCTGCGTAAACGAACAGCGAAATCGTCCGTTGTCGTGGAAGGTAAAGGGAAAAAGGTAGAGTGAGTTCAAGGGTCGAATTAGTTCTGTAACCTCCTAAAGGCTCTTCGGTACCCATGCAAAGGTAAATCTATTTCTACATTTATTTTACGAACGATATTGATAGTTAATTTCCTGAAGGTATCCCACCCGGCTTGTTCATTGACGGGTGATCTGCAATTGGTTCTAAATGAGTTAGTGTATGGTGTATTTCGGTGGGTGGGTGTTCTGACAAATTAACTGCTCTGTTAGTGCATTGAAACGTGAATTGTGATAGTTCCACCAAGATACGTTTCCTCCTGAACTAAATTTTTGCCTGAGAATTTTCTTTTCGTGCCAAACATTTCATGTGGGCGGGTCACGTGGGGCTAATACAATTTTTAAGCGCTACGAGCTGGGCAGCAATCGGGAGCCTTTTTGAATGTCTGGGAGACAGGCGACGTAGCCCCTTCCCCGAAATTTGAGACAGGAGTGCACTTATTTCCTATATAAAACGGTCTCATGTGGCGATTCACGGCTGTGCCGTTCGACCTGGATCTAACGTTCTGTTTGACGTCACGGAATATAATGGGACCTAATAGTGGCAGTTAGCATTCGGTCTCTTCACGTCTGCTGTAACGACACGATTGTTCAGGGGAACAACACGCAGTTGGGGTTTGAAACGGCAATCGCGACGTCTAAGTTGCGTGCGTAGACTCCCTGTCCTACCGCAACTGATTAAAAGTTTCAGTGACATTTTGTACGAGAGGTCTACGCTGATAGTTGTCGGCAGATTTATTGTCCGCCCTCGTTGGTTAAGTTTTACATCGAAGCGCTGTTCATCTGTTCTCTAACGAGAGGCTCAACCAATTACGTCCCGTAACAAACTCTGTGGCCCAAGGTCTTCCTCTTCAAGCCGATAGTTTCTTAACTGGGCTAAAAAGAAAATGCTCTGCTGTTGGTGGAGCAAGAAGGTCCATCGCCGTGTTCACAAAAGCGCGACCACAGAGACCCTGTTTCTCCACGATGCCTATCATCTTCCTGTCTGCCTGTGGTCGCTTTCCTTTTGCTTGAATGTCTCATCTATCCCGTGCTGCGTGCCCTGCCCATCTCATTCTCCTTGACGCACTCTCAAAAAATCTGGCCCGGTAAAATCGCTTGCGAGCGACAGTGAATAGAAATTAGAGTCCAACTCCAGGCAGTTCATCTTAGTGGACGCTTTTAGAGGGAAGAAGATGGACGCCTTTTGGGTTGTTGCGCCGTGTAGTGTGGTGGACGTCGACCGACGTTTCGGATGTACTTCAAAGATAACCGGTTAACGCCGTTTAAGGAAATAATCGCAGGTTGTAGTGATAATAATACGTAATAATGACCTCGTTGTTTTCTTAATCCATCCTTCTTACGTCCTTACATTTTGCAACTTTGGGGCCAAAGGACAAAGAGTCTCTTTAAAGTGGCGTGATTGATCGTATCCGCCGTGTGTTTGGTGTTGCGGGTGCCCCTGTACCGACGGAAATGGGATAAATGAATGGACGCGGTCCACTGAGCGCCCTGACATTGGTCGACCTCGCCGGGATGCTCGTGAAGTTGGCAGCGCGTCGCGGGAGATATCTGGTTCAGATCTCGCCCAAGGCGCTGGCTCTACCTCGGCCGTATTTGACCTCGAGTAAACTGATTGGTCTCGTAACTCAGCGCGAGTCAAGGCCAAGGCCTACTTTTTGGGCCGCTTCATCAGTTCCGGGTGGGCGTCGGATCGCGCGCTGAACACCGCGGTTTGCCCTTTGCCGGATGTTCGCAGTCGTCCAGTGCACTTGCTTCGGAGGAAATGTTCGTCAGCCCTGCCCCGAAATGACTGCAGGTTTGCGAAATTAGATGCCGATGTTTTTTTTTTGTGTCATTAATCGATTTTGCGGAAACTGCCCCCCGTGGTTTTGTGCGAGGGGCCATTTGAGGACACAGCGAAATGAAAGTTGTGGTCGTGGCCCACAGAGTGGCGGCGCGTCTGTGTCTGAATCGTGGGCTAACTTTTCGATTAGTTGCACGTAACGGGGAGCCATGTTTGGGCGGCGGGTGGTAATTGAAATTGTTGTTTCACGTTTCAGCCGCCTGACACGACTGGTAAAGCCCGAGAAGAATTTGTTTTATTTTTATTTGAGAAGTGTGGACGTTTCGGGCCTTTGG
>NW_019060135.1:40218-53613 GCF_000696155.1 Zootermopsis nevadensis | reverse complement strand
GGGGGGGGGGGGGCAAAACCTGGTGTTTCGCTTTGAGTGTCTGAGAACAGGGCACAGGAGAGGAATAAACAGAAGAACGGAGAAAAATGCGTGAGGAGGAGCTTCGCACTTTGTACTCCTCACCTTCCGTTGTTGTTGCACTCATTGAAACGGCTCAGGGTAAGGAGCAGTGGCGGTGCCTTTTGTGAACACGGTGATGAACCTTCTGGTTCCAGTCATACAGCGAATTGGCCGACCAGCCGTCAGCTTGTTGCTGTAATGTGGCTGCAACTGTGGGTTATCGCGCCGACCCCGTCACACTTTTTCTTTGTTTGCTGTTGGCACGATGGAATGACCGTGAATCAGGCAGATGTCACGTGGCCGGGAACCAGTCGCCTATCCTTGTCCTCAGCCGCTCCAGACAAATGTCGGGAAAACAAAAGTCCTTTAAATTCAGTGATCAGTTATTTGCATTTATGGGTTTCGGATGATTCTCAGAATAAACAGCGATTATTTTCCTAAACAGCGTTAACCAATTGATCTTTGTCATGGAGATGGGTTGTGTTCTCTTTGCGGTACGGACTGGATGTCTAAACATTTGGATGAGCTCGATCCTTGAAGGCAGCTTTTAGGTTATGTAGCCACCAGTATGTCTTTCAGGCTGTTATAATCTGTTCACAGCCCATTTGCATACAAATACTTTTAACAAATCGGTCAACCCCAATATGGAGGCTATACGTTCGTCCATAATGTCTGTAACATCTTACATTATTATGCAACGTCAGAACCTAGAAGAATACAATCCAGATATCAGTCAGGGGTTTGATAAGGATGCATTTCTTATGTGTTCCAGAGTCATGAGAAAGGCAAGCACCTACTAGAGCAAGTGTGTCGGCAGCTGAATCTCATCGAGAAAGACTATTTTGGCTTGCGCTATGTTGATCACACAAGACAAAGGGTATGCATATGGAAGTTGATCTATAGCTGTGAGAGAATAGTCGATTGAGGAAGTTGGAGAAGAAATTGCTGGAACGTGTGTTTCATTCTGAGAGCAATGAATGACAGTGGAACAAAATATATGTCTTCAAATCTCACATTTTGTTCTCCTAATGAAGTTAAGAAGAATGGGGTTAGTGTAGCATGCAAGGGGGGAGCATTGCAAAATTTTGTTGGGAAACATCATGAGAAGAGCGCTAGGAGTAGATGGAAGGACACTGTTAAAATGTATGTTAAAGAAATAGTGTGTGTGTGAAGGTGTGGACTGTGTTCATCTGTCTGGTATATCCAATAGTGGGTTTCTATTCACATAATATTGAATCTTTGGGTTTCATAAAATTCAGGTAATTTCTTTGGGTAGCTCAGCAGCTCTTAGTTTATCAACAAGGACTCTTGTTCATGGCACTTGTGTTATCATCATACATGTCGCTCGTTACAGAGAGGTACCTGCCATACATGATTCTTACTCCTTGTGTTTCAGCACTGGCTGGATCCAGCAAAGGCAGTCCTCAAACAAGTTAAAGGTAAGCAACTGACTCTGGTATATCTTCGTGCTTCCTACCAATGTACTCTGCTGATTGTATGTCTGGAAAATGCCGTGTTGTATACCAGCTGGGATTTGTGGAAAGATAATGAATGATCGGTGCCATTAAATTCATGTTGAGGTTTTTATGGCGGTGAGTCTGAAGATAGCTGTGTTTGTGTAACGACTGTCTCGCCACTCACTGACACTCATATTGTGGCACATGAGTAATGCAGATTGCTGAGGAATCAACTGATTGTCTTGTATATTTGTAGACATGGAACCCATCCTGTTCAGTTTCCGGGTCAAGTTCTACCCGCCCGACCCTTTCCGGCTCAAGGAGGAGATCACCCGCTACCAGATCTACCTGCAGCTGAAGCGAGACCTACTGCACGGGCGGTTGTACTGTACCCCGGCTGAGGCGTCGCTCCTGGCAGCTTATATTGTCCAGTGTAAGTGCTCTTGACGACTGGAGCGTAGCATGAAAACATAAGAAGTTAATAGGATTTGAGGTTTCTGCGGTGGTGAGTCTGAAGTTGGCTGTCTTCTGGGTTGTAGCGCCATGTAGTCTGGTAGAAGTTTACCAACTTTTCAGAGCTCCTTATGGTAGAGGCAGCAAAGACCTCTGAAACACTGATAAACTTCTACCAGACTAAATGATGCTACAACCCAGAAGACAGTCAACTTCAGAAGTGAAGTTTTATTGTGTGTCCTGAATAAACTCAGTACCCTAATGTGTTCACATGTGTAGTAATTTAAGCTTCTAGCGTATTTTGAAGGTGAAATCAAAAACTGAATGCAGCCGTAACAGATAGTTCAGTCGCTGGCTGGCGTGACATATTTCACCCATATAAAAATAATTTATTGAACGCGACAGTATAATTGCATCAGCGAATAAGTTGAGGTATGTGCATTAATGTCATAATTTCAAAACCATTATTTCTGTAAGAGTTTTGGTGTTATTGATTCAGTATTTTGTTGGTAAACCTAGAGTGAAATGGGATACTGCATTGCAGCTGAACTGGGGGACTATGACCCTGAGGAACATGAGGGCAACTATGTGTCAGAGTTAAATCTCCTCTTGAAGCAGACACCGGAGATTGAGGAGAAGATTATGGAGATTCATCAGACACAGCTCAAGGGGCAGACTCCTGCACAAGTTGAGAACAACTTCCTGCGCAAGGCCTGCCAACTGGACACATATGGGGTTGATCCGCACCCTGTGAAGGTATCAAGGTTGCTTTCGCAATATGCAAGAAAGTGGGTTCAGGGCACATGTCTCGTCACCATTAAGGGGTCTTCGGTATCGATAATATGCCTTTATTTTTAATTCATAAATGTAGCTTGCTTCGTTTTGGGCAACTGATCATGCCTTGAATTGCTTGTTGCAGGATCACCGGGGAAACCAGCTGTACCTGGGCATCAACCACTGTGGCATCTTAACTTTTCAGGGCTCGCGCAAGACTCACCACTTTCGCTGGGTCGAGGTGCAGAAGATAAACTATGAGGGCAAGATGTTTATCGTGCACGTCACGTACAATGAGGTCAGAGCATTTTAGGATTTCACATAAGGAGGAGCTTTGTTATTTGTACATGTCACTTCGTGGTGTGATGTGCCGGATGGTAGAGACAGAATTTTGGTCAGAAAGTGTCTTGGAATACCAACGTAGACATGGAAGGATAGCACTTACTATTAATCATTGTCCAGACTTTTCCCATCATCCTTGTTTAAAAGATGGAGCGTAGCTCAGCGTGACTGACCCACCTGAGTAGGTACCTCTCGCCTGAAGACGGAAACAGAGCCAGTTTCCGAAGCGTCGTGGTTTCTTATTTTGAACAAGGATGATGGAAAAAGTCTGGACAATGAATAATTTTAAGTGTAATCCACCATCGTCGGAACATTTTAAAACTGAATGGAAGGGTGACATAAGACATGGTTGAGCAGACAGCCCTGTCAGGCACTGAACCCAGGCTGTTCAGTCCGCAGTCACCCTCTTTGCTGTTGTTTGGCGGACTGACAGAGGGAAGAAGGAAGCTGCAAAATGAGGAAGTCTGCAGTTAACGTTCTTGCAATGGTTACAGTGGACTGAACGCGTGTAGATGCTGTTGCACTGTTTTGTGTAGTAGAAGTTTACTGGTGCTGCCCAGGTGATGGAGGCTGAGAGCACCACTGAAACGTCAGTAAACTTTACCAGACTGCATGGTGCAAGTACCTGTAAGACGGTCATCTTCGTGCCTTCCACCATCAGAATCTCGTATCTTACTTAGACTTAGCAATAAATTCACTCTGAGTTTTAATTGGAAAACCTCTTAGATTGTGATTGTTTTTGAAGACTGACACAATTCAAATAATGAGATATGAATGTGTTTTTTTCAGTTAAGCCAGTTTTTGTTAAAAATAATTTTATGTGATAAAAATGCAGAGAAAATATTATAATATAAAATATTATAAAAGAAAATGATTTGGAGCTTCAAGGGTATATCTACTTGTCGGGGGGGGGCTGTACACACGTGCCAATCCTTAGGGGGCCTCTTGTATCTTCTTGCAGCCCAAATTTAACTTTAAATTTCATTAATTTTGTCAACATATCATTTCATTCTTAGTCATAAATCTCAAAAATAAAGAAGTAAAAGTGTTTCAATAAGTTAAAATATAGCAAGTTCAGTAAGGAGGTGACTTAAAGGTTATCCAAGGTTGTCCCATTCAAATTACTGATAACACACGTGTGTGTTTAATGGGATCCAGATGCATCAGCTGTGTTTGGATACACAACTACTCCAATGTGCAGCTTTCTTTATGTAGGATAATGTTAAGAATAGATCTTACAGGTAATAGATTGTGATGCTGTTGGCTCGGAATTGCGGTCTATTGGTGGGTTCTGCTTACAGAAAATTAGTTAATTTTAACTGTGACTGGTAGTGTTATGTCTCGAGACACAGCATTTGAGGCAACTTCCTTCTTGTGGATTATTTTACAGTTTTTCTGAGTCTGCAGGCAGACGCTGGGATAGTACAGTCAAATTGGCCATGACCACCTCCTTCCAGATTCTTATCTACCCTGATCATCTTCACGTCTCATTCTGATGCTATACAAGTTATGTACTTGAAACACTGTTAATCATTTCTTGTGGATTGTAAAATTAAGAGTTCAGATGCAGGGCTTATACTGTGTGCTTTTATTGCCCTGATTTGTCTGTTCTGCTGCGAACTCAGGACCCTAGGATAAAGGTAAGTTTCTCTTCATGAATGGTTTCCACTTCTGTACATTAATTCTGAGTTTTCATACGTTTACTTTGTAGCCTTTTTTCCGTGTCTTCGTGTCGTCTCGTACGTTTTTCTATGTCTGTTGAAACGAGTTGGAGCATTTACGTGAAACTTGGTATGAACGTCATGTCACTAGAAGTCACCTTACCTTTGTGCTGTTTGAGGGAGCTAGATGACATTTTCCATTTCACTTCAGCACTTTGTGGGTTGTGAATGTCTGTCTGTCTCAGTGTGTGACGCTATCAATAACAGCCTGCGATGCTTGCTTTCAGATACTTCAGTCTATATGGTGAGACTAGCAGCAACTGTACATTACTTACATATTTTAAATAGTCCAGATTCAAACTACCTTAAATTTCTCAGATGGAAGTTCAGAGTTCATTATCTTCAACACAGTCATGTTTATAACTGTAACATAAACAAGTTTTTGAACGTAACTTATTGATATGTTTATGATCTGTCTTATATACACTGGTAGTTTCTCATTGCCGAGCCAAAAAATTTTCTTTAGTTATCATAAAACTGACAAGTCATTTTACAAAAGAAATTGGTTTGCATAATATTGGATGGTCGAATGTGTACACCTTTTTGGGACACCTTGTGTTGCTTATGAGTTGGGTTAAAAGTTTCTAAGTGCAGATACATACATAAAGAAAGAGACAAAGAGAGATGGTGATATGTAAACCCTGTGAGATTTGAAGATCTCACAGCGATGAAGATATTGATTATGGCCTACTGGTTTGTGATAACATTTAGTCTTGTATGCATGAAGTGTATTTTATTCTTGAAGATGGAGGAAATACTTTCCTCTGAAACAGTGGTAACCACCTGCACAACCCAGCCAGCCACAGTCAACATATCATATATGAACCCTGTTTTTCTACAGAAAGTAAGAAAAGTATTTAAAGCAGATCATGGATTAGGGTAAGTTCTTCATGCACTATGTTCCATTGTGACAGCTCATTGTATGTCTGTTGCAGAAGAAGCGCACCGTGGGGTTCAAGTGTCCTACTGGTGCGGCGTGTCGGCATGTTTGGCGTTGTGCCATTGAGCAGATGTTGTTCTTTACGTAAGTTTGTACTATGCAAATTCATTACTGCCTTCACTGTTGGGTTTTTGGACCTTCTCCGTCATCTGACGTTATAAAACGTGTCACTTTTGAGGACTGGATCTGTCGTTTTCTTCAGGTGTAGTGAAGGGGGTACCTTCTCTCTGGGGTCTGTTAGAATGAGCTAACCACAATCACTTGGCCCCACATAGTAGGTGCCCCCTTCACTACTACTGAAGATGAGGACAGATTCAGTCCTTGAGATGTAGCATGTTTTGTAATGTCAGACGATGGACAAGGTCCTGAAACCCAACAATCCAGATTGTATTATGTCATCATCAGAATAGATTTATTACTACATTAATATTCTATAAACTGTAATTTTGGTGGGGGTAAATCTCTTACAAAGTGGGAGCTTCAAAGACAGAAGGGGTGATGAAAGGGTAACATTAATGTGAAACCTTGGGGTTATCAATTGTGAGGTGGATAGAAATTACTCAGAATTCTATCTAATGGCATGTGTTGGTGGTGTTGGAATCGTGGGTTCTGCTGTCAGAGAGTTATTTAAACAGCCAAGAACTGTGTATTAATTACTATTACTAACAAAGTCATCGCATTCACTGCAGGTTACCATCGAGTTCAGAGGCTCCGTCAGTTGTAACTGGGGGCAGTTTCTTCTCATGGGGCTCGAAGTTTCGATACTCGGGTCGTGTTGAGCGTGAGATCTTGGAAGATGTCGGTCCGCTTCGGAGGGAAGAGCCCGCTATAAACCGCAGCTTCCGGACCGCGAGTCTCCGGCGCAAGGCTTCGTCTGTACCGGCCACCCCCTCTACCCCCATCGGTTCCGAACTGGGTGAGATTAGTAAGGGAATGTTTTGTTTTCTGTCATGCTGCATGTTGGGGTGTGAAGGTGTTCTGTGGATTTGTAACACTGTAGCTGGTGCTGACAGGAACACGTGTATGTAACGTGAGGATGGAGATGATGGGCTTCATAAATTATGTTTTTTAGCGTGCAGTATTAGTGTTATACCAAGGAGGATGACATGTAGTGGAGCAATAAGACTCAGTGTGAAGTCATTTCTTTAGAATTGCTGAGAAAATGCAGCATACATGAGTCTGATTTGGAAAATATTCTCACTGCAACAGTGAGTCGTCTATGGACCACTGTTGATCCACAGATTCTGGTAAGCATTATATATTCTTACCATATGTGGAAGAATCATTACCTAACAGCTAGTGACTTTGTATCATGTTTAGTTTTCTTTTAGTGGCTAAATAGTACGCGTTTGGTGTTAACACTTCCCTTCATTTCTTCGTTTTGTGGTGTTCAGTGGTGCGATTAATCAAGTGAGTCGGAAGAAGACATTAAATTTTAGGGTTGATACCTGCAGGACTTTTGTAGACTGTTGTACAAAAGTCACTCCTGTGCCATTCTGCAATGATAATATATGCTGCAGGGTATGGGAGCTTGCCTCGTGCGAACCACTCGGCACCGCTCTCAGACTCACGGTTAGATGGCGGTCTGCTGGTGGAGGCACCGCTGTCATCACCGTACTGCTCTGACAACACACTGCCGCTCCTTGAGACGGTCAGTGAGGACCAGGAGATGTGCAGCAAGCATCGTACTCCTGTCGCCGCCAACCAAGGTACTCGCTCACTTCACGGTTTGGAGACACTAGGAGGCTGCCCCGTGTCTGTTCTCATGCCATCAGTCTTTCTATTAGTACACTGCACTGTATACCTTTGTCACTCTCCTCTCTACAAATCTGTGTTATTGAGGTTTTGTTGGAGTTCTCCCATTCACTCTACTATTCTGCGACTTTGTACAATATTTTTAGTAACAGTTACAAAACACTAAGATTGTAGTATAAAACATTAATTTTCCTTTCATTATCTGTGGTGGTAAAGCTGGGTATCAAACAAAAATGTGTTCAGAATGGTGGGAAACCTCTTGAAGAACTGAGGACTAGATTGGAGGTCAATATTACAGTGAATTTTGGGGAAATACGTACATTGGCTGGAACTGGTGTACGACGGTGCCTGGACAGAATTTGGTATTAGCAGCGTTGAACCTTTGGGATTCATTACCAAGTGATTGTTATTTCAGTGGTTGCGTGGATGTCTCAGTTGACTATGGAAATCTGAAAATGGAGCTGGTGCTCACTTGTTTATGTTACGATGTAGTGAGCGTAAATGCGTTTTTCAATATGGAGGATAGTTTTGAAGAGGAGGTCCACTGAATTAACTGGCAAATATTGTGCTTTGTCATCATTGTTGTTGCTGCTGATGGGACCGTTCATTATCCGTACACCAGGAGTAAAATGATACTGACAGGGATAAACTGAAGGACTCTGAGAAATAGCTGCCCCAGTGCCACTTTGATCGCCACAAATCCCATGTGGACTGACGTGGGCATGAGCCCGGGCCTCCATGGTGAGAAGCCAGCAACTAACAGCCTTAGCTTCAGCCTGGCTAGTAGTGTACATAACGGCCAGTGAGACTGTGGTGGATACGCGATCGGGTTTCACTGTTGCGAAGTTCTTCACATTGCCTGCAAGTCAGAAATTATTTCTTTCCGTTAAGTATTGACCATGTTAAGAAAACGTTTAAAATGACGGTTGTGGTTGTGTTTCATATTAGGCACAAGCATTTTGTAGGATGAGTCGTTGAGAAAGTTGATTCTGCTTATGTTTCGCATAGTGTAGGGGTTATATTAGACCGACGTGAACTCAAATTATATTTGATTGAAGACTTTCAAAAATAGCATATCAGAACCAAATTTCTTCAAAATCAGTTGTCATTTTAGGGCTACAGCTTTGTGCAGGTTTCCCCTGTATCCATTCACTTGGGTGTAGAACACAGAACAGGTGTTCGGACAAGGGATTGCTGTTCATATTGTCCCCTTCGTCCCAGTTAATGTTGTCTGAATTATATGTAAAGACGGGAGGCACGTGTTTTGTTACCATGAACAGCACAGAATCAATCTCAAGTCAACTGAATCTGTGCTGTTCATTGTGGTCAAGCACTGGCTGAATCCACTACCTTTTGTCCTGTGTTCAAAATAAGCACAGTCTCTAAATTTGTCGTCACTGGTATGCACTTTCGGACACGGGCGGCTGGTCTGGCGTCTCATTTGATCTGTCTGTGTCTGTCGTAGTTGTGTTGCCCAGTCCCATTATTGTGTTTCAGTTTTGCGTTGTTTTTATTTGGATTCTGTTTACCCTAGCAGGAGAAGTGATTGAAGACTTTCTAAGACATGAACGTGGTGAACTTGATGTAACTACAACTGCCAGCGAACCAATATCTCAGACCGAGACCGTTCTGACACACCACTTGGTGAACGGTGGAGGTAAGACAGTCTCCCACATTTAATTTTGTTGTTGCCAGGATGGATTTGATGTGGACTCGGTTTGGAAGTCTGCAACATCCTGGCGTTTGTTTATCTGGGAGGAGGGAGGGATTCGTACCTGTTGTTTTGTATGGGTGTGAAACTTGGTGTTACTCTGAGGGAAGAACATAAGATTCTAGGTGTTTGGGAAGAAAGTTCTGAGGAGAATACATATTTGGACTTAAAAGGAATGATGTAATATTGACAGAATTCAGTATTTAGAGTTACACAATTTTTACCATTCACCTGACATTAGAGTGATCTAATCAAGAAAGAAAAGATAAGTAAAACATGTAGTATGTGACAAAAAGGTAAGAAGTGTGTAGATTGTTGGGGGAAAAATCTGAAGGGAATTCTACCATTCCTTGCTAGGAAGATGAATGTCAGAGAGTTAGGAACTTTGACCTGGCAGGAAAGCTGATTTAAGTATTTTACGTAATTTGTAATCCGTGACTACAAATGCCCCATTCTCCTTACAAATATGATCATGCTCCATAAATACTTTGTACCCTTAGTTCTCTTTCAGTAACTAAAGTATGCCCCTTCTCTGTTTGTGTCTGGAAACTTCATGTGTGTGTAAATGTATGTTTTCTTTCTTTAGTTCTATGTGATGTCACGCTATGCACATAATCTTTACTGCGCTAAAAGCCACAGTATCTGTGTTTGTTTCATACTTGCATGTATGTGCCTCTGCATATACTGCGCTAAAAGCCACAGTATCTGTGCTTGTTTCATACTTGCATGTATGTTCCTCTGTATTTGGTCACCAACATGTCAACATGTTCATCCTGTAGTAACTTGTGATGTATTTATATTTGAAGGTGACTGAAGTTGGGCCAAATTCCAATAATAACAGAGAAAATGAAGCTGAGAAATTTTTTGAACGTTGTCTGACTTCAAGTCCTGGTAGTTTACAGTTTTGAATATAACTTCTGACCTGCTAAAGAACTGGGCCTTGGAAGGTTTGTCCCGTTGGGTGATTCATTACACTTCAGTTGTGTTGGACTTGATGCATAGTTTATTTAATATAGGTGTTTCAAGAGTTGGCCCTATTCTTATTAGGTGTTTGGGTTCTTAATGGTTAGTGTAAGTGCTCAGTAATCGAACGGTTCTGAGTTTTAACCTGAGTGGTGCCACTCATCTTCAAAATAAAATTTTCATTGAATATCTGCCTTCAGACTGGAGAAGAGCCATCTCTTGAAATGTTGTGAGTAAATGTATTTGGTACAGTGGACAATGTCCAAAATAATTGTGTTGTATCACCATGAACTGTTCTGCACATATCATCGGATAATTTCAGTGAATGATATGTAAAAAATAAAGTGGTATGAAAGATCTTCTATCACTTCTATTTTATGTACCAAACTAATATTATTTTGCATGCATGCTGTCAGTTTTATTTACAAAACATTTGTTCATTTAGCAAAGAAATACAGCATAGAAGGGCTTTGAATCATTGTTCCAGATTGAGTTTCACATCAGCTATTTCAGGATGACTTCCTCACCAACATTCACATATACATAAATGTCGACTGCCAAATGTTCTAGGTGGCAAAGAAACGGAGGGTGTCCATTCCCACCACACCTTTGATGACTACTACTTCCGAGACTCGTTTGAGCAGTCTTCTTCTGAGTCGCAGCTGGTCGAGGCCTCTGGTGGCTTCGGAGCAAAGCCAAGCAGCCAGCCACTACCGAGACCGAGTCCCAGCTTAAAGCCTGCACCACTGCCAGCACCACCGGCACCAGCCCCAGTGACCACCGCTACTGCTCCGCGTCGGTTCAATCTTCTGCAGGTGTTTGTGCCGTCATTCCTGTGCGTAGCGCTCTCTCTGGCTCTTGCCACAATGCTAGTGCTGGAGTCAGACTGCGAGATTCTTGGCACGGTGCGCCGGTGGCCTGAGATGGTGGTGCTACGACGTGACTACTATGAACCGGCAAAGGAGTTTCTACGTCAGAAACTGGCCAGGCTCCTGTCTTAAATGTTCACCACGTGCGTCATCTGTTGTTGAAACGTGTGCCACTTTGTGCACTGACACACAAGTCATTATTTCCTCTTCAAATTTCTGTCAGGGTGGGTCATCCTATAATGGATGCTTCTCCTTTGTCCTCCAATTAACACTTCCCTGTCATCTCTGTTGCACACTATTGCCCTATTCTATTTTATGTGTCCTCACTCACTTTGTCTCTGCACCTTGTCCTGGTCTCTCAGATATCAGTTTATTTTGCATGTTCATTTCTAATCTTGCAAAGGAGTCCTGTTGTTATGTACATGTGTGTGCCTCTTTATGTGACCACTTGAAGCAAAACTTAAAGGGACAAAATATTGTAAGTGATCATCAGAGAATCATTAGGTTCTAATGTCAACTATTCTAAGGTAGCATCAGGTTTTGTCAGTGCTCAAAGAATCCGCGCTGTATTCAGTGGATTTGCCAAAGTTGTCACTGATGAAATGAGATCACATGTTTTGTCACCCACACCATGACTAACGCATGTGCTCTTGAGAGATTTACTTAACCTCTGTAGTCTGTGGATCACAGCTTTTGTTGTCCCACCAAACTATTAACACCAGAGTTCATGTCCAGCTGGACGCCCCATTAGTATAGGCGCTGAAAGTGATGTGAGATGAAGGTTAATGTAACAACGCACAATGTTAAAGGTATAGAAAAGGGATTGAAATTGCATTTATTTCCACAGCCATGGCATGCCCCTCCCACCTCTCCAGTAAGGAAATTACTGGGTTGTTTGAGTAAGCAGAGGTGTAACATCAGGTTGGATTTTACATGTGATGATTTTAATTTTAATGCTCATTTGTTTTCTTGTCATAAAACAGCATCACTCTGAGAAAATCATTTCTTCCCCCACTGTAAATACATTTGTTTGTTTGACATATTAATACAGTTACGTCCCACGCTTTCTCCTTCACTTACCTTGGCATCTTGAGGAAGAGACCAAATGTCGCAGCCAAGTGGGTTAGCACTCCTGCTTCGTATTCTGGAGGTCCTGAGTTCAAATATCAGCCCTGGGATGAGCTATCCTTGCTGGGGTGTTTCATGGTTTTCCTCATTCCTGCCATGCAAATGCCAGGATTGTGCCTAAATTAGGCCATAGCCACTCCCTTTCAATTCATTATTCATTAGATCGTCATACCATGTGACACTACATAGTCTAGATACTGACAGCATTGTTAAATAAACCACTTATAAATAAAATAGGGGGGTGGGGTCCGGGAGGTGAGGAAGGGAAGTATGACGCAGCTTCCCTGAAGGTGGGGCAGACAAGGTACGTCCTTTCGTAGTTCACATATTTTCTATATGTGACACTGTAGTTGTGCTAGTGTTCCACTTTAAAGTACAGCTATGCCACAGACTGCATTATTCACTTAGTAGGAATTAATGTTTTTCAGGTTTTGGTTCAAGAATGGTTATCGACCATGTACTAACTGTCTCTAGTCCCAAGCAGATGGTGCAAGCATACTGAGATCTTACTACAGGTCTAATCATGCTACTTTGGTATTAACCTCAACCTGTGGCAGGTATCAGTCGTGAACTGTCTCCAGTCAAATACTGCACCTACCCCCTTCCAAAATAATGTCGATCCAGAAATTGTAATCCAAAATTATATCTTCATTAGCCTAAGTTGAAGGTGCAATAGTGTAGAAACATATTCCACATTTTTGCACTCTTCTTACACTGTGTCTGTTGAGTCGAGTAGTAGTATAAATTTAAGCCAATTGGAGTAAAGAATCAAAACATGTAATTTTAATTGCATTTTAAGACACTGATCAAGTGTGGCACACGCTTCAACAACACAGTGCCCTAAACTGTGGCAGAGTGATTGTCGGGTGTTTGAATCGGACATGAAGACCTCAAAGTGCCTGGCCAGTCAATACTCGTGCAGTGCAGCGTTGCCACTTGTTACTGCAGTATCTTCGTAGCTTCTCTGCTGTGCGCTGTCTTGATATTTACAAATATTGAACCTGTTCTGTATGGGCTTAGGAATCTAGTGTGACCCGTCATGGAACATTTCCTCTATTTTTCAAATGATTTGGTCAAACTGAAGATTCAGGTGTTCTGGTGGTGCTCATGTGTTAGTTGAGGTGTTGCATTTGACAATGTTTCTTACCATTGGTCTTTTGTTTGGTTTTATATTGTACAGAATGGTGCAGAAGTCAGGATGCAGTAGCCAGCTCTTGAAGGT